>CM055337.1:13377703-13443022 GCA_029228605.1 Salix koriyanagi
GAAAAAGTACCTTGAAATATTATGTATGGCAACCTGAAGGCATGCGTTACAATCGTTAGATGACAAATCTGTAGTGCACTGCCCCAGAGCATAAAGGGTGTCTAGATCCGGTAAGTCTAATTTTCCTGTTGCATACATATTCTGCGCAGGATCAAAAGCAGCCTTCTTGGAAAGATTACTGAAATTTTCGTTCAGTACTGGCACATACTGTACTAAATTTATCAATCTCGTTTTATATTAGATAAGGGAATGTTTCCTGAGAAATAAAGCTCGCCTATGAATATCTTATTCGAGAAGCGTAACTGGCACAGCTCTTCCCATACAATTGCATCTCTTTTGTTCGGACAAAGTTGCATGATATGTCGTGATGCAGCATCTATGCAGGCACTGCAGTTTTCGTTTGTGATGTAGTTGTAGCACATATACTGAGCATAGACTCTATCAGGGTCATTTCCAGCATCGGCATGATATTGTTTCGACACAGAAGCATTTGAGGCAAGATAAGACATGAGGGTCTGGAGATTGTTTTCAAATGGACTATTAGCAGCATAAGGAGATGTGTTTGAGCAAAACATGTAGGGTGGATCAGCATAAAGCAAGATTATGAAGGTTGAAAACGGAAAAGGTACAACAACAAAAGCAGTGGAATGGTCTTCGCATCACTGAGAAAATTATGGCCCATACTTTGCCTTTTGATTTCTTACTGGAAATGCATCATGGTCTGGAACTGTTCTAACACCTATGGAGAAAAACAACCAGTTATGGAGTCACATTAGTGTATAGTTGAAGGGCATTTTCTAGTAAGAACTCGGTCAACTAAACTGTGACACTGAAATTTGATATAGAAATTGCTGCTGTGCTACTAAAGGGTGCTGTTGCTTCCTGGATTAAAAATTGCATGCCTGAGCATTGACCATGAATAAATTAGTACACAAACAATGGGTATGGATTTAAATATGATTTTGCTTTAATCCTGTGGAGTATGGATTTAATTACAATTTGCTAAGTTCAAATACATTGGGTATGGATTTAAATAGCATAAATCCTGTTGAGTATGGATTAAAATACTATTTGCTAAGTTCAAATACATGGGGTAGTTATGCCACAAGGATTGGATGCACTTAAGAATAAGGTTGAAATTTTCTATAAATTGACATTTTTTTTTTTATCTTTGTATTCCAGCGAACTATGTAAAATTTGAATCTATGTGTGCATTTTTTTATCTTCTTGGAACACTATTTCTTATTTGGTGTGATCTAAACGATTCATTATTTAAATTGTTCTTAATTATAAATTAGATGCATGATCAATATATTTGATAAACAAAATACGTAATCGGTTTACATAACACGAAATGGCTCATGGATTTGTTATTTTTCAGAATAACTTATTTGGGGTCTCAAGTCCGTGTATGGATTAAAGTAGTGAAGTTTTTCTTTAGATGATATGGTCAATGAATTAATGTAGTGGGTTTTTCTTTAGATGATATGGTCATTGGATTAATGTAGTGAAGTTCTTCGGAGGATATGGTTATTGAAGTTTTTCCCATGACCATTCTCTTTTGAAGAAATTAATCATGAAATTCCACGTAAAGGGTGCAGATTCTTTTACACCACAGATTGGGACCAGTGACCTCGTGGCATTTTTTTTTAATATCCAGGATGTCGGGTCAGTTTGTACGTACCACATCTAATTCCCGGATTCATTAAATTTTCTGCAAGTCCTGTGGCAAATAAAACACCGTGGGGGTGATAAACATGAACAAAGAGACTCGAACCCGAGTATAGAAGAAGGTTGTGGCAGGATCTCAAATTTAATTGTTTTTTTCTCAAAAAAAACTTAAAAATCTTTAAAAGGTTAAAAAAATACCCTTGAACTTGGGTCTCCATATACGAGCCCAATTTATACCAAGATACATGGGTTGAGGCATGATAGATTGAGTTCATATCCTGTGCTAAAGCTATGTTTGATACTGTATTTTAAAAATATTTTTGAAAAAAAATTTATTTTTGAGTTTTTTAAATTATTTTCATGTGCTGATATTAAAAATAATTTTTTTTTAAATTATCATTTTTATATATTTCTAAATATTTTTTTTTTAAATAACGTTAACCACACTTCCAAACATATACTAAATATGAAAGCTCAAGCTCACTAACTAAGAGCATATCTAGCCAAACATATACTAAATATGAAAGCTCAAGCTCACTAACTAAGAGCATATCTAGCATGGACGTGACATGTCTCGAAAGTTGGGCATGACTCACACCCAACATGGTTGTGATATGTGTAGGTGGCTAGGCATGTTGTTTAGCACCTTTTGTGCTAAACATGCACCCTCATCATCATTGTGGGCTTGATCTACGAAATTTAGTTTAAGAGTAAGTATGTACTGTCAGAAAAGGCAAAGACAAAAAAGTGTTCTTTTAATATTTTTATTTAATTTTCTTATCTTCAATAGAACAACCATTTTAATAGCTAAAATTATTGTTCCCTTCATTATCTACTATTTGTAGCAACTTAAAACAGAAAAGTTACAATACATATTACCGTTGTTAACAATAGACCCAAGCTATTGTCCTCACCATGTGACTTCAATTTAAATGAGATGGATGGTATTGGTGGTGGTGGAGAAGGAACCAATGGTGATGATGGAGGAGGAGGGGATGGTGACACTGGTGGCGATGAAGGTGGTGGTGATGACACTGCAGAAAAGGCTACACTGTTGGTGGTGGAGATGGGTCGACAAACATAAATGGAGGAGGAGAAGACATTAGAGGAGGCAATGGTGGAGCTCTCCTCCTAGGAGAGGAGGGTCTTGGTGAGGGCTGAAATGGATTGTTTGGTGATGGGGAGGTGATGGAGGAGAAATGGCGATGAATAAGAAGAAGAAAAATGGATTATTTGTCATATATACAAATACAATTTGATTGTTAATGGATGATGATGATGATGGAGGAGAAATGGCGATGAACAAGAAGAAGAAAAATGGATTATTTGTCATATATACAAATACAATTTGATTGTTAATGGACGATGATGATGATGAAGGAGAAATGGCGATGAACAAGAAGAAGAAGAATGGATTATTTGTCATATATACAAATACAATTTGATTGTTAATGGACGATACTGATGATTTTGTCTTCTCTGTTTCTATTTTGCTCTTGTTTTCGCAGTTTTGGGTTTTGCTATTTTTCATGGGCTCTTAAAAAAGCAAAGTTTTGAGTGATTGAAAAACAAAACAGAAAACAAAAACTATATTGAAAAACAAAATAAAAAACAAAAAAAAACTCTAACAAAAGAGCACATAAAAACAGCCAAAATAAATAGAAAAACTAGAATA
Organism: Salix koriyanagi; assembly: GCA_029228605.1. Classification (NCBI taxonomy): domain Eukaryota; kingdom Viridiplantae; phylum Streptophyta; class Magnoliopsida; order Malpighiales; family Salicaceae; genus Salix; species Salix koriyanagi. Next base: position 13,381,050 of record CM055337.1, read on the forward strand.
TTCGTTGCTAATTTATTTGCATAATATAGGTCATCCAATGAATTCGTTGGGTCAACGATTTTTTTTAAAATTTAAAATTTAAAATGTTGCAAGTTTTTTTTATTTCAAATTTGATTTTTTTTATTTCAATTTTTTTTAAAAAAATGACTCTTCTAAATGACTTTTATCATTGAAATAAAAAAATATATATTTACACTATTCAAAAAACTATATTATCAATTTAGCTTTTTAAATGTTTTTTTGGCATTAGAGTTGCTCTAACGTAGTTGAGTTTAGATAATATATTTGGATCTATTTTTCATATCTAATGGGCTCAAACATCTTACTTGAGCCAAACACTTATTTGGTAATTTGTCTAGGACCTTATAGGATGAGTATTTTAATATTTTATACTGATTCAATACATATTATTTAAAATAGAATATAACTCAAAATGTCAAAAGGGTAAAATTAAACCTAACTCTCTCTCTCTATATATAAACAGATAGTAGTTTTATGAATTTTGCTATACATTAATATTAAAAATTTATATAAATTATATGTTGAAATATTAAAATTTAAATTATTAGATTGAGATAATTTCTTGACGGCTAGCACAAATATAGAATAATAATAATATATAGCAAAAATAACATGAATGTTGGAAAATGCGAGTTATGATTGTTAAGTATGTAATTATGTATTGTTGTTAGTTATACCAGATGATCTTAGGTATTTATGCACCTCAAGTCGTAAAATTTTCTCATGGAAAGTGAAGTCACAACATACAATGTGGGAGGGAGACATTATGGTTATTAATTACCTTTATTATGCAAATAACCTGTAAAATGAGATGTTTATGTGGGCAATGCACTATTAATTCATCATGAGACAAGGCTTTTGGCAAATTAATCAATACCCGAACCATCTCAAATGAATACACATTAAAAAACATACAGATAACTACAATGAAAATTACATGATTTACATAACTTTTACTAATCAGGTGAAATAGACGGGGCATCTCTTATTTTTAGAAGTTGCCAAGATGGACCCATCTCGGCCAACAGCAACATCACAATTGGCATGCATCCGATGGTGCTTACTATCCCACGTGGACACCTTAAATCGAATCATGGCCGTTACATCTAATCGAAAAACAACCGTTCCAAGCGCACGATCATTCCTAAATTCCTTCCAACGGTCATTATTCACATCCAGGGTGGCCCCTTTCAACACCTTGTACAAAATAGTTGTGTTTTTGGGCTCTTGGTAAAATGAATCCACTAAAGGTGTAGACCCAATTGCCTGATCTCTATAGTAAGCAAAGGCTTCCACCGAATCATAATAATACCCGACTGCTCGGTTTGCGTTCCGAGCTGTAACATTGAAACGTATCTCAGCATTTTCGAATCCCATTAGATTGATCCAAACCCTGGAATTGAAAAACTCGAGATGTGGATCCGAGGACGATGTGGGCGTAAACTGAGCCATGATATGAATGCAGCAATGCCAATTATAAATAGAAGGGTTAAAAATATGCCACATAAAATCTTGGAGATCCGAGTACTCAGGCTTTCGCTGACTCGATGAACATAGTAGCTGGCAGAATGTTTGCGTTTGATGGGTTTGGGTCCCCCTTCATGGTGAGTGGGTAATTGTTGTGAGGTGGACATGTTTTCTGGCAAGAAAATGAAGGGGGATTTGGAAAGAATTTTGATGGATGGAAGTGTTTGAGGATTTGGGTTTTGTAGCTTAGCTAGGAATATTGTGGAAATGAATGTATGTATTTGTCTTCGGGAAGGAAAGAATGTATTCTTGTCATTGCTTGTTCCATTGATTTTTGCTTCCTATGCTAATTGTAAGAGCTTTATTACTTGATTGTGCCATGTTAGTACTGTCTTACAAGTTTCCTTTGCTAGTTGATAATTAATTTAGTGATCGATAAAAGCATTTTGTTTTTGTAATTATAAAACTCGAGATTACCACTTATAAAACTAGAGAATCCATTGTTTTTGTACAAGAACAAGGTATAAAGGTTCCCCCCCAAGGTGTTTAAAGCTATATAGGATAACTAAAGAGGATACCTGCAAATAGTATAAAGGTTCCCTTCCTGCGTATGGAAAGGATAACCTCATACGCACTCCTCCAACTTTTATCTAGTTGAATTGGAGGTATCTCACTTTAAAAGTTCCTAACAAAACATCATATTGACCGGTGCTCTTTTTATGGTATTTTGACATCAGCTACATTGTAATATTAAATTATTTCAAGAAAAAAGTAAATTTTATTTTTCTTACAAGCAAAAAAAGCTGCAAATTTTAAGGTGTCAATGCATAGAAAATTAATTACTAAAATGAATTAGAAATAGGTACTTGTACTAAAATATAGAGGAAAGGAAAAAAAAGAGCTTGAACTTGGATGAATGATTTATAAATGGATAGAAGCTTGTTGGATAATAAAAGATATTTTCTAATTAACTTGCATACCGAATGAAACTTGGGATCAACTTGTATATCAAAGGAAACAAAAACTCATTGCGATGAAAAAAATGGTGAAAATCATTTAGCCCAATGAGCTTAGCGCCACCACATTGAAAGTAGGCCTTCCATATTCCTAAATCCCATTAAGTGAAAGGATTCAATTTTAACCTCCTAAGTGAAATTATAAACAATTTGTTATTTGATCAAAAATATAGCTTAGTATTGAGATAATGGCAGATTGAATCAATTTCAGTTTTTCAACATTATATGTCATGGATTCCATCAAATATAATAAAACAATTATACATTATTTTTTTTAATTATATGATATAAAATATAGTCATCAAATTGAGAACCATATCTAAAAATTAAAACTTATATGATAAAAATATATAGTTGTCAATTTAAACGATAATTCTATAGAAAAAAAAACAAAAAAGAATCATGCAGTTTATTTCCAAACTAATCTAATAGTGAAGGATAAAAAAAATAAAACCAATTAAAGGATTGAAAAGGAAAAAAAAACATATCTAGCTAGTAGATAAAGTGATCAAACCTATTAACCGAGTGACTTGGGATAGCATGTCAAACCTATGAACTAAATTATAAACTCTAGTGGAAATTATAATTTATTTTTTTATCAAAACTATTTTTATTTAATCATATGATAACAAAAAATAGATTATCACAAAATCAAATTCAAACTTAATACTAAGATATTAAAAAACAAATTAAACTCATTAGATATGAAATAAGGTCAACCAAGAAAACTTGCAAACATGTCAATGAATTTTATAAAAGTTTAATAACATTGTTTTTCCTTTGAAACTATTATTTTTTACAACATAATAAAAAAAGAAAAAAAAGGTCAAGTTGGAAAAAAAATCAGAGAAAAAAAATACACCCCAAAAAACTCATTTTGGCTTTGTTATTGTTTTCTTAAGCAAAAACAAAATTGAAGAAAAGACTAACTGATAAATGTAGATCAAAATATTTAATATCATAATATGAATTATTTATTTAATTATGTTTAATGATTTTGTTCTTAAAATAAAATTCAAATAAAAATCAAAACACATATAAAATTTACTCATTAAAATAAAATAAACATATTATGTAAGGCTACAAACTATTAAAAATATTATAAGAAGTAAATTTCATATATATATATATATAATATAATATAAAATTAAAAAATGAAATCAAATTAATCTTTCAAAAATTTAAACATGTACAATAAAATAAAAAAATAATAACTATTTTAAAAATCATAAATAAGCATAAAAAGTCACAAATAATTAAAATACAAAACTTAAAATTTATTAAAAATATAAAAAAAAGTTGGAATTAAAAAAATCAAAACTTTATATATAAAAAAAGAATAAAAAAGTATGAGGATTGGCTTTGCTTGAGCCAACATGGTAGACATTTATGTCAAGATTTACTTGACAAACTCATGTTCTAGGTCATGATGTTGGGATGATTCAATATAAAAACAAACAACAAACCTGTTTTTTTATGAAAAAGCAATATACAAATTCAAATGATATTGATAAAGAAAATAAAACAAAAAAACATCAACCCCTTAACCTAGGTTATTAGACTAAAAGCACCATACATGATATAATTATGAAACTCAATCCCTTAAAAAATGAAATGTTGAAAGATTAAAAAGAGAAAACAAAACAAATAAATATCAAAAATAATAAAATAATAAAGTTTAAGATTGAAATAAACAATAAATTAAAGGGTAACAATAAATATTCACTGTAAGATTTAAACTTAGAAAGAACATATACATAAACAAAAGAAGAAGAAAAAACCAAAATAATATGGATGTAAATATAAAAGGAAATCAATACACTATCAACTTGTATTTAAGGTTCGAAATGTAAAAATAAGTAAACTCTCATACAAAGTTTTAAAGGAAAAAAAAATTAGAAATCACAAGCATAAGGACTAAATTAAAATCACTAATATCATGATAAGCAAAAAAAATTGAACATGTATAATTTTTCAACATGTTTTTTTACATTTTAAAAATCATAAAAATCTAAATAAGAAAAACTTATCCAAGATTCCATTTAAATAAACCATAAAGTATTGGTAAATAAATGAAAAACATATGTAGAAAACATGAGAAATAAATTAAAATATTTATTATCACAACATGAGTCATTTACCTAGTTGTGTTTATTGATTTGTTCATTAAAATAAATTTATAATAGAGATATACACTTATATAAAATTTATTTATTATTATTTTTCTTTAAAATATTTTTGCAAGGTTACACATATTCAAACTATTAAGAAAACTAATGTTGAATGATGAGGTGAAATCCTCAACATATCAAATGTCAAAAGGATAAAATCAAGAAAAGAAGAAAAACACAATCACATAAAGCATCTAAAACAAACGATGGGTGAAAATAAAAATTTTCAATTAGAGGGATTAAAGTGAGCTAACAAATAGCTTTAACAAAATAAAGAATAGGGGTTAAAATGGAAAAAAAAACTTTGATTAAAGGATCAAATTGAAAGCCAAAAAAACTTCAACAAAAGGACCAACATAAAAATAGAGATGAAAAATAGTAATTGGAAGACTAAATTCAAAAATAAAACTCCTATAAAATGGATAAGAACAAAATAAAAAAATTAAATTTAAACAGATGAGATATTATAAGTAATTGACTAAATTAAAAAAACATCGATAAAATAAATAAGAATGAAATAAGAAAATAAAAGTATGAGGATTAAAAGCTATAGAAGGAATAAGAATGAGATAAGAAACTAAATTAAAAAAATAAGGACTAAAATTAAAAGTAAAACTTCTATAAACATAATAAGAACAAAATAAGAAATTCAAAGAATGAGGACTAAAATTTAAAATTAAAAAACAAAAAGAAAATCATGTACTTTAATTGGTGTTTTCTTTTTTTTTTTCCTGAATTTTTATTTTGAGAATTTTGTTAATGAAAAAACAATATGTGAAATGGTCAGAGATTATGGAATGACCATAAACTGGTTTGATAACAATAAATTATATATGTATTGTAAATGAATTAGGTTTTCAATTTGAATATTTTAATTTAAAATCTTGATATGCACCGGCTGATTGTAGAGTTCTTAGTCGGTGCAGAATCATTTAATTAACAAAATAGCTAACAGGTTTGATTTAGGCATTCTATTTTCTTATTGTTCATTGACTAATTGTCCCCGGGATATTCGCCATGTCTCATACTCGCTTCCTTAATTATATAAGCCTATAAAATATTTGATTAAGAACATGCAAAGCCAAATCATACCTGTTTTCCTGTTGACTGTGCACTGTTCGACGAGGACATCATACCAATCATTGCATTAATTATCGATCGAAATTGAACCTCTTCGGAAAATAATACACTCTATCGGTGCTAAGAACATGCAGACAAATTTTTTTTATAAAATTGGATATTTTAGAAATTAGTTCTTTACATCATTTTCATTTAGATTTTGAACAATTCCCTCAAAATAGTGCATTTCAGGGAAATTTAGATTCCCTTAAACTCTTATTTAGATTCGGATTCAAGATGATGAGAACAAACTCTTTATAAGCCAGCAATGAAAAGCTATTTCTTAATCTACTCCTTGTTTTTTATTTCCTTATTTTAATATTTCAAGTGACATAAATTGTACTGTACAAAAAGCTATGGGTGACGTTGAAAGATTCGAATTTGATGTTAACGCGACAACTTCGAAGATTCAGAGTTCCAAATTACAATATCAAAACATGCTTGATTGGCTAAGGCTGGAGATAAATGAATTGGATCAAGACTTAAGTGATGTTAACAGCCTAACTAATTTAAGTGATTGTACAACGTTTGGCAATGTTGCAAACTTACCCCAGTGTACCCATGTTTTCATGAGACAAAATAGGCATTGTCCCTTCTGAATCGGAATAATCTTAATTATCGTCCACTTAAAAATCCCTGTTTGCCCATTGGGAAACCTGTAAGTGAGGGTCAGTACTACTTGTAAACAGGCATCGTTTGTGACAACGTTTGGCAATGTTGCACACTTGCCCCCAGTGTACCCATGTTTCGCCCATTAATTGCTATTTATGGATTGATTAGTCGATATAGTGAATTCTAATGTTATTACTTGTTATATTTCAAAATAAAAATAGTATGATAGTTTTGTTATTTCAATGACCTAAGTGATCCATAGCATCATTCGTTTTTCATGTAAATTTCAAATCAGTTTTGAAATCTATCTTTTAAAGTTTAGTCTATTTTATATCAACAAGTGAATTATTACGTGGTACAGGAAAATTTAGAATGTAAATTGTAATTTCTAAAAGTAAAAAAAACTAATTTAGAATGTTGAGGATAATGTTTTTAAGAGAAATAAATCCACAACTCTGCTCACAAATAAATGGTACTGATGATAATAACGTGCATGGATGTAAAAAGTGTAATATTTAATGTTAGATGCACAGTTAACTTATTTTTCAAGTCCATTTTGTGCAGAAAAAGAATAAAAACAATTTTTATCACCGATAAATATTGGTAGCCCGTAATTATATCCTGTATTTACATCTTGCCATCAGGTGAGCAAGTCAACTAATTTAACCAGAACTTTTCTTGAATTGCCAAGCCAGTATTGAGGCAGAAAGTTAAACAAAAATAAATAAATAAAATTATATGAACAGAACCGAAGTAGCTATTCAGTAGTATTTAAACTGCCTTTTTATTATTAATTGAGTAATGTAATGGATTTCCACACTTCAAACAATAAAGCAAATCTTCAAGGAAAAAAAGAAAAGAATTCTTGAAAAGGTACGTCCAAGCCAAACCAATCCTTTCCATGCAAAAAAAATAATAATTTATTCCATACTGACTGTAAACTTTGTCTAGTTAATCTTGCTGCAAACTTTCCTGATTTCACCAGCTTTACCGGTTAGAACTTCCAACCCTGCCCATATTTATCATGGAAACACCAAAGTCTTTGAAGAATGTGGATCGATAGGGTCGCAGCAGATTGAAGTTTAACATAAGCTTTTAGTCTCACTGTTGTCAAGGAGAGCTGCATCAGACTGGAAAAGTCCCCTTCTTTTCGCTACGAGTGTATAATAGCTGTTATCGAATGTCCTGACACTTCCAGGATCCATCTCTACGAGCGTAGTTTGATCTCCTACCTTGCATTTACTCTTCAATTTCTCTATGTATTCTGAATCCAAGGTGGGATCGGTGCCATCCTTTCCGGTGGAGTTGTAAAGCCGGGAGGTGAAGGAAGAGCAATGAGAAGTGCCAATGGTGTGCCCACCTTTGTGCCAGAACAGAATAATTAGAATTTACGTCAGTGCAATTTCGTCTTACAAGACTCTGTATATAGAACCTGAAGTGAAATGCTTAAGTACCTGAAAGCACTACAAGGTCCTTCACGCTTAGGCCCTTAGAACGAAACATTGAAATCAATTGAGAAATGTTTGCAAAAAATGGTGGCAGGTTTGTTAAGGGCTCTGAGAAGGTGGACACCCTTCCATCCCTTCTTCCAGTTTCAACCTCCCAGAATGGCCCCATAGTCTGATAGGATAAATTATTATTAATTAAAACCATTCTGTTCTTTAATATATTTCTTACAAAAATTTCTTACCGCAACCGTGACATCCCTAGCCACAATGGCCAAGGCATCTGCACAGGAAACTACTCCGGGACACTCCTTTTCTAATGCAGCCTTGACTCTGTCAATAATCTGATATCCTCTAAGGCTTAAATTTGGAGGTGAATCCTTCTCAGCTTGGCCAGTACTAGAGTTCAAAAGCACTGAGCCATCACAACCCTGTAGAAATATATAATTTGGTAGTGCTCATAAGCATTTTACTATAATTCAAGAAAAAAAGAGCTTTAAACTGTTTCGGTATTTTCAAATGATCAGAGATGGATTAAAGGCTTACGTACCCTAACAAAAGCAGTCATGAAAGTGCATCCTCAACAAAGGACCACTAAGGCTAGGAGCTACTTTCATCACTTGATCCATGACCTTTTTCACTATAGCCTCAGCTTGAGGACATGTATCCTTGTAAAACCCTACCTTCAATTGCGCATTTGCTGGGTTAATGACGAATAGCAAGAAAATCAATTGAAGAAAGATTAGACATGGGGAAAGCTTTGAACTAGCCATGTCCAGATGACAATCTCAATGTTTTGAACCTTGATTTCTTTGTGAGAACTCAATGAAACATGACAACTCTTTTATACTAGTCTCGACATACAGTTTATATCTTGGCAAAAGCTGTCATTACAAGACGTTTGATGTACTGTTGTTATTTAAATCATGCTGTGTTGCGTATTCATATCCTCATTTGCTGTTGACTTTTATTATTATAAGATTATGATGGCTCCATTTTTGTAATATAAAGATGAAGCTGCCGGAAATGATCTGTGACAGAACAGAAGAGTAGGAATGCCTCATGTGATTGCTCATTGGATCAATTATTGTAAATCAAAATTGAGCAATTCAAGGGGATGAATGAATAGGTGACCGTGAGGCAGGCGGTAAGATGTCCATTCTATCAATCAATTATTAGGTAGCTGGATTGAAACTTGATATTTTCTTGGTAAAAATGAGCACCGTGGCTTCTTCTCTCATTGCCACTTGGACCAATTAAGATTTTAACAAAGTCAAATATGTAGAGATCACAACGTGAGACATGGTATTCATCATGCTAACGAACTACTTCTTAATAAGTTTTGAAGTTGAGACATTTTCTATCCTAGAGATAGCAAATCATGGTTTATAGTTACTATATCTTAACCTTGTAATAAGCTTAAATGCTTCTACCAATCCAAGTTTGTCTCTAACATAGAAATAAATATAATTTCTGAAATCCTTTCCTATCATTTTTATTTATTTATCTGAAATCAGCTTTTTTAGCAACAAAAAAATACCTAATTAATAAACTTCTCTAGATCACAATGGTCGTAGCTTGCAATAATGTTGATCCTCAAAAGCTTTTTCAAGGAAACTATATCCGACTTTTTTTTTATATAATTATTTGATATGCCATCAAAAGTTTATTATTTAAATTTTAAATTTTAATGTGATATCATATGTTAAAAAAATAATATAAGATTATTTCCGAGACTTCACTAATAATTTAAACTTTTAAAAATAAATAGGATTTTTTTCCATTAACGTAGAAAAATCAAAATTGTTAATGGGATATTGATTAGAAACAATACCATTCTTTTAAAGATTAAATATATGCGTCTACTGTCTAAACTTCTTTCTCATAATAGGAGAGACTAAGTCTGCATTATGAGAAAATCATTTTTTGAAAACCATACGGAGAATTGTTATTAGTAGCTTGCTAGATTTGCAATGGATAAAATAATTATTTTTTATTTTTGCAAGTAAATGGTTATGCATTTAAATTATTCCAACTTGAAACAATATATTCTTTATGTCTTACTTACTCACGTTTGTAGTTACATATGCTGAATATAAATATTCATGTATATGATTTAAAAACATAACCCATATTGTTTAGAATTTTAGATTCTCTTAGTTGCTTGAACCATCTTCCATCAATCTATGCATTTAATTAATAGCGTCTTGCAAGTATGTTATCTCTTAACATTAAATTTTTTTTAGCCGTTTAGATTTTCATTAAACTCTCATAAATTTCTGTGAATTGGAGCATTGATTTTTCTTGTAATTTTTAATTTAATCTTCAAATTGCTTCTTTGGACAATTGATCCTTTTGAGCTCAAATTAGCATATAATTGCAAGTTTTTTTTTTGAGAAAAAGGATTAAATTGAAAAATATAGAATTGAAAAACACGGGTAACATAGATGATGTTTTTGTTGGGATAGTGAGGATTCACAGAAGATTGAGGAATTAAGAAGAAGGAGATTATTGAGCTGAAGGTTAAGAGAAGAGATGAGAAGAGTGAGAAGAGAGAAATGAGAGGGAGATTACAAATTTGAATTTTGGTACTGTAACAATATATTTTTCATGTCTTTCCTGTGTGTCTCAACAATGCCTATTTATAGACATTACAAATACCATAATCTACCATACATTTATACTCTTTCATACGTGTACAATTATACTCTAACATCCCCCTTAATCTCTTGCTTTGGTAAACCAAGTATGAGATTGCTGCAATGAAATTGAAATAAAAGAGTACTTAACCCTTTTGTTAGGATATCAACAAATTGTTCTTTGGAGGAGACAAATTGCACAAATGGTTGAATGCTATCCACCCTTTCACGAACAAAATGCACATCAATCTCTATGTGTTTGGTTCGTTGATGCTGAACAAGATTAAATGACAGAGCAATAGCCGAGAGATTATCACAAAAAATAACCGGAGGCTGGACAATTGCAACACACATAAACACCAACAATTGCTTGAGCCAATCAAGTTTAGTAGCTGTCGATGATAATGCTGTATCTCATCATCCTCATTCTATTTGATAAAGAATCTAGTACAAGGTGATGTAGATCTGTGTTAAAATTTCAAGCTAAAAAAGCTTTCACTTGAGAAGAGTGTTAAAGAATAATATAAATCATATTTTACTACTTCATCTAATAATTTAAATTTTTAGATGAGATGGTTAATTAACATGTAAATCTTGTAAGTAAGCATCACTACTTATAACTAGGCATCGTTTGTGACAACGTTTCACAATGTCATGCACACTCCCCCAATGTAACCATGTTTATCCCATTAATTGCTATTTATAAAATTAATATTGATTAGTTGATATAGTGGATTCAAATGTTATTAATTGTTATATTGCAAAATAAAAATGGTATGATAGTTTTGTTAATTCAATGAACTAAGTGATCCATAGCATCTTTCGTTTTTCATGTAAATTTCAAAATTAAATCAGTTTTGAAATCTATCTATTTTATATCAACAAGTAAATTATTACGCAGTATAGTGAAATTTAGAATGTAAATTGTAATTTCTAAAAGTAAAAAAAAAACTAATATCGAATGTTGAGAATAAGTTTTTGAGAAAAATAAATCCACTACTCTGCTCACAAATAATTGGTTCTGATGATAATAACGTGCATGGATGCAAAAAGTATAATACTTAATGTGAGATGTATTGAGGAAAACTGCACTAAATCACCTTAACACCCTCAAGGCTACATCTCAGCACAAAAATCTCAGCAAGCATCACTCAAGCTTCACCTTCCATATTTAGCACTTATAGCCGTTACTACAAATCCTCTCTTTACTTGTATAGATTATTTCATTAACTGTGTATTATTACACTGCCTAGAATAGCAGCAATTGTTCATGTATAAATTAAGTCACACTCTATCAATACAATCATGGTATTTTTCATTGTAATTCTGTGTATCAAAATCTCTATATGGTATCAGAAGAGCCACTCTCTCACGAGCACTAAGATCCCTTCTTTTTGTTCCTTCAAATATCATGTCTTCCCCCACAGAGCAACCCGCTGCAACACCCCCAATCTCTCAACCCACCACCACCCCTGAAACTACTCTTATTGCACTGAATATCACATCATAGATCAATGAGAAACTAAAACCATCAACATTCCCTCAATGGAGAGCACAGTTCGAAGCACTCCTCATTGGCTACAACCTCCTTGACTATGTTCAAGGTGTGTCTCAATGCCCCTCTCCTGCGGGCACTTCCAGTTCTGAGTTAAACAAAACTCACTGGGTTAGGCAGGACAAACTCATCCTCAGTGCCATATTGGCCTCAACATCCCCCACCATCACTCCCCTCATCGCCACTGCAAAAACATCCCATGAAGCCTGGGAAAAACTTTATCACATGTATGCCAGCAAATCAAGGACCAGAGTCATGCAATTGAAGGAGGAACTGACATTAATTCAAAGGAAAAACCGTTCCATACCTGATTACCTGCACGCCGTGAAGGCCCTTGCAGATGAAATAGCCCTAATTGATCATCCAATCTCCGATGATGATTTGACTCTTTACATACTTAACGGTTTGGGTTCTGATTTCAGGGACATTGCCACCACAATTCGAGCACGGCCAACATCCCTTGCTTTTGAAGAATTGCATGATTTACTTGTCGGTCATGACGGCTATCTTCGCCGTTTGGAATCGTCCGTGCAGCCGCTTCTTGCCTCTGCAAACTACTCCCACCGCCACCGACAATCCACTCATAATATAAGTGGGTCTTCCCGGAGAGGCTATTATAAGCCACAGGTGAATTACGGGCCTCCCCACTCACAGACTTACGGGCCTCCCCAGTCACCAGCCCAAATGAGTCCACAGGCCCATTCGGTCAACAGGCCACATGGCCCTTTTAAAACCCATCGGCAGTATACCTCTGCCCAGCACAATCCAAGACGTTTTAACCCAAAATGTCAAATTTGCGATCAAATGGGCCACATCGCCAAATCATGCCCACAATTTCGCACGGCTGAAATCACAGCCAACTGTGCTAATTCATCAAATGCACAGGATCAGAAATGGTTACTGGACTCAGCCGCCTCACACAACATTACTGGTGACGTAGCAAATTTATCCATCCACTCTGAATATGATGGTACTGATGAAGTCGTCATTGGTAATATTTCTAAAAATTTAATTTCTGTTCATCACTTTACTGCTCAAAATAATGTTTTCGTTGAACTTCACCCATCTTATTTTCTTGTGAAGGACCCAATTTCGAGAGCGACTTTGCTAAGAGGTGCATGTGAGGATGGTGTGTATTAGTTTCCGAATTCATTGGTGGGCTCGTCTTCAAAAATTGTTGCAAATTTGCATGAACGTACTTCCCTTGATGGCTGGCACAAGCGTCTTGGACATCCGTCCACCAAAATTGTTAACAATCTTGTCAAAGTTTTTTCTTTACCTACCCAGCACACAAAAAATAATTTTAAACATTTATGTTCTTCTTGCTCAATTAATAAAGCCCATCAACTTCCTTTTCGGCCTACGAGCATTTTAAGTCATGCACCCCTTGATGTTATTTATACTGATGTTTGGGGACCCGCTCACTGTTCTGGTCTAGATGGTTCAAGGTATTATTTAATTCTTGTAGATCACTACACGAAATATATCTGGTTTTATCCCATAACAGCCAAATCCTGTGTCAAAACTATTTTTCCCCAGTTTAAAATACTTGTTGAAAAAAGATTTCAAACCAGTATTAAAAGTATTTATTCTGACAATGGGGGTGAATTCATCGGCCTTAAACCTTTTTTATCTACTCATGGGATAAGTCACTACACAACAGCCCCCCACACACCACAACAGAACGACGTCTCTGAACGCCGTCACCATCACTTAGTTGAAACCGGGCTAACCTTGCTCACTGATGCAAAATTACCTCTTTTATATTGGCCTCATGCATTTCATACTGCCACCTACCTCATAAATCGTCAACCAACACCCCTCCTTAATAATATATCACCATTTGAGGCCCTTTTTGGGCAAAAGCCCAACTACCTCAAATTAAAAGCCTTTGGTTGCATTTGTTATCCCTTCACCCGGCCATATACAACCCACAAGCTTGAGCCCAAATCTATACCATGCATATTTATTGGGTATTCTTTGACCCAAAATGCATATAGGTGTTTAGAGCCCAAAACCCAAAAGATTTATACTTCTCGGCATGTTTTATTTGATGAAGCCCGAACCTATGCCTCATTCCAGTCCAACCCAACTGCATCAGCCTCTCCACCGCCCGTTCACCTCTCTCCTGCACCGACGCCTCCTCCGGTCTTGCTAGTGAATTCGGGATCTGCTACCGCCGTACCTCTCACTCCTCCAGGTAATTGCTCTTACCCTCCATCTCCAATTTCTTCTAATTCTTTGAATTTATTTGGCACTGCAAACCCTAATTCCTGTCCGTCGGCCCCAAATGATGTCTCTGGTATTTCTCCTAACTCTCATTCACACACACACCAAGACACTACATCATCATCCCCTACTCACAATCGTCCATCCACACCACCAGCACATTCATCTCCACCAGTTCACAGAACACACACTATGACCACACGTTCCATGAATAATATTTATAAACCAAAACAATTGCACACTGTCACTAAGCACCCACTGCCTCACAGCTTAGAACCCACCTGTATAACCTGTGTAACCCAAGCATTGTCTCTGCCTCGATGGCGAGCAGCCATGTCCGATGAGCTAAATGCTCTCATGAAACACGGGACTTGGGAATTAGTCCCCCCACCAGCCAATTGCACTCCTGTGAGTTGCAAATGGGTATTTCGTGTCAAACGAAATGCTAATGGCTCTATTGATCGCTTCAAAGCCAGATTAGTGGCCAAAGGGTTCCTTCAAAAACCCGGAATCGACTATACAGAAACCTTTAGCCCTGTAGTAAAACCATCCACCATTAGGATAATCCTCACTATAGCAGTCATTCAAGGTTGGTCCTTACGTCAAATGGATGTCCACAATGCATTTTTGCATGGACAACTTGAGGAAACAGTGTATATGAGTCAACCCCCAGGGTTCAAGGACCCATCCAAACCCAACCATGTCTGTAGACTGCGGAAAGCCATTTATGGCCTCAAACAAGCACCTAGGGCTTGGTATTCCACCCTTAAAAATACACTGCTCACTCTTGGTTTTATTATTTCCAAAGCTGATTCATCGTTATTTATTTATCGCAATGGTCCTACTATTTGTTAACTGCTTGTGTATGTGGATGATCTTGTGATCACTGGGAATAATTTATCCTTTGTAAACTCTATTGTCCGGCAGCTTAGCTCTAAATTTTTGTTAAAGGATATGGGAACACTTCACTACTTTCTAGGGGTGGAAGTACTTCCAACTTGTGCAGGTTTTTTTTTTATCTCAGCATCAATACATTCGTAACCTGCTAGCTAAGACCAACATGACTGGTGCTAAGGATGTTTCATCTCCATTATCCACCAGTACATCCCTCAAGCTGACCGATGGCTCTGCTGCCTTTGACAGCACTGAGTTCCGCCGTGTACTGGGAAGTCTTCAATACCTCTCACTTACACGCCCTGATATTTCATTTGCAGTTAACAAATTGTCTCAGTTTATGCACAGGCCAACTCACTTGCACTGGACAGCTGTGAAAAGACTCCTCCGGTTCCTCAAGCACACCATCTTCCACGGTGTCCACATCAAAAGAAACACCTCCTGGACACTCAACACATACTCAGATGCTGACTGGGCTGGTAACATGGATGACCGCAGCTCTACCTCAGCTTACATCAGTTTTCTTGGTCAAAACCCCATCTCTTGGAGCTCCAAGAAACAGAAGGCCATTGCTCGCTCCTCCACCGAAGCTGAATACAGATCACTCGCCAATGATGCCTCGGAATCGCTATGGATACTAAACCTTCTCCATGAACTTGGGTTCCCTCTCAAGGCTCCTCCTGTCCTGCTTTGTGACAATCTAGGTGCCACTCACCTAAGTTACAACCCTGTCGATCACTCTCGGATGAAGCATATTCAGATTGATCTGCACTTCGTCAGAGATTTAGTCCAGAAAGGCACACTCCAAGTCCAACATGTTCACACCACGGACCAACTCGCCGATCTGTTGACCAAGCCTTTGTCCCAACAACGCACTGCAGTTTTACGATCCAAGATCGGCCTTACTGACGGAAGCCCTATCTTGAGGGGGCGTATTGAGGAAAACTGCACCAAATCACCTTAACACCCTCAAGGCTACATCTCAGCACAAAAATCTCAGCAAGCATCACTCAAGCTTCACCTTCCATATTTAGCACTTATAGCCGTTACTACAAATCCTCTCTTTACTTGTATAGATTATTTCATTAACTGTGTATTATTACACTGCCTAGAATAGCAGCAATTGTTCATGTATAAATTAAGTCACACTCTATCAATACAATCATGGTATTTTTCATTGTAATTCTGTGTATCAAAATCTCTATAAGATGTACAGTTAACTTATTTTTCAAGTCCATTTTGTGCAGAAAAAGAATAAAAACAATTTTTTTTCACCGATAAATATTGGTAGCCCATAATTATATCCTGTATTTACATCTTGCGATCAGGTGAGCAAGTCAACTAATTTAACCACAACTTTGCTTGAATTGCCAAGCCAGTAGTGGCAGAAAGATAAACAAAAGTAAATAAATAAAATTATATAAACAAAACCGAAGTAGCTATTCAGTGGTATTTAAACCACCTTTTTATTATTGATTGAGTAATGTAATGAATTTCCACACTTCAAACATTCAAGCAAATCTTCAAGGAAAAAAGAAAAGAATTCTTGGAAAGGTACGTCCAAGCCAAACCAATCTTGCCATGCAAAAAAAATAACTTATTCCATAATGACAGTAAACTTTGTCTAGTTAATCTTGCTGCAAACTTTCCTGATTTCACCAGCTTTACCGGTTAGAACTTCAACCCTGCCCATTTTTATCATGGAAACACCAAAGTCTTTGAAGAATTTCGATCGATGGGTCGCAGCAGATTGAAGTTTAACATAAGCTCTAGTCTCACTGTTGTCAAGGAGAGCTGCATCAGACTGGAAAAGTCCCCTTCTTTTTGCTACGAGTGTATAATAGCTGTTATCGAATGTCCTGACACTTCCAGGATCCATCTCTACGAGCGTAGTTTGATCTCCTACCTTGCATTTACTCTTCAATTTCGCTATGTATTCTGAATCCAAGGTGGGATCGGTGCCATCCTTTCCGGTGGAGTTGTAAAGCCGGGAGGTGAAGGAAGAGCAATGAGAAGTGCCAATGGTGTGCCCACCTTTGTGCCAGAACAGCATAATTAGAATTTACCTCAGTACAATTTCGTTTTACTATATAGAACCTGAAGTGAAATGCTTAAGTACCTGAAAGCACTACGAGGTCCTTCACGCTTAGGCCCTTAGAACGAAACATTGAAATCAATTGAGAAATGTTTGCAAAAAATGGTGGCAGGTTTGTTAAGGGCTCTGAGAAGGTTGACACCCTTCCATCCCTTCTTCCAGTTTCAACCTCCCAGAATGGTCCCATAGTCTGATAGGACAAATTATTCTTATTTAAAACCATTCTGTTCTTTAATATATTTCTTGCAAAAGAAATAACCTGAAATAAATTTCTTACCGCAACCGTGACATCCCTAGCCACAATGGCCAAGGCATCTGCACAGGAAACTACTCCGGGACACTCCTTTTCTGATGCAGTCTTTACTCTGTCAATAACTTGATATCCTCTGAGGCTTAAATTTGGAGGTGAATCCTTTTCAGCTTGGCCAGTACTAGAGTTCAAAAGCACCATCACAACCCTGTGGAAATATACAATTAGGTAGAGTTTAAGAGAAAAAAAAGAGCTTAAAACTGTTTCAGTATTTTCAAATGATCAGAGATGGGTTAAAGGCTAACGTATCCTAACAAAACAGTCATGAAAGTGCATCCTCAACAAAGGACCACTAAGGCTAGGAGCTACTTTCATCACTTGATCCATGACCTTTTTCACAATAGCCTCAGCTTTTGGACATTTAGCCTTGTAAAACCCTACCTTCAATTGCGCATTTGCGGAGTTCTGGAAAAATACCAAGAAAATCAATTGAAGAAAGATTAGACGTGGGGAAAGCTTTGAACTAGCCATGTCTAGATGATAACCTCAATGTATTGAACCTTGATTTCTTAGCGAGAACTCAATGAAACTGGAGAACTCTTTTATACTAGTCTCGACATACTGTATAATCTTGGGAAAAGCTGTCATTACAAGACGTTTGATTTACTGTTGTTATTTAAATCTTGCTGTGTTGCGTATTCATATCCTAATTCTCTGTTAACTTATTATAAGATTATGAGGTTGCCGGAAATGATCTGTGACAGAACAGAAGAGGAGGAATGCCTCATTGGATCCATATTCTAAAGCAAATAAGCTATACACAATCAAATTTGAGCAATTCAAGGGGATGAATGAATAGTGACCGTGAGCCAGGCGGTAAGATGTCCATTCTACCAATCAATTATTAGCTAGCTGGATTGAAACTTGATTTTTCTTCGTAAAAATTAACATATATTTGATTTCAAAAAAATCTTAATTGGTTGTTGACACCATGGCTGCTTCTCTCACTGCCACTTGGACCAATTAAGATTTTAACAAAGTCAAATATGGAGAGATCACAACGTCAGACATGGGAGTCATCATGCTAACGAACTACTTCTTAATAAGTTTTGAAGTTGGGACATTTTCTATCCTAGAGATAGCAAATCATGGTTTATAGTTATTATATCTTAACCTTGTAATAAGCTTAAATGCTTCTACCAATCCAAGTTTGTCTCTAACATAGAATTTCTGAATCCTTTTCTATCATTTTTTATTTATTTATCTGAAGTCAACGCTTTTATCAACAAAACAAATACCTAATTACTAAACTTCTCTAGATCACAATGGTCGTAGCTTGAAATAATATTGATCCACAAAAGCTTTTTGAAGGAAACTATATCCGACTTGTTTTTATATAATTATTTGATATGCCATCAAAAGTTTATTATTTAAATTTTAATGTGATACCATATGTTAAAAAAGTAATATAAAATTATTTTCAAGACTTTACCTAATAAATAGGATTTTATTTTCCATTAACCTAGAAAAATCAAAATTGTTAATGGGATTTAGAATTGAAATAATACCATTTTCTTAAAGATTAAATATATGCGTCTACTCTCTAAACTTCTTTCTTATAATAAGAGAGACTAAGTCTGCATTATGAGAAAATCATTTTTCGAAAACCATACGGAGAATTGTTATTAGTAACTTGCTAGATTTGCAATGGAAAAATAATTATTTTTTATTTTTGCAAGTAAATGGTTATGCATTTAAATTATTCCAACTTGAAACAATATATTCTTTATGTCTTACTTACTCACGTTTGTAGTTACATATGCTGAATATAAATATTCATGTATATGATTTAAAAACATAACCCATATTGTTTAGAATTTTAGATTCTCTTAGTTGCTTGAACCATCTTCCATCAATCTATGCATTTAATTAATAGCGTCTTGCAAGTATGTTATCTCTTAACATTAAATTTTTTTTAGCCTTTTAGATTTTCATTAAACTCTATCATAAATTTCTGTGAATTGGAGCATTGATTTTTCTTATTTTTAATTTAATCCTCAAATTGTTTGTTTGGACTATTAATCCCTTTGAGCCCAAATTAGCATATAATTGCAAGTTATTTTGGGAGAAGGATTAAATTGCAAAACATAGAACTAAATTGAAAAACACGGGTAACATAGATGATGTTTTCAAATTTATTTCACAAATTTGTTTGTGAAATAATTTTTTCCCCCCATCTTTTTTGCTATAAGGTGATGAGTCCTTTTAATTATTTTAAAAGCACATCTTATTATCAACTTCATTTCCCTCATTTTCCAATCCTTTATTCATGAGAGACAAGAGGAGTTGCCAAATTTGAGAGTCAAGAGAGAGACAAACTCTTTGTTGGTTACGATTCTGAACACCAAAGATGTTATAATTAGTGACAATAGCTCCACCAGATGAGAGGAGAATTATGGTGGCTATTTTTAGCCTTAATATAGCCTAAAAAATCAAATGTAGTTGAAGGATGCAATATTTCTTTCTAGTTTAATTTAGTGACTTGTACCTTTTTTTGGATTTATTAGGTTTATAAGTTAGTTTCTTAGTGTTATAAGGAGGTTTATTACTTCTATAAGTTAGTTTCTTAGTGTTATAAGGATGTTTATTACATTGAAAAACAAATTGTAGATAAAAATAACTTCAAGGTTGGATTTTCTAGCCACTACAATTGTGACTGGAATATGGGTTGGATGACAGCACATCGATTGCTATAAGGAATGACATGTCATCTGCCTTTATCTTATTTTTCAAAAGAATAGAGGTCACCTACAAGTTGTACTCCCCTATACAAAAAAAATGGCAAGCTAATATGCATGGGCCTTGGCTTTAAAGCCCACACACCTTGACAATTTATTTTCAATTAATACCTTTTCTTATGACTTTCTTATAATATTTTTTTGATTTTTTTTTATTTAGTATCACTCTTATGTTATTTTTTAGATTATTTGGTCATTTTAAAATATAAATTATTTTAATTATATTTATTGTCTTTAATTCTTCATGAGGTTAATATGATTTATCTTAATTTGTTTTATGATATTTTTAATATATGAAACCTTGCATAAATTATTTCTTTTATTTCATTGGAAAAATCTATATTTTTGATAGTTTTAATAATAATTTATTTTAATAAAAATAAACTAATTAAACATAACTCATGATTGCATTGTACTATTAAATAACATGATCTATATTTATCTTTTAATTTTTTTTATTTGTCATTGATTTTATTTCTATTAAATTATCCTAAGCTCGTGACTTTAGGTAGCACAAGGTTACTTGCCCGCGCGCTGCGCTGAGCTTTTTTCTATGTAAGAAACTAAATGATTTTGTGCGTGTTACAACTAGTTACTTTAATATTTAATTAGTGATATTTGTAATCGGTAAAATCTGTTAGAAATGAATTTTTTCCGCCTAAAAGTGATTGAATATTCCTATTTGTTAAAACAGTTCTGATAATTATTTAATTGGTACGTTGTACAATTGGAAGAGATAAAATTTATTGAAAATGAGTCATCTGCTTCATGCAGCATATTGATTGATTATTGTGTATATTTTATTTGTTTGATGAATTATTTTATTAGCAAATAACAAAATTATAATCGATGAATTTTAGCACAAATGAATGATTTAAGCAATAAACAATTTAATTGGTTGTTTGGTTTAACTACTTGGGTTATAATTTAATTGGTAGATAAGAAAAACTTTAATTGATCAAATTGACTAAAGATGAGTTATTTGTTGTCTACAACATACTAATTGTTTATTGGGTGTCTTTTAATTACTTGATGAATAATTTATTTGACAGATAACAAAATGCAAATGCTAAAATTTATTAGATATGAGTTTGTCAGATTTTTCTTCATATTATCATATTAAAAGTATTTTAGAACATTGAGATTAAATTAATGATATTTATAAAGAAAAGTTAGTTAATTTTTTATATATATTTTAAGACATTAATATCAAAAAAATATTACAATATATAATTAGCCTCACCTATTTTTCAAGGAAAAATTCCTAAAAATAATTTTTGTCATTATTCTAAATGTCTTATCTAAAGTAAAACAAATACATATAGAAATTACATAATCTTAAAATATTTAAGTTCATTATTTAGCTCAGATATATAATATTATAAAAAAAATATAAGACTATTAACAATTTTGCTATATTTTACAAAATTTGGTGCAGGCTGCGGCGAAACGAAAGATATTTTTTTTATTGTAGATAATTGGGCATAATTTTTCTATCTGTCTTGTCTATGTATGACTTTGTATATTTTTTTTTATGTTATATAAAATATGAAAATATCATACATAAAAAAAGTCGCAAAATTTAATTTTCACAAAAAAAAACATCGACTAGTGAATCATTTTGATCATTATTCTCATTGTTACTACTATGATTGCTAAATTGTCATAATTATTATCACTGCTATTATGAATATTATTGCAAATAAGTAATATTCTAATTATCACTAGTAACACTATCACTGCCACTATCATTATTGCTATAAAAAAAAACTGAAAAGAATTTGTATTTATTTTTTAAGATGTATTCTTTATATTTTTATATTTTATGTGATATAAGAATACTAACATTAAAATAATTTGATATTTCTTAAAAAAATAGTTCATATATATATATATATATATATATTATAAGACATTAATATTAAACAAATATCAAAATATATAAGTATTCTCAATATGTCCAGAAAATATATCTTTTAATAACAATTATTATTATTTTAAACATATTATCCACTATGAGATGAAAATTCAAAAGAAATTAACTAATTGAAAGTTTTATACGTTGATTATTTCATTAAGATGTATAACATTACTAAAAACAAATATTTGACCATTAATTATTCTCATATATTTTTTATTTGTAGATAATTTGACCAAATTTTTTTACTTGTTTTGTCTATGTGTAGTTTCATATATTTTTTATTTATATAATATAAGATTTGAAATATCATACATAAAAAAGTTACTGAAGTCAAATTTTAATAAAAAAACAACATCGTTTAATGAATTATCTTGATTACTATTCTTATTGTTATTATCATGATTGTTAAATTATCATAATAATTATAGCTACTATTGTAATAATTATTGTAAATAATTAATATTCTAATCATTACTAACAATATTATTGTTACCACTATCATTATCATTATAACAACACATTTTTTTATTTTTTTATTTTCAAGATTTATTCTTCATATTATTATATTTGAAGTATTTCAGAACACTATGATTAAATTAATTTGAGAATTTAAAAAGAAACTTCCTTTATATATATATATATATATATTAAGGTATTAATATTAAAATAATATCTAAATATATAATTATTTTTAAGACAAAAACCATTAAAAATAATCATTATCATTATTTTAAATGCATTTTTCCATAATTGTTATAATTATTATTATTATTATTATTGTAAATAATTTTGCTATAGTAAGAAACAAAAGTTTTGTAGACTGATTATTTTGCTCGCATGTGTAGCATTATTAAGAAAAATCTAAGACCATTAACATTTTTCTTACATGTTAAAACATTTGTTTATGGCTACCACAAAATAAAGGGAAATTAGCTCGTATATTTTTTCATTGCAGATAATTTATCCTAATTTTTTCCACCCTGTTTTGTTTATGTGATATTATTGATGAATTATTTTTATTCTTATTGTCATTGTTATTATCATAATTGTTAAATTGTCACAATTATTATACATGTCAGTATAAATATTATTATTGATAATACTATTGATGACACCATAATTATTGTTAGAAGAAGAAATTAAATTAATTTTTTTATTTTATAAGATTTATTCCTCATATTATTATATTCAAAGTATTTCAGAATACTGATATTATTTGTTTTAAAAATAACCCTATGTAATTTATTTTTAATATATATATATATATATATATATATATATATATATATATATATATATATATATATATATATATATATATTAAGGTGCTAATATTAAATAAATATCAAAATATATAATTAGTCTCAAATATTTATAAGGAAAAAACTTATAACTAATCATTATCATTATTTTGAATGTCTTATCTATAATAATTTGAAATTTCAACACCCTAACAATATTAACGAAAAAAAAATTAAAAAAAAATAATTGACAAAAAACAAAAATAAATATTATTAGATTTTAATAAAATTATTTGATTTAAAGAATAAAAAAATAATAAATATCAATTTTCAAATGATCACCAACACAAATTAGAATTTAAACATTAAATAAAAAAACAACTTTAATAACAATGGAAATAAGAAAAAAATTAGAAACAAACATGGACAAAAATAGGAACTATTTTAAAATATATTTAAAAAATAAAGGTATTAAAATAAAATCCAAGATTAAAATTATAAGGCTAAAATGCAAAACACATATATAATAAATTTCATTTCAAGGACAAAATTGAAACATATCTAAACGTTGATACCGAAAAAAATTTAAGAATTTAAAAAAAAAAAACGGAAATTAAAAGACAGAGGACTGAAATGAAACTAAAATATATATTCAATTTGAATTGAAGGATAAAATTGGAACAAATCAACACTTTAATACCGAAAATATTTAGGATTTCAAACCAATCTGGAAATTAAAAGACGGAAGAATGTAATGAAACTACAATATATAATCAATTTCCATTGAAGTAAAAAATTGAAATAAATCAAAATTTCTATAACAGAAATAAGGACCATACAAAACATTCGAAAAGATCAGGGACTATAATGAAACTACAATAAACAGTGGGGTCTGACGCGTACTTTTATGTACAGGAGAGAGAAAAGGGTAAAAAAACCTCAACCCACAACCATCACGTCTCCAGCCACCTCAGAATACGATGCGCCGCACGTGGAGGAAGAAAACATGGTGGAGAATAATTATAGATGTCAGTTGGGCATTTTTGCACCGCTGAACACACCGCACGAGCCGTCCACAATTGAAATTTGAGGGCGGAAGTTGGACGGCGTGTATGTACGTATTTGGCTATTTAAAAAAATTTGTGCAGTTACCATATTAACCCGGGTGTGTACTGTGCATTTTGTCTTATATGGGGGTATATTTGTATTTAGCCATTTAAAAAAATATGTGCACTAACCTTAATGCCCTCGACGGTTCCACTTCATTTTTGTCTTATATATGAGTATTATGGTTATTTTACTATGCATAGAAAGACAAAAAATCAAAAATACCCCTAGATCCCAAGGCTAAAAAACACAATAAACAGAGGGGTATAATACTAATTTTTTTATTCCAATTCACAATGCATTTGAGTCTAAATGAACAGTGAAAAATATTGTTTATTGCTGTTGGAAAGGATGTTTTGGTTTGACTTATAAGATAATAAAAATATCATATCTTTTAGTTTTTTTTAATTTAATGCCAAAACAAAGGACTATGTGACGAATTGTCTAAAGAAATACTTGAGGCGGAAGCAAAATAAAAAGGCTATGATAATATAATATTAAAAATCCAAAATCCTGAGAGATTTGAACTCTCGTGGGGAAACCCATGTACTTAGCAGGCACACACCTTAACCACTCGGCCAAAACGATTTCGTTGTTCATTCCTAGTATACAAATGATACTTATATTATTATATAATTTTACTATTTCAATCTAAAGTGCCCCTGAGTGTAGATGAACAATAAAAAAGCATTGTTCATTATATTTTGTTGAAAAGGTTATTCTGATTTAGCTTATGTAAAATAAATAATGTTAAGCATGTAATCTTGACATATCTCACGTGTGAGGTCATGGATTTCGCATGTCAACTAAACATTTCTTCGAGCAAAATCTTTTTCAATTATGTTTTTGTTGCTGTTGCCTTATTTCTTATTGTATTATCAAATCCCTCTCCTTTTAAAAAATATTGGTCCGACCCGTGTTGCTCGTTGGGCAACGAATCTAGAGAATATCTACCTAAACTATATATTTCACTAGCTATATTGCCCGCGCGTTGCCGCGGGCATTTTTATGTATATAATTTAACATAATTAAATCAACAACGATAAATTTATATGATATAATTAAATAAAAGTTATAGATTAGGAGATAAAATGAAAAAAAATTTAAGTACAGTTTATTGCGCAAGCATAGATTACATCTTTTAGAATGTAGATATTACGTCATGAAAGATCACAAAAGAGCGCGAATTAACATTTTAAAAACCAGAGCAAAAAAATTTAATAAGGTAAAAAAAATTAATCACAAAATCATTATTGTGCAAATAATTAAATTATTATTATTATTATTATTATTATTATTATTATTATGAAAGAAACAAAAATAAATGAAAGACTAAAAATATCCTAGGAACTTTAACAAAAGATTTAAAAAAAAAAAAACTATTATTGCTATTACTGTCAAAACAACAAAAATTATCAAATTATCCGGAGGGAAAAAAAACATTAAAGAAAGAGGAAGCAAGAAAAACAATTTAATTATTATTATTATTATTATTATTATTATTATTATTATTATTATTATTATTATGTTAATAATGAAAGAATTAAAAATAAATTAAAGACTGAAAATATCCAAGATACTTTAACAAAAGATAATAAATTTTTTTTTTTTTTTATTATTGCTATTACTGGCAAAACAAAAAATATTATCAAATTATCAGGAGAAAGAAAAAACAACAGAAGAATAAGAAAGAAAAATAATTAAATTATTATTATTATTATTATTATTATTATTATTATTATTATTATTATTATTATTACTATTATTGTGTTAAATACACTTATATATACATGGACAAAAGTAGGGATTATTCTAGAAATATAAAAAAAAATAAAAGTATAAGGGCTGAAATGAAAATCAAATGTAAAGGGATTAAATTAAAAAATTTAAAGTCTAAGGGCTGAAATGCAAATTACATTTATTGTCAATTGAAATCAGAGGACAAAATTGCAAAAATCGGAACTTGTGTACCGAATTCATTGAGTTATATACAGCCAACCCGGAAATTGAAAGTAGAAGGACCGAAGTGAAACTTTGACATGCAATTAATTAAAATTGGAGGACCCAATCGAACTAAATCAAAACTTATATAAAAGAAATGAGGACCAAAAACCAAATTAAAAGTAGAGGGACCGAAGTGAAAAGTAACGAAATATGGGGGACTCTCCTGCACATTTACGTGCAGGAGAGAGAGAAACGTGGCCGACGGCTTTAACCGGCCTCCGCCGCGTCCACGGACATTTGGTGGTTACACGCACCACCGCGGGAGGAAGACCACGCAGCGGCGCATCGAGATGGCCTCCGGTAGACAATTTCCAGCCACCGTATGACGCCGCACTCGCCACCTAAACAGGGCGTGAGGCGAAAAACCGTCTGGAGCGTGCGCCTCACGCCCTGACAGACACCGATTAAAAAATTGAAAAAATAGGGCCAATTACCGTTCTAACCCTGTACCCAATTCAGTGTTTTTGTCTTATTAGGGGCTATAACCGTATTTAGTCATTTCAGAAAATATTAAAAAAAAAAAAAGTTGCGGCGGACCGGACCAGAGATGGCCGGTCCGGCCGCGCGCAATTACGCCGGTGCCCCTCAGCCGGATGTCTTTTTTTGTCTTATTACCGGGGGTGAAATCGTTAATACACTGTTCATATCTGATTATTTAAAAAAAAAGAAGGAAAAACCGAAATTAGCCCCGTTTGACCAGCCCCTTCTGCCGCGCGGATGAAGGCTAAAATCGGGCGCACACTGTCGCAATCCACAGTGATTTGTGAGAGAGTGCACAGTGTAACTATCCACACGGTTTATGTGTTTTGTAATTTGATACACTCTTTGTGTGTGTTTTGTATTATAATGTAGGCTGTTTTTTAAAAAGTGGTTTTGTTTAAAAATGTATTAAAGTATTTTTTTTACATCAATAAATCTAAATTATCGAGGAATACTAAAAAAATCAATTTAATATTTTTAAAAATAAAATAAAATACATTAAAAAAAGGTAAGACAATCTCCTCAAAATACAATGTACTAACTCTTTTTTACAAGAGATGGATTTTCCGCATAGGATTGAACTAAATTATCTTCCTTTAAAAAAATAAGAATAAAAATAACAAAAGTTATAGCTATTATAACTTTGATTTTCTTGATTTTTCTATGACTTCTTAGGAAAAAACCTGACTTGCATCTGGGTTTTAATTAAAATATGGATGACCAAATGGAAGAGGTAGTAAATTAAATAAATAAAAAACCATGTAAATTTGCTCATTTGAATAGCTTACAGTTTATCCATATACGAATATGGTGCATTTCATTCCTATACTCAGTTTTTTTTATAATTTGTCCACAAATTCTTTTTGCTATATATACTTCTTAATCACAACTATACTATATAAACGTTATTTATGTCACTAAAGAATGGTGAGCACATGACATGACATCATGGATAGAGTAATGGTGCACCTTTCCAATAGTAAAACTTCAAAAAATTTATTAATTATTAGTCCATAATTTTCATGGAATCAAGAAATGTGTATTTTAGGTAATGTATAGATAGATTCAATTTATTTCGTCATTTGCCACCGATGATGTGTTTGAGGCCGAAGTTCTTGTTTTTTTAACATGGAATATCAATGATTTTCCTATGTATAGAATGATTTTTAGTTAGAGCTCGCATGGAATATGAAAAATAACAAGTCCTTCACATTAATATATAATGATAAAGCATCTTGTTTTTTACTGTCACCACTAGCTCTTGTCAATGAATCATAAATATAGAAAGAATATAGAGGAATTCTTGGTTGGTAGAGTTCAAAGAGATGTTGCATCGTTACTAGCACTGGGTGAAGAATTGTATGATGTGGTATTAGAGTATGATGATGTGTTTGGTTTTCCATTTGTAAAAAACAAAGTATTTCTTAGGAGGTTATTTTAGTCTAGTTGGAGGACTACTTTACTGGAAAAAGATTTAGACAAGTAGCTATTCATTGGTATTTAAACCACTTTTTATTTTTATTATTGATGGAGTAATGTAATGGATTTCCACTCTTCAAACAAATCAGCAAATCTTAAATGAAAAAAGAAAATAATTCTTAAAAAGGTACGTACAAGCCATACCAATCTTTCCATGCAAAAAAAAGAAATTTATTCCATAATGACAGTAAATTTTGTCTAGTTGATCTTGCTGCAAACTTTCCTGATTTCACCAGTTTTACCGGTTAGAACTTCAACCCTGCCCATATTTGTCATGGAAACACCAAAGTCTTTGAAGAATGTGGATCGATGGGTCGCAGCAGATTGAAGTTTAACATAAGCTTTAGTCTCACTGTTGTCAAGGAGAGCTGCATCAGACTGGAAAAGTCCCCTTCTTTTTGATACGAGTGTATAATAGCTGTTATCAAATGTCCTGACACTTCCAGGATCCATCTCAACGAGCGTAGTTTGATCTCCTACCTTGCATTTACTCTTCAATTTCGCTATGTATTCTGAATCCAATGTGGGATCGGTGCCATTGCTTCCGGTGGAGTTGTAAAGCCGGGAGGTGAAGGAAGAGCAATGAGAAGTGCCAATGGTGTGCCCACCTTATTGCCAGAACAGAATAATTAGAATTTACGTCAGTGCAATTTCGTTTTACTATATTGAACCTGAAGTGAAATGCTTAAGTACCTGAAAGCACTACAAGGTCCTTCACGCTTAGGCCCTTAGAACGAAACATTGAAATCAATTGCGATATGTTTGCAGAAAACGGTGGCAGGTTTGTTAAGGGCTCTGAGAAGTTGGACACCATTCCATCCCTTCTTCCAGTTTCAACCTCCCAGAATGGTCCCATAGTCTGATAAGATAAATTATTATTAATTAAAACCATTGTGCTATCTAAAATTTTTCTTGCAAAAGAAATACATGAATAACCTGAAATAAATTTCTTACCGCAACCGTGACATCCCTAGCCACAATGGCCAAGGCATCTGCACAGGAAACTACTCCGGGACACTCCTTTTCTAATGCAGTCTTGACTCTGTCAATAACTTGATATCCTCTAAGGCTTAAATTTGGAGGTGAATCCTTCTCAGCTTGGCCAGTACTAGAGTTCAGAAGCACTGAGCCATCACAACCCTGTAGAAATATATAATTAGGCAGTGATCATAAGCATTTTACTATAACTCAAGGATAAAACAAAAAGAGCTTAAAACTGTTTCGGTATTTTCAAATGATCAGAGATGGATTAGAGGCATAAGTACCCTAACAAAGCAGTCATGGAAGTGCATCCTCAACAAAGGACCACTAAGGCTAGGAGCTACTTTCATCACTTGATCCATGACCTTTTTCACAATAGCCTCAGCTTGTGGACATGTATCCTTGTAAAACCCTACCTTCAATTGCGCATTTGCTGGGTTAATGACGAATAGCAAGAAAATCAATTGAAGAAAGATTAGACATGGGGAAAGCTTTGAACTAGCCATGTCCAGATGACAATCTCAATGCTTTGAACCTTGATTTCTTAGTGAGAACTCAATGAAACATGACAATTCTTTTATACTAGTCTCGACATGCTGTTTATATCTTGGGAAAAGCTGTCATTACAAGACATTTGATCTGCCATTACCTTGAGAAATTAAATTAGGTATATGGTTTATTGTTGTTATTTAAATCATGTTGGGCTGCGTATTTATTATAAGATTATGGTGTACAATTATTTTTGTAATACAAAGATGCAGCCGCAGGAAATGTCTTGTGACAGAACAGTAGAGTAAGAATTTTGCATGTGATTGTTCATTGAATCCATATTCCAAACGCAACTAAGCTATACAGAATAAAATCTGAGCAATTATATCCCATTAAACAAAGTACTTTTTCTAATTAACCTTGAAAAATGAAAATTGTTAAATTTAGAATAAAAATAGCACCGACTAATAAAGTTAACCGAATATAATTTTTTAAAAGATTATATATAGGCGTCTAATCTCAGAACTAGTTTCTTGTAATAAGTGAGACAGAGAATCATTTTTTGAAAGCCTCCATACAGAGAAATGTTAGATTTGTGGTTGGTTCAATGGAACAATCTTATTTTATTTTCAAATGAGGGGATATGTATTTAAATTAATCCAAGTTGAACAATATATTTTTTCTCTCTCGTACTTACTCACGTTTGCAGATACATATATTGAAATTAAATATTCATTAAATGATTTTAACCCATATTGTTTAGAATTTTAGATTCTCTGACTTGCTTGAACCATGTTCCTTCCATCTACTCCATTATAAGCATTTAATTAAGAGCGTCTTGCATGTATGCTATATATGTCTTAGCATTAACTAAAACCAATCCTTGCAGGTTTCTGATGTTGCTGTAAACAATGTTTATTCTCTAACAAATCATTTTGGATTGGAGCACTGATTTTTTAAAAAACAAATCATCCATAAACCTTTTCTTTGGACAATTCAGCTTTTTGATCCCAAATTAGCACCTATTTGCAGGGTTTTTTAGGTAGAGAGGGTTAAATTGAAAAACATAAGATTGAAGTTAAAAATACGCGTAATATTGGTGGCGTTTTCAAATTTGTTTGTGAAATGCATTTCAGTGCCTCACATTTTTTTTATAAGGAGATCGATCCTTTTAATTTTAAAAAAATATATTTTGGTATCTATTCAAATTACATTTTCATGTATTAAATTAAATACATTAAAAAAATGATGTCAAATAAATTTTGATTGCAGGAAAAGTGGAAATGTTCTTAAAGTTCTCTTCACGTACATGAGTCCTCTTATAAACAGTCATATCTACATCTTGCTTTAGATGAAAAGATGTTCATTCAAGCCTTAAAGTTTTAACTATATGAAATATTAACTTGCTTTGATTTGAAAAAAAAAAAGCTTGACTTGATAAAGATTATTACAAGTTGAAAGTTTTAACTGTGTGATATCTTGATTTTGTTTGATTTGATGAAGAAAAAAGTTTGATATTTTTCTTTCTTGATGGACTTGGATTTTTTGAGAAAACTTTGATGTGTTTATGTTGGGTGTTTAGTCTATATTTGTTGTCCTTTTTTGTTTCTTATTCTTGTTTTGAGCATGCAAGCCTTGTTCATGTTATTTTTATATTATTATTTATTTTCTTTGTTGACTATTTATAGACAAGTCAAGTGAGATTTACCTCAAATATCCCTACATAAGGCAAACTGCATTGTTATTTGATTGTTTTTCTAAGTTTGATTTTCTATTCGTTGGTCTTTCCTAGAGCTCGAGGTAAATCTCTCTTCGTGAGAGAGTCCCTACCTCTTTAGGAATTGAAAACCTAACAGAAAAAAACTTACATTGCATTTTGAAAACCTCATTTTAACTATCTATGAGTGTACTTTACACTATAATTTTACACTGTGATAGCTAAAACAAAAAAATCTTTAAATATTTTGATTTCTTATCAATTAAGCCTCTAATTAAATGAATTTGACCAATTTAGAGTATAATTAAGTCCTTGCACTTAATTAAATCCTTCAATTGGACCCTAAATTAATCTCCAAACATAATTATACTCTAAATTGGCCCATGATTAAATTAAATTGGCCTATAAAAAATAGAATTGTGCTTTCCTGCTTAAATTTTATGCAAATTAGTCCAATAATAAATTATTTTAGTCTTGAAATTGTGCAAATTACTCTTTTTTTTTTTTTTTTGTGGTCTAATGATGTCTACTTTTCTTTTCCTACCATGGTGGGTTAACTACAATGAACAAACCCTGGTTATCTAAAAAATCTAGGTCTGAAATAGTAAAATATCATCAATTATCATTAAGGATTCTTTTGGAATAAAGCTGAAATTTTTATTATTGCATCATTCCAAATAATATTTCAAAAAATAAATCCCTTGCATTTTGTTATTCTTATATTAAAAGTGATTGAGTTCACAATAATATTTTGGATATTAACCCTAAATTTTTTATCCTTATTAAAATGAATAATAAATTATTATCTTTGATAATATTTTGGATATTAAATTCTTTTAGATTTTTCATTATTATATTGAAAAGAAATATTTTGTTGAAAAGAAATAATTCTTATATATTTTTAAAATATAGTCAGAATTCTTATAATTTTACAAACTTCAGTAAACATCTTGCAATACATTTTTTAAAAACATGGCAAAAAATAAAAAAGAAATTAATTGTCAGATAAATTTTACAATTTATAGTCATATGCAAGAAAAAAACATTTATTTAATCTTATTTGTATTTTTTAGACTTTGTTTGGTAAACCTTCATTTTTTGTTATAAAACTACAGTTTTATTTTATTTATATTCTAAACTAAAGTTTTTGAAGAAAGGGTTAAATTGAAAAACACGGTAAGCAGCATCGTTGGTCACAATATTTGACAACGTCATATGCACACTTCCCCCAGTACCCATGTTTCGCCCATTGATTGCTATTTATAAAATTAATCCATATAGATTAAATTAATATTATTACTTGTTAAACTAAAAAACAAAAACAAAAATCATATGATCGTTTTCTTAATTCAATGACCTAAGTGATCTAGTGTTTTCGAAAACTATGATTTATAAAAACGATAGAAATAAAAAAGGTAAATTATTTTATTATATTATAGTTCAGTGATTTTTATTTTTATCTTTGATATTTTTTAAAATTACAGTTTTTATTCTTAAACTTTGTTATGTGAGCATAACAAGTGTATAATATAAATTGTAATTTTAAAAACACAGAAAATACGTATATAATTAATTAAATCATAGGATATCAAGATAATTTTCTTAAAACAAATCCAGAACTTGTTTTGCAATTCCATTTTGTGCACCAAAAGATTAAAACAGCTGTTGATGACACCATAATTATTGATGAAAACTTATTTTACTATTCAATGATATTTTATTCTTGATTGAGTAATGTAATGGATTTCCAGACTTCAAACAATTAAACAAATCTTCGAGGAAAAAAGAAAGGAATTCGTGAAAAGGTACGTACAAGCCACACCTATCTTTCCATGCAAAATAAATAATAATTTATTACATAATGACAGTAAACTTTGTCTAGTTAATCTTGCTGCAAACTTTCCTGATTTCTCCAGCTTTACCGGTTAGAACTCCAACCCTGCCCATATTTCTCATGGAAACACCAAAGTCTTTGAAGAATGTGGATCTATGGGTCGCAGCAGATTGAAGTTTAACATAAGCTTTTGTCTCACTGTTGTCAAGGAGAGCTGCATCAGACTGGAAAAGTCCCCTTCTCTTTGCTACGAGTGTATAATAGCTGTTATCGAATGTCCTGACACTTCCAGGATCCATCTCTACGAGCGTAGTTTGATCTCCTACCTTGCATTTACTCTTCAATTTAGCTATGTATTCTGAATCCAAGGTGGGATCGGTGCCATCCTTTCCGGTGGAGTTGTAAAGCCGGGAGGTGAAGGAAGAGCAATGAGAAGTGCCAATGGTGTGCCCACCTTTGTGCCAGAGCAGAATAATTAGAATTTACGTCAGTGCAATTTCGTTTTACTATATTGAACCTGAAGTGAAATGCTTAAGTACCTGAAAGCACTACAAGGTCCTTCACGCTTAGGCCTTTAGAACGAAACATTGAAATCAATTGAGAAATGTTTGCAAAAAATGGTGGCAGGTTTGTTAAGGGCTCTGAGAAGTTGGACACCCTTCCATCCCTTCTTCCAGTTTCAACCTCCCAGTATGGTCCCATAGTCTGATAGGACAGGTTATTATTATTTAAAACCATTCTGTTCTTTAATATATTTCTTGCAAAAGAAATAAGCTGAAATAAATTTCTTACCGCAACCGTGACATCCCTAGCCACAATGGCCAAGGTATCTGCACAGGAAACTACTCCGGGACACTCCTTTTCTAATGCAGCCTTGACTCTGTCAATAGTTTGATATCCTCTTAGGCATGTGCCATGCCTAAGTATTTTGCTTCTGCAGTTGATCTAGCAACCACTTTATGTTTCTTGCTTCTCCAAGTGACGAGGTTAGCTTTTACAAAGGTAAAATAATTCGATGTGGATCTTCTATCGGTCTGATCTCCTGTCTAGTCTGAATCTGTATACCCTTCAATTTCATGGACCCCATTTTTTTAAGAATAGTAGTCCTTTTCGTGGTACACTCTTCAGATACCTCAAAATCCGATATATTGCATTGATATGTTCTTCACTTGGTAAGTGCATGAACTGACTAACCACACTTATAGCATAAACTATGTCCAGTCTTGTATGTGATAGATAGATTAGTTTTCCCATCAACCGTTGATAACATTCTTTGTCTGTTGGGACCTCATCCTCGGACTCTTCAAGCTTGTGATTTATCTCTATATGTGTTTCAACAGGTTTGTAGGCCATCATTCTAGTTTCAGTAAAGACATCTAACATATAGTTCCATTGTGATACATATATTTCAATGTTTTTGACCTTGAGACCTTAATTCCTAAGAAGTACTTCAATTATCCGAGACCTTTCATTTCAAATTTTGATACCAAAAATTGTCGTAGGGCTTTTCTCTCCTCTAGATCATCTCATGTCAATAAATATAACAAAATAACAAGCATTAGAAAATGATAGAATATTAGCAAGGCCCCAAACATCCGAGTGAATGACTGTGAAAGGTTCTGAACTTTTATTCAAACTTGGTAAATAGGGAATATGATGGCTTATGGCTAGTTCACAAACTTCACAATGAAAATCCAAATTACTTAAACCTGAAAACAAATGTGGTTGTAACTTCTTAAGATAACTAAAGGAGAGATGTCCTAGCCTTTAGTGCCATAACCATATGAGTGCTTGAGCTTGGTCTTTACTTTTTGTCTGATGTGTTTGACTCAGCTTTGACCTCCCTTTTTCTGTTAACTCTAAATAGTAAAGATTGTCTTGTCTAACACCATAACCAGGAATCTACTGGATTAAAATGTCCTGAAAAACACAAAAAAGAGGCCAAAAAATTACTACCACTAGTAAAAGTAATAGGATGAAAGTAATTTGGCTAACAAAAAAAAAGGTTATATTCAAAGGATGGAATAAAAAGAACAGTATCTAGAGTTAGAGAATCGGTCAAGGTTATAGACCCTTCCTAGTAATAGGGGAGGTACTAGCACTACCTATGCAAATAACTAACTAAGAAGAGGGTTTAGAAAATTTTAAATTAATAGAATCCCTAGTTATATGATTGTATGCACTTGTATCAATAATCCAAGGACTATTCTTAGAAGTGACAAAGAGTACAAAACTTTTACAAATTGTACCTGGATGAACAACATTTATCGTAGGTTGCACCTGTTCTACTTTTGTAAGATTCACCATTTTTTTCAATATTTTTTCGAGGTTTTTTTTTTAATCCCACCAGTAAGAGTAGCCAATAATTTCATAGCATCTTTGTTTCGAATGACCCGATTCTCCTCAATAGGTACATACCAACCCACTAGTTTTTCCCTTATATACACCCATTTGACTCCACCGATTTTTTGACTGCCAAACACCCGAAGGGCGCAGGAAAGGAGTTCGGTTCACCACCATTACTGAACCTTCAAAGACATGGTGAGCTGGTCAGCTGGCCTCAGATCCTCCTCCCATCGTCTACTACTATTGGTGTTCCTAACGTACATACGCATATGCACTCTCGAGGTCTAGTTTTGGATATTTCCTCAAGATCTCCCCACAGACCTATTCAAAAACAGGTTCAAGACCACTAAGAAAGATGTGGACCCAAAGCCTCGCCATGGCTGAGTGCAGTTGGATCACGCCATCAACCATTTTGGCTTGCAACAGTGTCCTGTAATCGATCTCCTGAAAGATGGCAATGAGCTCATTGTAATAGGTTGGTAGTGGCTGGCTGTTCTGTTTGGTAGAAAAGGATTTTTTATTTAATTCAAAAATACATGTTTAATCCGACCCGTCGTAGAAGGTTCTATACACTGCCTCTCATATCTCCTTCGCCATGAGAATTTAGATGAATCGCTGCATCAACAACGGGCTCATTGAGTCAATCAACTAGCTTTTGACTCAATGATTTTCAGCTATCCATGTTTCCAATCTTGGGTCAGTCGGGTTTTCTTGTTGCTCCGGTGAGGTACCCAACCTTGTTTAGGGCACCAATTTGCATCTCCATGAGTTGGGACCAAAATCAGTAATTGGTTTCATCTAGTACGATTCCAGTTGGAAGTGAGAAGTTGTCTTGATGAACTACGATTAGCGTCTCCAGAGTGGAGGTAGGTACGGTTGTTAAGTTGATTTCCATTATTGTTGATGATGAATAGTGTAATTTGAGCTGTGTTTTGGAACTGTGATTTGGAATAGTGGAAGGAATTTCGATGTTGATGAACAGTAGCATTGAACAGTAATAATTTTTGAACAATAAAAATTTCAATTTCAAAAACTGTAGTATACGAAAGAAGAAAAAAATGTAGGAA
This sequence comes from Salix koriyanagi, assembly GCA_029228605.1. Classification (NCBI taxonomy): domain Eukaryota; kingdom Viridiplantae; phylum Streptophyta; class Magnoliopsida; order Malpighiales; family Salicaceae; genus Salix; species Salix koriyanagi. The sequence goes on from CM055337.1 coordinate 13,418,027, forward strand.
GAAAAAAATAGATATGCTTTGATACCATGTAAAAACAAGATTGTATATTTTTCAATATATTTCTTCTTTGTTACCGTTGGAATTTATAGGAAAACACAATAACTATTTATCCTAAATTTATGGGATTACATTCAATCCCTTCCTAATTTATAACTATTTTGTTAAGGAAAAAAACTAAAAAAAATGCAGCTGTTGATCCAAGTGCTGTTTAACTCCAATTAATAAACTTCTCTAGATCACAATGGTCGTAGCTTGCAATAATGTTGATCCACAAAAGCTTTTTCAAGGAGACTATATCCGACTTTTTTTTATATAATTATTTATATGCCATCAAAAATTTATTATTTAAATTTTAATGTGATACCATATGTTAAAATAAAAATATAAGATTCTTTCCGAGACTTTACCTAATAATTTAAAATTTTGAACCATAAATAGGATTTTTTTCCATTAACCTAAAAAAACAAAATTGTTAATGGGATTTAGAATTGAAATAATACCATTTTTTTAAAGATTAAATATATGCGTCTACTCTCTAAACTTTTTTCTTATAATAAGAGAGACTAAGTCTGCATTATGAGAAAATCAATTTTTTGAAAACCATACGGAGAATTGTTATTAGTAGCTTGCTAGATTTGCGGGTGTTTCAATGGATTATTTTTTGCAAGTAAATGGTTATGAATTTAAATTAATCCAAGTTCAACAATATAATCTTTCTGTCTTACTTACTCACGTTTGTAGGTACATATGCTGAATTTAAATATTCATGTATATGATTTAAAAACATAACCCATATTGTTTAGAATTTTAGATTCTCTTAGTTGCTTGAACCATGTTCCATCCATCTATGCATTTAATTAATAGCGTTTTGCAAGTATGTTATCTCTTAACATTAACAAAATGTAAGCCTTGTAGGTTCTCATTAAACTATATCACAAATTACTGTGAATTCGAGTATTGATTTTTTTTTTTTAATTTTTAATTTAATACTCAAATTGTTTATTTGGATAATTGATCCTTTTGATCCCAAATTAGAATATAATTGCAAGTTTTTTTTTTGGGAGAAAGGATTAAATTGAAAAACATAGAAGTGAAAAATACGGGTAACATAGATGATGTTTTCAAATTTGTTTGTGAAATATATTTTAGTCCCCCATCTTTTTTCTATAAAGTGATGAGTCCTTTTAATTATTTAAAATACACATTTTATTATCAACTTCATTTCCCTCATTTTCCAATCCTTTATTCATGAGAGAAAAGAGGAGTTTCCAAATTTGAAAGCCAAGAGAGAGAAAACTCTTTGTTGGTTACAATTATAACAACGAAACATTTTATAATTGGTGACAACAGCTCAACTAGATGAGAGGAGTCTTATGGTGGCTATTTTTAGCCTCAATATAGCCTAAAATATCAAATGTAGTTGAAGGATGCAATATTTCTTTCTAATCTAATATTGTGGCTTGTACCATTTTTTGGATTTATTAAGTTGATAAGTTAGTTTCTTAGTGTTATAAGATGTTTATCAGGTTGATAAGTTAGTTTCTTAGTTTTATTATATAGAAAAACAAATTTTAGATAAAAATAACTTCAAGGTTGGATTTTTTAGCCAATACAATGATTACTGGAATCTAGGTTAGCAGATGACACCATTTGCTATATCAAATGACATGTCATCTGCCTTGTCTTATTTTTCAAAAAAATAGAGGTCAACTACAAGTTGTACTCCCTTATAGAAATGAAAAATAGCAAGCTAACTAGTTGGATTGCCCGCACTTCGTTGCGAGCATAGTGCAGGCGGAACAAATAATCTTTATAACTGTTGAGATTAAAATATAATATTTCAGTATATAAAATTTAATATAAATTAAAAAATGCAAACAAAAAATGAAAAACAAATTATAAGAAAATGTATATATATATATATATATATTACTTTCAAAGGATTCAATCAAGAGGCTCATGCAGGAAAATGCGCTGGCACATTATCTGGATAATATTAAGACTACAAAATCAATATAGGTTGGTACTTGCACAGGAAAATGCGCTGGCACATTAATATAACAAAAAATCCGCGCTAGGCAGGGGTCGAACCCCCGCCCTCTTAAGACACAGGCGTGTCTGTTTGCCCGATGAGCTATATGCCTTTCGTTGTCTCTTCCTATGAAATAATATATAAATAGTATATCAACAGCGAACCAAACCAACCCGAATTCACTGTTCAAAAACGAAAAAAAAACACTATTGAAATCCACAATGTTTTCACTCACAGTCTACAGTGTTTTCCTGACCTCTTTTAGTTTATTGTATAATATGCATGGACCTTGGCTTTAAAGCCCATGCACCTTGAGTATTAGTTTTTCAATTGATACATTTCTATGATTTTTTTATAATAATTTTTAAGTTTGTTTTTTTTATTTAGTATCGCTCCTATGTTATTTTTTAGATTATTTGTCATTTTCAAATAGAAATTATTTTAATTATATTGATTGTCTTTAATTTTTCATAAGGTTAATATGATTTATTTGTAATTTGTTTATGATATTTTCAATATATGAAACCTTGCATAATTATTTTTTCTTTTATTTCATTGGAAAGAATCTATATGTTTAATAGTTTTAATACTAATTGATTTTAATAAAAATAAACTAATTAAACATAACTTCATGATTGCATTGTACTATTAAATAACATGATCTATATTTATCTTTTATTTTCTGTTTTTATTTGTCATTAATTTTATTTCTATTAAATTATCCTAAGCTCGTAATTTAGGAAGCATGATAAGCATATAATCTTTGACATATCTCATATTCAGGTCATGGATTTTGCATGTCAACCCAACTTTTCTTAGAGCAAAATCTTTTTCAATTATGTTTTTGTTGTTGTTGCCTTATTTCTTATTCTATTATCAAATTCCTCTCACTTCTCTTAAAAAATATTGGCCGGACCTGTGTTGTTCCTTGAGACACGAATCTAGAAAATATCCACCTAAAGTATATATTTCATTTGATACACTCTTTGTGTGTGTTTTGTATTATAATGTAGGATATTTTTTAAAAGTGGTTTTGTTTAAAAATGCATTACAGTAATTTTTTATACATCAATAAATCTAAATTATCGAGAATACTAAAAACATCAATTTAATATTTTTAAAAATAAAATACACTAAAAAAAGGTCAAACAATCTCCCCAAAATACCATGTACTGACTCTTTTTTACAAGAGATGGATTTTGAGAATAGGATTGAACTAAATTATCTTCCTTATAAAAAGTAATAATAAAAATTAACAAAAGTTATAGTTAAGTATAACTTTTATCTTCTTGATTTTGCAATGACTTCGTAAGGAAAAACCTGACTTGCATCTGGGTTTTAATTTAAATCTGGATGACCAAATGGAAGGGTCTATTTTCATTTTATCAAAGAGAAGAGGTTGTAATTAAATAAATAAAAACCATAAAAAATTGTTCATTTGAATTACTTATAGTTTATGCATATTCGAATATGGTGCATTTCACTCCTTTACTCAATCTTTTTATAATTTGGCCCTAGATTCTTTTTGCCATATATACTTCTTAATCACACCTGTACTATAAATATTATTCATGACATCAAAGACCATAAAAGTTATTATTGTCACCAAATACTGTAAAAGTTATTTATGTCACTAAATACTGGTGAGCATAGACATGACATCATTTATATGATACAATAAATAAAGTAATGGTAAACCCTTATGATGGTAAAGCCTGAAAAAATATATTTATTTATTGTCCTTCATTTTTATGGAATCAAGAAATGTATATTTTGGGTAATGTATATATGGATTTAATTTATTTGGTTATTTGCTACTAATGATGTGTTTGAGGTCGAAGTTAGTGTTTTTTTAATATGGAATATCAATGATTTTTTTATGCATAGAATGACTTTTGGTTAGAGCTTGCATGGAATACAAAAAATAACAAATCCTTCACATTAATATATAATGATAAAGAAACTTGTTTTTTAATGTCACCTCTAGTTCTTGTCAATGAATTATAAATATAGAAAGAATACAAAGGAATTCTTTGTTGTTAGAGTTAAAAGAGATGTTGCATCGCTATAGTATTGGGTGAAGAATTGTATGATGTGGTGTTAGAGTATGATGATATTGTGTTTGGTTTTCCATTGGTTACACTATAAAAAAACAAAATATATTTTAGAAGGTTAATTTGGTCTAGTTGGTGGACTAGTTTACTGGAAAAAGATTTAGTGGTCGTTTGGCATTGCTGCCAGACCTTCGGTTTGAAAAAAACAGGTGGAAAAAAAAGTATATAAGTGTTTGGTTAGGGGTGATAAACTGAAAAATTGTTTTTTTCCCAACCTAAAAATACACCCAACCGACGTTTCAAGAAAAACAGCAAAATATTGCTTTTCTTGCTTCTGTTGTTGAGCAATTGGAGAGAGGGGGTAGGGCCGGGGGGTGGGTGGGTGGGTTGTTATTAATTATATTTGCTATAAGTTTATTATTAATTATATAAATAATGTTAAAAATATAATTTAATATTACAATAATTTAAAAATGAATTAAAATATAAATAATATTTCCATAATATATGTTTATTAATATAAAAAATATAATTTTAATATTAACATAATCTAAAAATTAATTAAAATATAAATAATGTTTATATAATATATGTTTATTAATATAAAAAATATATTTTTAATATTAAAATAATCTAAAAATTAATTAAAATATAAATAATTTTTACATAATATATGTTTATTAATATAAAAAATATATTTTTAATATTAAAATAATCTAAAAATTAATTAAAAGCAATATGAAAAGCATGATAACCAAACATACAAAAATATTTTTTTCAACCACAAACTCAACAACAGTTTTAACCAAACACTTCATAACTTATTTTGAACCACAGTAAAAGTGCTTTTCTTGAAACTGTTTTTTTCAAACCTCAACCACAAAACCAAAAGCAATACCAAACGCACCCTTAGATACACCCTTAGACAACTAGCTATTCAGTGGTATTTAAACCACTTTTTTTTTATTATTGATGGAGTAATGTAATGGATTTCAGATCTTCAAACAAATCAGCAAATCTTAAAGGAAAAAAAATAAAATTAAAAAGGTACGTACAAGCCATACCAATCTTTCCATGCAAATAAAAAGAAATTTATTCCATAATGACAATAAATTTTGTCTAGTTAATCTTGCTGCAAACTTTCCTGATTTCACCAGCTTTACCGGTTAGAACTTCAACCCTGCCCATATTTCTCATGGAAACACCAAAGTCTTTGAAGAATGTGGATCTGTGGGTCGCAGCAGATTGAAGTTTAACATAAGCTTTTGTCTCACTGTTGTCAAGGAGAGCTGCATCAGACTGGAAAAGTCCCCTTCTTTTTGCTACGAGTGTATAATAGCTGTTATCGAATGTCCTGACACTTCCAGGATCCATCTCTACGAGCGTAGTTTGATCTCCTACCTTGCATTTACTCTTCAATTTCTCTATGTATTCTGAATCCAATGTGGGATCGGTGCCATTGTTTCCCGTGGAGTTGTAAAGCCGGGAGGTGAAGGAAGAGCAATGAGAAGTGCCAATGGTGTGCCCACCTTTGTGCCAGAACAGAACAATTAGAATTTACCTCAATACAATTTCGTCTTACAAGACTGTATATAGAACCTGAAATGTTATGCTTAAGTACCTGAAAGCACAACAAGGTCCTTCACGCTTAGACCCTTAGAACGAAACATTGATATCAATTGCGATATGTTTGCAGAAAACGGTGGCAGGTTTGTTAAGGGCTCTGAGAAGTTGGACACCCTTCCATCCCTTCTTCCAGTTTCAACCTCCCAGAATGGTCCCATAGTCTGATAGGATAAATTATTATTAATTAAAACCATTGTGCTATCTAATATTTTTCTTGCAAAAGAAATACATGAATAACCTGAAATAAATTTCTTACCGCAACCGTGACATCCCTAGCCACAATGGCCAAGGCATCTGCACAGGAAACTACTCCGGGACACTCCTTTTCTAATGCAGTCTTGACTCTGTCAATAACTTGATATCCTCTAAGGCTTAAATTTGGAGGTGAATCCTTCTCAGCTTGGCCAGTACTAGAGTTCAGAAGCACTGAGCCATCACAACCCTGTAGAAATATATATTTAGGCAGTGATCATTAGAATTTTACTATAACTCAAGGATAAAATAAAAAGAGCTTTAAACTGTTTCGGTATTTTCAAATGATCAGAGATGGATTAAAGGCTTACGTACCCTAACAAAGCAGTCATGAAAGTGCATCCTCAACAAAGGACCACTAAGGCTAGGAGCTACTTTCATCACTTGATCCATGACCTTTTTCACAATAGCCTCAGCTTGGGGACATGTATCCTTGTAAAACCCTACCTTCAATTGCGCATTTGCTGAGTTAAAGACGAATAGCAAGAAAATCAATTGAAGAAAGATTAGACATGGGGATAGCTTTGAACTAGCCATGTCCAGATGACAATCTCAATGTTTTGAACCTTGATTTCTCAGTGAGAACTCAATGAAACATGACAACTCTTTTATACTAGTCTCGACATACTGCTTATATCTCGGGAAAAGCTGTCATTACAAGACGTATGATCTGCCATTACCTTGAGAAATTAAATTAGTGATATGCTTTACAGGTGTTATTTAAATCATGTTGGGCTGCGTATTTATTATAAGATTATGGTGAACAATTATTTTTGTAATACAAAGATGCAGCCGCAGGAAATGACCTGTGACAGAACAGTAGAGTAGGAATTTTGCATGTGATTGTTCATTGCATCCATATTCTAAAACAACGCAACTAAGCTATACAGAATAAAATCTGAGCAATTATATCCCATTAAACAAAGTACTTTTTCTAATTAACCTTGAAAAATGAAAATTGTTAAATTTAGAATTGATATAGCACCGACTAATAAAGTTAACTTTATATAAATTTTTTAAAGATTATATATATGTGTGAAATCTCGGAACTACTTTCTTTTAATAAGTGAGACAGAGAATCATTTTTTGAAAGCCTCCATACAGAGAAATGTTAGATTTGTGGTTGGTTCAATGGAACAATCTTATTTTATTTTCAAATGAGGGGATATGTATTTAAATTAATCCAAGTTGAACAATATATATTTTCTGTCTCGTACTTACTCACGTTTGCAGACACATATATTGAAATTAAATATTCATTTATATGATTTTAACCCATATTGTTTAGAATTTTAGATTCTCTGACTTGCTTGAACCATGTTCCTTCCATCTACTCCATTATAAGCATTTAATTAAGAACGTCTTGCATGTATGATATCTCTTAGCATTAACTAAAACCAAGCCTTGCAGGTTTTAAACAATGTTTATTCTCTAACAAATCATTTTGGATTGGAGCATTGATTTCTTAAAAAACAAATCATCCACAAACCTTTTCTGTGGACAATTCAGCTTTGATCCCAAATTAGCACGTATTTGCAGGGTTTGTTAGGTAGAGAGGGTTAAATTAAAAAAAACATAAGATTGAAGTTAAAAATACACTTAATATTGTTATTAAGTAAAGAAAAAAAAATGTTATTTTTGGGCTATGATCAAAAGTTCAAAGGATACAAGTTCTATATTTCTAATAAAGGAAAGATGGTGATTTACAAAATATGGTGATTGTTTTTGTTAAAAAGGAACATTTTTAATATTGAAAATATTAAATAAAAAAAAGTAAAATGGTATAAAGAAATCAAAATTAAACAGAACATATTTCATTAAAATAATTAAAATTAAACTAGGCTTCTTTAACAAACAAAAAAAAAGATAAATAAAATCAAGAAAAGTGTTAAAGCAGCATCTCAAACACACTTTTTGCTAACAAACACATGCTTACCTAGACTGTGTTTTTCATCGTAGCCCAAAACTTGAACGCTGCACCCATTCACATGGATTCGACCTCATAGTTAAGACTTGACTATTTGACTATTCATTTAAGGTAAAATATGATTAAGATGTATCATTGGCAAATGCCACTATTTTTGTCAAATTATTAAAGGGAAAGCATATAATAAATGTTTATATATACCTTTTCCTATTTCTATAAAAATATATAAGGACTATACTTGGATAACTTATATCCCAAGGAGAATGCATTTTCTCTATATCTCTTTCAAAAAGTTGAATGATGCTTATGCAATCACTTAGCTTTTCTGCCAACAGATAGTTCATTTGTATAAGATGTCAAAGACCTCCACTTTTGATCAAGATAAAGAGTTTCTTAGTCATTTTTGTGTGAATATTATATAGGATGTATTACTCATCATTACAATTTAGGAGTACAATACATTAACAATGGTGAATGTCCATTGGATTTTGTTTTCTACGTTAATTACATGTAATTGTAAGAGCTTTATTAGCTGATTGTGTCATGTTAGTGTCTTAAAAGTTTCCTTTTCTAGGGGATAATTAATTTAGTGATCTATAAAAGTATGTTAGTCCTCTCGAACCACTCAAAACCAATTTACAATACGAGAAATGAGAAAAATCTAAAAAGACTTTAAGATTACCAAGTATAAAATACAAAAAACACATTGCTTCAATATAAATAAGAAAATAATGTAGTCTATATATATATAGGTATCCATTATAGTTATCATTTGCCTTAAAAGACTTGGAGGGGAACCTTTATACCTTGTTCTTTTACATCACCAAAGACTATTGAATACATATGTTTGAACCACCATAGGACTCCCCTCATCTATAGTAACCCATTGACAACAAATTTTAACTTTTTTGGTTGTTAGAATCATTGCAAACAAAGAATTTTATCTTTCATTGCTGAAATTTGACAACTCTTCATCTTCTTCTATAAAAAGAAATGACAAACTACAATAATGAAATCTTAAATCAAAATGGAAATTTCTAAAATCATAAGAATTTGTGTCTTAATAGCAAGAAACATAGTGGGGCTAAAATGTAAATTTGTATATTACCCATCATTTTTGCTTTAGTCCCATGTATAACACTTCAACTCTCCCTCCTAATAAACCATGCAATTGAGGGCTAATTTGAGCTCAAGATGACACATTCCTGCAAAACAAAAATTAAGGACCATGTCACATTAACAATGCACTTGAGGGCTAACTGCAAGATGTTAACGGGGGTGATTAAGTGTCCATCTCGTTGTTTGGCTTTGGGTCACTCAAAAAACTCGAATGTGTTGGTTCTTCAAATATTTAAGGGTGAAGACTAGTTTAGTAAAAAACGATATTAGTACACCTAATATGCCTCGTCTAATGAAAAAGAATTGTACTTTTCTTTGTGTTTGTTGTGGTCTAATCATATCTACTTTTTTTTCCAACCATGGTCGGTTAACTACGATGAACAAACCCTGGTTATCTAAAAAAACTGGGTGTGAAAAGGTGAAATTTTATCAATTATCATTAAGGCTTCTTTTGGAATAAATCTAATTTTTTTACTATTTCATCATTCCAAATAATATTTCAAATAAAATCCCTTGTATTTTGTTATTTTTATAATAAAAGCGAATGAGTTGACTGTTCACAATAATATTTTGGATATTAAACCTAAGTTTTTTATCCTATTTAAAATTAATAATAAAATTATTATCTCTCATAATATTTTGGATATTAAATTCTTTTAGATTTTTTATTCTTATATTAAAGAGAAATATTTTTTCAAAAATAAATAATTCTTATATATTTTCAAAATATAGGTCAGAATTCTTATAATTTTACAAACTTCAGTAAACATCTTGCAATACATTTTTTAAAAACATGGCAAAAACAATTTAAGAAATTAATCTTCAAATAAATTTTAGAATTATGGTCATATGCAAGAAAAAAAACATTTATTTTATCTTATTTGTATTTTCTTAGACTTTGTTTGGTAAAAATTCATTTTTTTTTTGTAATAAAACTACAGTTTTATTTTATTTGTATTCTAAACTAAAGTTTTGAAGAAAGGGTTATACTGAAAAACACGGGTAAGCAGCATCGTTGGTCATAATATTTGACCACGTCGTATGCACACGTGCCCCAGTGTACCCATGTTTCCCCATTGATTGGTATTTATAAAATTAATCCATATAGATTAAATTAATATTATTACTTGTTATACTAAAAAACAAAACAAAAATCATATGATCGTTTTCTTAATTAATTCAATGACCTATGTGATCTAGTGTTTTCATTTTCTTCATATCAGATTCAAAATCATTTTGAAAACTATGATTTGTAAAAACGATAGAAATAAAAAAAAGGTAAACTATTTTATTATATTATACTTCAGTCATTTTTATTTTTATCCTTGATATTTTTTAAAATTACAGATTTTATTCTTAAACTTTGTTATGTGAGCATAACAGAGTGTATAATATAAATGGTATTTAAAAAAAACAGAAAATACGTATATAATTAATTAAATCATAGGGTATTAAGGTAATTTTCTTAAAACAACTCAAGAACTTGTGCTGCATGGATATAAAAATTGTAATATCTCATGATATATGTAAAGTCAACATATTTTGCAATTCCGTTTTGTGCACCAAAAGATTTAAACAGTTGTCATCACGAATAGAAATCAAGAGCACAAAATTATATTGTATCAGAACTTTGCTTTTATTGCCAAGGCAGAATACATATACGAAGAACACAAAAGTTACTATTCAGTACTGATATTTTATTATTGATTGAGTACTGTAATGGATTTCCACACTTCAAACAAATAAGCAAATCTTCAAGGAAACAAGAGAGGAATTCTTATAAAGGTACGTACAAGCCATTCCAATCTTTCTATGCAAAACACATTAATAATTTATTCCATAGTGACAGTAGACTTTGTCTAGTTAATCTTGCTGCAAACTTTCCTGATTTCACCAGCATTACCGGTTAGAACTCCAACCCTGCCCATTTTTATCATGGAAACACCAAAGTCTTTGAAGAATGTGGATCGATAGGTCGCAGCAGATTGAAGTTTAACATAAGCTTTAGTCTCACTGTTGTCAAGGAGAGCTGCATCCGACTGGAAAAGTCCCCTTCTTTTTGCTACGAGTGTATAATAGCTGTTATCGAATGTCCTGACACTTCCAGGATCCATCTCTACGAGCGTAGTTTGATCTCCTACCTTGCATTTACTCTTCAATTTCTCTATGTATTCTGAATCCAATGTGGGATCGGTGCCATCCTTTCCGGTGGAGTTGTAAAGCCGGGAGGTGAAGGAAGAGCAATGAGAAGTGCCAATGGTGTGCCCACCTTTGTGCCAGAACAGAACAATTAGAATTTATCTCAATACAATTTCGTCTTACAAGACTCTCTATATACAACTTGAAGTGAAATGCTTACCTGAAAGCACTACAAGGTCCTTCACGGTTAGACCCTTAGAACGAAACATTGAAATCAATTGAGAAATGTTTGCAAAAAATGGTGGCAGGTTCGTCAAGGGCTCTGAGAAGGTGGACACCCTTCCGTCCCTTCTTCCAGTTTCAACCTCCCAGAATGGTCCCATAGTCTGATAGGATAAATTATTATTAATTAAAACCATTCTGTTCTTTAATATATTTCTTGCAGAAGAAATACATGAATAACCTGAAATAAATTTTTTACCGCAACCGTGACATCCCTAGCCACAATGGCCAAGGCATCTGCACAGGAAACTACTCCGGGACACTCCTTTTCTAATGCAGTCTTGACTCTGTCAATAACTTGATATCCTCTAAGGCTTAAATTTGGAGGTGAATCCTTCTCAGCTTGGCCATTAGGCAGTGATCATAAGCATTTTACTATAACTCAAGGGTAAAACAAAAAGAGCTTAAAACTGTTTCGGTATTTTCAAATGATCAGGGATGGATTAAAGGCTTACGTACCCTAACAAAGCAGTCATGAAAGTGCATCCTCAACAAAGGACCACTAAGGCTAGGAGCTACTTTCATCACTTGATCCATGACCTTTTTCACAATAGCCTCAGCTTGGGGACATGTATCCTTGTAAAACCCTACCTTCAATTGCGCATTTGCTGAGTTGAAGACAAATAGCAAGAAAATCAATTGAAGAAAGATTAAACATGTGGAAATATTTGAACTAGCCATGTCGAGATGATAATCTCAATGTTTTTGAACCTTGATTTCTCAATGAGAACTCAATGAAACATGACAACTCTTTTATACTAGTCTCGACATACTTTTTATATCTCGGGAAAAGCTGTCATTACAAGACGTGTGATCTGCCACTACCTTGAGAAATTAAATTAGTGATATGATTTACAGGTGTTATTTAAATCATGTTGGGCTGCGTCTTCATATCCGAATTCTCTGTTGACTTCATTATTATAATATTATGATGACTCCATTTTTGTTATTTTAAGATGAAGCTGCAGGAAATGATCTGTGACAGAACAGTAGAGTAGGAATGCTACATCCATGTGTTTGTTCATTGGATCCATTTTCTAAAAAAATGCAACTAAGCTATATCGTATCTGATCAACTCTATCCTAGAGATAGCATATCACCTTTGAAACTTGTCATATCATGTCGTTGGTTTTAGAGATTGATAACTGCTGCCTTGATGTAAAGGGAATGCTGCCGATACTTGAAAGACTCATCCTCTGGCAAAAGCTTTTTTACTTTAGAAAGAGTTCCCCCCATTTGTTTAACTCTAAAGGGTACGCCATATACGGTATACTTTGCCGAGGGGAAGAAGAATTCTAGATCGAATGCGACTGGGATTGAGGAGGGCTAGCTTTCACGTGTTTCAGGCTCCAGGGGAATGGTATAGGCGGAACCCATTTCAATTGAATTGATCCATATCATGTAGGTAAAAGTTACATATCATGTTGTTGTTAAAATTAATTATGCATTGTTTTGTTAGAGGAACTGCGATTAGTTATTGCTTGCAATTGTAGGTATTCTGTGCTTCTATATCTTCAATGCACCATTCTTTTTTCTGGGATAATATTGTCTGGTCTTGTGTAGTTAAAGTTCTAAGCCTGTTTTTATGTACACTACAGATCTTAATAAGAAAGGAGAAGGGAGAACAAGCAAATATTTAGACATTTCCTTATATTTGCTTAATTTCCAGATTTCAGCTGTACATAATATCCACTCTCTTCATATGCACCATAATAATCTTATTTGCAATCTAACATTTCTATTATTTTTTTTTGTAGATTTTGGTGGAAAGTTAAATCTAGCGACGGATGATAATTAGTTCAAAACCGACTGTATTTCTTGAAGTTTTTTATGTTAATGTTGCTTGTTTTTTTTTGAAGCCCTTTGAAGGCATTTTCTGTAATTTAAATTTAAATTTGTTGACTTGTGTAGTTTTAATTATTTCTCATCATGCTAAATTACACAAAACAAAAGTATTAGAAAGGTTAAAAAAAAACTTAATAAACACTATATTAACAATTTAATACATTATTATTTGTATTTGTTGCAAAAAAAAAATTTAAAAATACTTTGGGTTCTGATATGAAAATAGTTTTTCAAGCCCATAAGAAAATTTATTAGAAACACATCAAAAAGCCCATCAGAAGGCCCATAAGATGGCCCAAAAATTATATTCGGTTTTATGGTTTTTTTAACCAAAAAAACTAGACCGGACCGAACTGAAAGTGGCCGGTTTTGAATACTATCGGTTCGGTTTCGGTTTGAATTTAAAAAAAAAAAAAAAAAAAAAACCGGTTTGGTTATTTTTTTAACAAAAAACCGGACCGAACCGAAAATGCTCACCCCTAGGGATATCCATATACTCTCAGCTTTGTTATAATTTAGTCCCCATATTATGTTTGCCCTATATTTATCGTCCCTCTACTTTCAAACTATTCTTCCGTAATGCTAATGGTAGCATTAAATCCCATGGGTTTTTAAATGACATTTTTAATGAAAAATTGAGAGGGGATGGGAGCTGAGGTGAGGGACCGAATACACCGTTATTGCCATAAAAACTATTCTTGTAAGCCCTCAGGCCAACACATTACCGACCCCTTTAGACACCATCAGTTATTCTGTATATGTTATAAATACTATTTATTATGAATAAGAAACTCTTCGTGTGATTTTTTTTTAATTAATTCTTATTTTTTTTTATTTTTTATTTTCAAATTCATAATGAGTTCATTAAGAATTATTGAAGAGAAACATAATAACAGCTTAAAAAATCTTAAAAGGCATACAAAATCCAATGGTGACTAGAGTAGATCACACTCTGTCCAAAAATTTTGGCTGAAATTATATATGGTTTTTCTGTTTCTACCTCAGGTTAAGCAGACACACCAGATTCCATGGCTGGAATTTTGCTTTATCCTGCAATCGAGACAGAATCACTGCTCTCACAGCCACATATTCAGCTGGAAATATTGCTTTATACTGCATTGGAAACTTAGACTATAAGGGATAGAATTGTGAGTTGTTGTAGCACCATAAAATTATATATGCTGCTCGTTAGATATTTAGCAACTTGTCTCGGTTTTTTTCAACGTGACTCGTTTCGGTATTTAGCAACATGTCTCGTTTCAAGAGTCACCATCTTGTTGCTGAAAGCAATGAATCAAAGAAAAAGAGTGGAGTTTTGTGACCATGGATGTTGTGTCAGCTTTAAAGAGAATATCAATATGGATCCCATGCAACCTGCTGCTGATCCCATGCAACCTGCTGCTCACATCTAAACACAAGCAACGACATTATTTTGATTATCTGACTTTCCATCTGTAAAATATACAATTTATTATGCTTATCTTATACTGCTAACTTTCTGTAAATAGACTTCAAAAGTCTAACCCCTGTATCACTATTAATATTGTAAACAATAAAACAGAATACACTGTGAAAGTTGCCATTATTCTTCATCTCTCTGTTTTCATTCTCTTCCCTCCCGTGAGCTTATTTCTTTTATGGTATCAGAACTCATTTGAGCTAACCCTCACCTATTCGATCCTACCCAAACCAATGGCAAACACACCTAAATTTGGAGAATCAAGCAATCTAGACATGTCAAAACTGATATCTGAAATCTAAGCCAAGCTCTCAAAAATCCTCATTGACATAATGCCATGTCAAAGGAATTTGATGCCTTAGTCTGAAATGGAACTTGTTCCACCATCCACTGCTTCAAATATTGTTGGTTGTAAATGGATTTACTATATTAAGTGAAATTCTGATGGTTCTGTTGACTGATTTAAAGCTCGACTCGTTGCCAACGGATTTCATAACCGGCCAGGAGTAGACTACCATGAGACATTCATCTCTGTCGTCAAACCTGCCACAGTGAAACTAATCCTAAGCATTGTTGTCAGTCGGAAATGGCCTCTTCGCCAACTTGATGTCAATAATGCATTTTTGCATGGACATCTATCCGAAGATGTATTCATGTCGCAACCACCAAGGTTCATAGACTCAGATCATCTAACATTCATATGCAAGCTTCATAAAGCCATATATGGCCTCAAGCAAGCACCACAAGCATGGTACCATGAGCTTTGTCAGTTCCTCATGGCAAACAAGTTTCAAAATTCCCATGCAGATAATTCGTTGTTCATATTCAATTTTGCAGGGACCACTATATTTTTATTAGTATATGTGGACAACATCATTCTCACCAGTAACAAACCTGAAATTGTTAATCAGTTCATCACTCAGCTTGCTCACTAAAAGATAAAAGAATACTGATTGTATTGTATTGAATAAAAGGATTTCAATTACTTGAATTACAAGTTTACAGTATTGCTATATATATAGACTTTACAGCAACCTAACATAGAACTATACAGCTGTGAATAATGATTTGCAAGATCAAATCTTCCTTATTTGAAATAGCTGTTTTCACGGAGGATTTATTGTGGCTGCTGTGATCATGGGTTTTGTTACCGTTCGTCGCTTGGTCAATGTCCCGATCTTCATCCCGAAGATCATCACTTGTGTCCCTGGATATGTGCAGCCGTTACATGATCTTCTACACGCCCCCTCAATCTGAAGGGTAGTTCACGCACATTCAGATTGATCATCACCTGCCGGAATTGAATTGGAGGCAAAGGTTTCGTCAGCGCATCTGCCAATTGGTCCTTGCTAGAGATGAATTTAACTACAAGCTCCTTGTTACACACTTTATCGCGAACGAAATGAAAGTCGATTTCAATGTGTTTTGTTCTTGCATGGAATTTGGGGTTGGACGTGAGGTATGTAGCACCAATGTTGTCACACCACAACGTGGGAGTGCACTGTGATGACAACCCAAGTTCACGAAGAATGGATTGGAACCAGGAGAGTTCAGCAGCAGCATTTGCAATGGCTTTATACTCAGCTTCAGTGCTGCTGCGTGCCACCGTTTGCTGCTGTTTGCAGCTCCAAGAGATGAGGTTGGTTCCCATGTAAATGCAATAGGCACCCACTGACCGACGATCATCTCTGTCTGCTGCCCAGTCCGAGTCTGAGAATGCCTGCAGTGTGTGATCCTTACATTGAGTGATGAGTAGGCCAGTAGAGAGTGAATGTTTGAGATAACGAAGGATGCGCTTCACTGCAAGCCAGTGACTGTCAAGGGGCTTGTGCATAAACTTACTGACTTTGTGAACCGAGAAGGCTAAATCAGGCCTTGTGAAGGCTAGATACTGCAGGCTGCCTACTACACTTCGGAATAGATGGACATCTTCAAATGGTTCACCATCTGTGGAGGTAAGTCTACAATTGGAAGCCATGGGACTGGAGCAAGGTTTGGCATGATCCATCTTAGTCTTCTTGAGGAGGTCTGCAATGTACTGCCGTTGGGTCAAGTAAACACCCTTGGAGCACCAGATGGCTTCAATGCCCAGAAAGTAGTGTAGATTGCCAAGATCTTTTACTGCAAAAGATTCTTGAAGAGCACTAATGATTAGTTGTATTTCAGAATCTTTGGAGCCTGTTACCAGTATGTCATCTACATAAATTAAAATATATATAACATAGTCCGGTTTTTGGCAGATGAAGAGTGAGGTGTCTGCCTTGCTTTCATTGAAGCCTAGAGACTGTAATCGGGTTGACAGTTTGGAGAACCATGATCGAGGGGCTTGACGCAAACCATAGAGTGATTTGTGAAGTTTGCACACATGAGTAGGATGCTGAGGATGAGTATAACCTTGTGGTTGAACCATAAACACAGTTTCTTGAAGATCGCCATGCAAAAACGCATTTTGAACATCCAATTGCTTGATAGACCAGCTGTGATTAATAGCAATTGAGATTACTAACCGAATGGTTGCGTGTTTGATGACTGGACTGTACGTTTCGGTGAAGTCAATCCCCTCTTGTTGGTGAAACCCTTTCGCTACCAATCGCGCCTTATACCTTTCTATTGTGCCATCTGCCTTTTTCTTGATCTTATAGACCCACCTGCAGCCAACAATATTAGCATGAGGAGGAGGACTGACTAGGGACCAAGTGCCATTGTGTAATAATGCGGAGAATTCCTTGTCCATAGCTTCGCGCCACTGTAAGGATTTGGATGCTATACTGAAAGATGAAGGCTCTATCTCCTGTGCATTTAGAACTGCAGTTAAGGCCCGTGGCAGTGGGTATCGGATGAAGTCATCACTGGGCTGCCGTGGACGATAGATGTGATTCTTGGACCTGGTGATCATAGCATGATGGTTGGTCACCTCTGTTTGTTCCCTGTCATTAGGCAAATTGTTAGAAATTGAACAAGCAACCGAGGTGGCACCCGAATCTGTATCTGCTGGAGCTGTGATTGGGACTGGATTTGCTTGAACTGAGGCATTCTCGGTATCTGTAGAAATCAAGGTAGGATGTGCAGGTAATATGCATGTAGATATATGGTTAGAATGCAAATCTTGTAAATATGGAGATGGGGGAACGGAAATGGATTGAGGAAGGGGGACTGATTTGGAAGAAGGATGTAAATCAATTACAGGAGTATTTGATTTTGTATATGGAAAGAAAGATTCATCAAAGACAACATGACGCGAAACAAGAATTTTGCCCGTAGAGAGATCAAGACACTTATACCCGTGATGATCAAGACTGTAACCAATAAATATACAGGTTTTTGACCGAAAATTGAGTTTATGTTTATTGTATGGTCGAAGGTTTGGCCAGCAAGCACAACCAAATACTCGCATAAAACGATAGTCAGGTAAGGTACCGTATAGCATTTCGAATGGGGATTTGTGTTGTAGAACAGGTGTGGGGAGTCTATTTATGATATACGTAGCTGTGTGAAAGGCATCCTCCCAATAAAACATTGGTAAATTTGAGTGAGCTAGCAGGCTTAAACCAACTTCGACAATGTGTCGATGTTTATGCTCAATGGCGCCATTTTGTTGGTGGGTGTAGGGGCAAGCTAGGCGATGTTTGATTCCATTTTGATGAAAATAATTGTGAAGGCGCCTATATTCCCCACCCCAATCTGACTGAATAGATTTGATTTTCCTGTCAAATTGATTTTCAACATATTTTTGGAATGTTAAAAATATTTGTTCTACATCAGACTTTAATTTAATGGGAAATAGCCAAAGAAATTTCGAATAATCATCCACAAAACTCACATAGTATCTGGCACCAGTCGTGGAGGGCACGGATGCAGGCCCCCACACATCTGTATAAATAAGGTCTAATGGGTGTGATGAAATGGAAGAGGAGGTTTTAAAAGGTAAATCATGGCTTTTTGCCATTTGACATTCGGGGCAAACAGATTTATTTTTCTCTACGGGAACAGAAATAAGAGACAAAATTTTATTGATGACAGGAGTAGAGGCATGACCAAGCCGGCGGTGCCACTCAGAAGATCGAACACAGGAAAACGCTTGAGGAAGACTGGATTGATGAGTGAATTGATAGAGGCCATCATGAAGATAACCCCGATGAAGGACCTTGCCCGAGTAAGCCTTCACAAGAAAATAGAAAGAGTGAAATTCAAAGTAAACATTATTATCAACACAGAATTGATGAATTGACAGTAAGTTTTTCCTAATTTCAGGGACAAGGAGAACATGACTAAGAAGAAATGTAGACGAAGGAGTAGACAGAATTGAAGATCCATATTTTGAGATTTGCAAACCTTGACCATTTCCTACTTGCATAGTATCGTTACCAGCATATTCGGATTGCTGCAGAGTAAGAGAATTGGCATCATTGGTGAAGTGATGTGTGGCTCCCGTATCAGCAACCCAGGAGTGTTCATTGGAATGAGGTGAGCCATGTCGCATAGCAAGCATCCCATGTTTTGCTTGCAGAGGATGTGTGTCCTGAAATGTTAGATCAAACCGAAAATAGCACTTTTTAGCAAGATGACCTGATTTATTACATATTTGACACACATTGGAAGGCTGATCGTGATGTCTATTTGTGGAATTATAGCCACCACGATTAGAACGCCCCCTCTCACGAAAACCCCCACGCCTGGGATTGTTATGTTGACGCTGTGCAAAATTGGCAGAGGGTAATGATTGATGGTGTCTAGACAGGCGAGCTTCAGAAGTGAGCAGCAAGGAGTAAATTTCTTCCAAAGTTATTGCATCAGTGCGTGTTGACAGGGAAGCCACAAGGCTATCATATTCATGGCTTAGACCAGCAAGAATATATGTAACTATATCTTAATGGTTAAGTGGATGTCCTGCAACGGATAATTCATCAGTCAGCCTTTTGATGAAATGGAAATACTCAGTGGCTGTTTGATTGCCTTTTGTGGCAGTGGCCAATTGAGTTCTGATTTAGAGAGTGCGAGCACGTGAACGAGAAGAGAAAGTGTCTTCCAATGCATTCCAGACACTTTTAGAAGTTGTATAATTGACAACTTGAGCAAGGATTGATTCTGACAGAGATGTCATAAGGGTGCTAAGAATTAAATTATCTTGGCGAACCCATTGAGAATAGGCTGGGTTGAGCTGCTCAGAAGTGGCTGAAGTTTCAGGGTGGGTGACAGTGGTGAATTTGGGAGGTTTTGGTATGCTACCATCAATGTAGCCGAAGAGATCTTGTCCTTTGAAGTAAGGAACAAGTTGAGCTTTCCAGAGGAGGAAGTTATCATGGTTTAGTTTGACTGTAGCAACGGAAGGCATAGAAATGACAGAGGAGGAAGAAGAAGGGTGGGCTGAAGAAGACATTTTAGACTTTAGTCTTTTGGAGGCTCTGATACCATAAAAGATAAAAGAATACTGATTGTATTGTATTGAATAAAAGGATTTCAATTACTTGAATTACAAGTTTACAGTATTGCTATATATATAGACTTTACAGCAACCTAACATAGAACTATACAGCTGTGAATAATGATTTGCAAGATCAAATCTTCCTTATTTGAAATAGCTGTTTTCACGGAGGATTTATTGTGGCTGCTGTGATCATGGGTTTTGTTACCGTTGCTGCTTGGTCAATGTCCTGATCTTCATCCTGAAGATCATCACTTGTGTCCTGGATATGTGCAGCCGTTACATGATCTTCTACACTCACCAATTCTCTATTAAAGATCTCGGGTCTTTCAACTACTTTCTAGGCATGGAAATGGTTCCTCACACTCATGGCATATTGCTCTCCCAGCGAAGGTGCCTTCTTGCTCAAACCAACATGACAGGGGCCAAGCCAGTCTCAACTCCACTACCTACTAGTCCTCCGATCAGCTTGTACTCTAGAACTGCTCTCTGTGATCCAAAAGAGTATCCCAACATGGTAAGCAGCCTCCAATACTTGTCCATGACACATCCAAAAATTACCCTTGCATTCAACAAATTATCACAAATACATGCATCAACCAACAACTGAAGACTGGGCACTCGTCAAACATATCCTACTCTACTTGTGTGGGTCGTTGAATGACCACACTTGATGACCACTATTATGTCTCTAGTGTTGATGACCACACTTGATTTACCTGGTTATATCCTTCATCTAAGAAATCAGAAGTTCTTACTACATTCATTCACTTCAAAAAATTGGTGGAAAATCAGTTTAGTTCTCACATTAAACAACTGCAAATTGATGGTGGCAATGAATTTTCCAACAAAATATTTCTAACATTTTTGCGTGATCATGGAATATCTCATTAGATCTAATGTCCATACACCCCTAGAAACAATGGAGTGGTGGAAAGGAAACATCGACATATTGTTGCAATGGGACTCTACTTATTGGCCCAGTCTCGCTTGCCCCACAACTTTTGGGTTGAAGACTTCTCTACTACAGTTTTTCTGATAAATTGCCTACCAACTCCAAAACCTACTCACATATCTCCCTATGAGCAATTAATTCAACGCACACTCGATTACACATTCCTCAAAAGTTTCGGTTGCGCCTACTTCCCTCATATGGTTTCGTACAATAGGCACAAATTATAATTTAAATTGGTTCCATGTGTATTTATTGGATATGATGATCATTATAAAGTCTATCGCTATCTTGATCCTGTTTCAAGTCGGATTTACATCTCTCAAAATATGGTCTTTGATGAAGCAAGCTTCCCCTACTGGCAACAACAACTGCCCAATCCATATCTGCTAAACACATTAATATTGGGCCTAGACGGCACTCTCAACAAATCCACAACCCTATAAGTCCAATCAACTCTTCCCTCATGATCTTTGACTCTCCATCAATCTCTCCTCCTATTAGCCCACCACAATCTCTATCCACACCATTTGCACCCACACAGGCTTCCAAATACAGTCATTGGCGGACTGTTATGCAAAATGAATATTGTTGCTACCCAATTTTTGACTCTTTATTTTTTATGTTTCGAAAAAATAAATTTCAAAAATAGATTTTTGGGTTCAAGGGCGAAATCGAGCAATTTGGAGTTTAATGGTCGATTGAGGGTTAAATCGCGAAAATCAGGAGACAAGGACCAGATAACGAGATCGCGCAGAGCCAAGGTTGATATTGAATTTTCGATGGGATTTAATTGCATAAAAAGTTTAAATCCAATTGGGTGCATTTAGAGAATTTTTAAAGGACCAAATCATATTTTTACCTTCTTTTGATTTTTTGAAATCTGCATTAAAAAATTAGCATCACTGTTCCGGAGCATTGGCTTTGATTTTTCAGGCGCGTTTAAAGCAGATCAATCAAAATTTCCTTCCTTTTTCTCAACTTGATTTTCTTCCCAATTCACGGTGATCTCAGCAGACCATTCAAAATTTTGCTTCCTTTTTCAAATTGATTTTTCTCCATCGCAGCAAGACAAATCAAGTCAACCGTGATTTTCTTCCCAAATTTATCTCCAGCGTGATCTCCTTCCTGATTTTTTCAATTTGTTTAGCTGTTTCTGATACTGCATTTAAACGTGATCACTGCGAACTTGGTTCTTCTCGGCTATAAATAGAGGCCTGCACGGAAAAAAAAAAAAAAAAAAAGCAGGAGGAGAGGGAAATTCACGTGAGAAATATAGTGTTTAGAAACGCAGAGAAAGGAGTGAAAATTTGGAGTCAATTCCTGCGCTCCCCTCAGCATTCTCTCTCGTTTACTATGCCTCGCTCTCTCTCTAGAACCAGATCTCTGTTCTTCTTCCTCACTCTCGGCCAGCCGTGCAGCACCATTGTCGACCACCATTCCTGCTCCTTCTCATCACCATAAGTTTCCCCTCAACCCCATAAACCCCTCCATCATCTCAGACGAAGGAAGAGACGAAGATAGCCGAGGCAGCAGCAACCTGGCGACGTGAACCGTCTCCATTCCAACGAAGTTTCCGGCCACCTCAGGCCACCATTTCCGACGAAACCTCGACCATAAGAACCACCTCGATCTCCTCTACCCAACGGTATAAACAGGTAAGCCATTCTTCACACTCGAAAATTTCCAAATCACTGTGCATCGTCTTCTCTGCATGCGGGGGAAATGAACTGATTCATTTCCTCTGCGGGCCGGGTTGGGCCGGGCTTTGTGCCCGTCCCGATCCATAAAAAGGCCCCAGCCAAAGTGACTGGGCTGGAAGCCCACATGCTGGCAGCCCAGCTCACTAGGGACGGGCTGCGGCCCGACCCTCATAGGTCGTGGGCGATCCCAGCCCCACCCCTATATATATATATTAAATTAAAAATATATAAATATACAATTTTCCAAAAATATTTTATTAAAAGAAAAAAATGTGTTATTTTCTTGCATAAGGCCAATACACTAGCATATTTTAAAAATTGTTTTTCTTTTGAAAAATATATATTATCTTGAGTTTTGAAGAGAAAGTGAGTTTTAGCATGGATTTCGCAAAGAAAAAATCATTTCTTGCATTTTGAGATTTTACAACATGTTTGTAAAATCCAAAGGGTATTGGCCAATATTTCAAAAAATATAAAAATCTTATTTTTTTTCTTTGGGAATTTATTATTCACCATCGGTGTTTGGA
Source organism: Salix koriyanagi (assembly GCA_029228605.1). Taxonomy (NCBI): domain Eukaryota; kingdom Viridiplantae; phylum Streptophyta; class Magnoliopsida; order Malpighiales; family Salicaceae; genus Salix; species Salix koriyanagi. The sequence goes on from CM055337.1 coordinate 13,441,366, forward strand.
TAAATAAATCCTAAGGGGTTAGTATCCAAAATATTCGGCGGGAATGATATGATATTATTCACTGTTGGTATTTGGGTAAATAAATTCTAAAGGGGTTAATATCCAAAATATTCGACGGGAATGATATGCTATTATTCACTGTTGGTATTTGGGTAAATAAATCCTAAAGGGGTTAATATCCAAAATATTCGATGGGAATGATATGCTATTATTCACTGTTGGTATTTGGGTAAATAAATCCTAAGGGGTTAATATCCAAAATATCTGGCGGGAACAATATGCTATTATTCACTGTTGGTATTTGGGTAAATAAATCCTAAGGGATTAATATCCAAAATATTCGGCAGAGAAATATCCCATTTGCCATTTAATTAACATATGTTTTTTTTTTTTCAAAGCCATAGCAAATCATAAGCAAACCAAAACATCAAGCAGCTTATCTTAGGTAGGGCGTACTAGGGGTGCTAAAACCTTCCCTTTACGCAACCAGTCCCTTACCCTAGAATCTCTGAAAGACCAGTTTTAGGTTTCCTAGTAACCATTAATACTAGGTGGCGACTCCCCTTTTTTACGAAAATAGATAATCCCCCCGACATCATTGAATCCCCGCACACGGGGAAGAGTAGTCACGACGCCGCGCTCAAATTTTTTTGGGGTGCGACAAATATGATGCTCTTATGAGAAATCAGACATGGTCTCTTGTTCTCGCCTCATCTCATATGAACATTGTTGGTTGTAAATAGGTCTTGAAGGTAAAACAAAAAGTTATCAACAAGAAGGATTTGATTATGCAGAAACCTTTAGCCTCGTAATTATATGGCTCGATTGATTGCTCAAGGGTTCTAGGCCAGAACCAAGCTAAGAATATAGGGAAACTTTCAATCTTGTAGTTAAACCAACTACTGTTAGACTTGTTTTGGCTCTTACTGCTCATTTTAACTGGATGCTGAGACAACTAAATGTTAAGAATGCCTTTTTTCATGGCATTCTTCATTAGGAGATCTATATGGCTCAATCTCCTGGTTTTTGCAGATCCTCAGCATCCCAAGTTCCTGTATGAATTTCATAAATCTCTTTATGATCTTAAACAGGCTCCAAGAATGAGAGGTTCGTTACTTTCTTACCAACTTTAGGGTTTAAACACACATATTTTGACTCCTTTCTATTTGTTAAACATCTTGATGCTGACATTATCATCCTGCTAGTTTATGTGGATAATATCATCATTAATGGAAATAACTCTTGTGAGATTCACAATATTATTCACTCCCTATCTATTTAGTTTGTGATCAAGGATTTGGGAGACCTTCATTAATTCTGGGAATTCAAATTTCTCATATCTGTAATGGTTTGTTTTTGTCTTAGTCTAAATGCATTCACGATCTGTTGCTTAAAACTCAAATGCTTAATGCTAAGGTTTGTGTCACTCCTTGCCTTCCTTATCAACAATTCTCTAAGGATGATGGCGTGCCTTTAGAGAATCCAAATTTGTATCGCAACATTATAGGAGCCTTGCAGTACTTGACCTTCACATGTTTAGACATTGCCTTTTCAGTTCATCAAGTACGTTAGTTTATCCAAAATCCCATGGTCATTCATTTCACTATAGTTAAAAGGATCCTACATTATCTCAAGGGTATTGTCATCATAGCTCCTT
>CM055337.1:13443522-13500827 GCA_029228605.1 Salix koriyanagi
TAGACCTTAAAGCCTTTAGTGATGCAGATTGGGTAGGTGATCCAAATGATAGAAGATCCACCACTGGTTTGATTGTTTTCCTTGGATCCAATCCTATTTCATGTTCTTCTAAGAAACAACATATTGTTTCTAGATCTTCTATTGAGATAGAGTATAGAACCTTGTCATCTATAACTGATGAAATTGATTAGTTCAAGCAATTGTTGGTATTTCTGTGTGTTACAATTGCCCAGCCTCCAGTTTTTTTTTTTTTTTGTGATAATCTTTGTCATTTAATCCTATTCAGCATTAAGAGACCAAATATATTGATATTGATGTTCATTTTGTTCGTGAGAGGGTGGATAGCAATCAACTATATGTGCAAAATTGTGTCTTCAAAAGAACAATTTACAGATATTCTAACCAAAAGCTTAAGTGCCCCTTTTATTTCATATTCATTGTTGCAATCTCATATTTGGTTTACCTAAATAAGAGATTCAGGTGGATGTTAGAGTATAAATGGATATGTGTGTTTTAGAGTATGAAAGAGGGTATTGTATGGAGTATTGAAAATTCAAATTCTATTCTCCCTTTCTTTTCTCTCTTCTCTCTCTCTTCTCTTCTCTACCATCCGAGCAATCATCTTCTTCTACTTTTCAATTACTTTAATTCTCTATAAATCTTCACAGTCCAAACAAGAGATTGACAATTTGAGAAGATCAGGAGTTATAGTTGTTCAGCGTGATAATGTTCTGTTTTCTGTCAACTTGTATTATCAAGTGAGGCTAGTTAGCTTTTCTGATTTTCCAACTGGCGAAGTCAAATTCCTCTGAGCAATGGTTCTAATGGAAATTAAGGTTGAAACTTTGTAATTGAAATTTCTTCCTTTCAATTGAAGGAAAGAAATTAACAAAGTAGTGTCTTTCTTCCTAATCATATCTTATATACACGCTCTTGCTGGCTCAGTTCTGATTGGTGTGGTGTTGCCACATATATTTGCATGAGCAAGCAGGTGTATATATATATTCCTGTATGGTTTCTCAAGGGTTCCCTTCCTCCATCACCATCAGTTCCTTATCATGGATTTGTAGAGGAAAGAGCCATGCAAGAAATTTACTTTTAGTTCGTCAACCAAAATCCCTTCAGATGTAATATCAGCCTTTGTTGAAATTATATCCGAAGAGGCTGGAGTTTCAAGAGAAACTGCTGTTTTGCAGCTCGGGAGATTGGAAAAGGATGGTAGATACCATGTTGAAGCATGGTTCTGATCTCTGCTGGGTTTTTGCATTATGGGACAATTCCCATCGTAGGGAAGAAAACGAGCTTCTAGTTGTTGTAAACATTAGTAACAATAACAGTATATGATTTTCGAAAATTGATTTTAGTTGCTGGAAACTTCAAAATTGATTTTCGATTTAGGTAGAGGATGTTAGTCTGAGACAACATTAGTAACAATAACAGTACATGATCGTTGAATGAAAAAACATGTTAACATTAATTTATCTAGCAGCTCGGCTTCCCATAATAGATCTTGTATTGTTAAAAATACTAATGAAAAGCATTAATTTTAATGGTTCAATATTAACTTTAAAAATCAATGAAAAACATTAATATTATTTGACTTAATAATATTGTTTTCACATTATAAAAAATAAATGATATATTGATTCCTTATATATATATATATATATATATATATATATATATATATATATATATATATTGTGTCAAAATCTCATCTTAACTCTTTTTAAGAGATAGTTTTATAATTATAAAGCATTAAAGGTTGTGACTAAAACATTATAGTTATTAACACACCCTCTCAAATGAAAGTTTTTTAGCCTTGAAACTTGCACAGGCTCACACAACATTGTGCTTGATTTTTATCAAATAGAATGGGGTGGTGAGATTCGAACTCGTGATTATTGGATCATCAAGACTCTGATATCATTTTAAGAAATCATCTCACCTAAAAGCTTAAGTTGTTAGGTGAGATCCCAAAATACAATTTATATAATTGTCTAACAATAGTTGCATTCACAAATTCTTATTTATTAAAATAATATATAATATTTTGTGTTTTGTGTTTTTTGTTTAGTCTTTTTTTTATTTCATTATTTATCTATCTAGTTTTTATTTATTATTTTATACTTCAATATTATGTTGTTTTAGAGATTATACTTTAAAATTTATTTATTTTTATTTCCTTTCTATTAGGTACAAATAAGTCTCATAAATTTATTTATTTTTCTTCAATTTCAACCATCGTATATTCGTTTCAACTGTGTTTTTGAATCTATTATGATCTTATAACCTAGAGCACAAGTTTTAAAAGGTTAATTTGAGTTGACTCGATTTTTTTTAATTTGTAATAGGTTTTTTTTATTTTATTATTCAACATTAAGTTGGATATAAAGTTAAACCTTTTCTAACTTAATTTGGATTTTTTTTATTCAAGATTTTTATTTTTTATTTTAACCTTTAACAAAGCCAATCGTGCTCTTTTTTAATATTTATTTTCAACTTCACCATTAAATATAAAGTTATTTAAGAATTGAGTTTTGTTTTTCAATTTGTTTTATGTGCTGTTATCGTAGTCTTTTTTTTTAATTCAAACTTCAACATTTAATCTACTGGAAATGAAACTTTGTAATATATTTCTTTTTTTTTATAAAATTATATTGGTCTTATGAAATAGATTGCAAGTTTAACATGTTAATCCAATTTGATTTTAGTCATTGTTTCGTTTCTTTTTTAATTTAATTTAATTAATGACTTCATCAGTTAACGTATTTTTTTATAAAATTATCATGATAGTATGGTTCAAGCTATCAATTTAATAAATTAACCTATTATTTGTATTAAAAAAATTCACCAAATAATATTTTTAAAAAAAATACCTTTTTCAAACAAGTTATTCTATTAAATTTCGACTTTTCATAGAAGCCTACATATTGGTGTGTCACATCATTTCTTTCTTCTAACCTATTCTTTCCTTTCAAAATAACTTTTCCTCGAAGAAAAAAGCTATCTTCTTTCTCGTCTTTTTGGGGGCAAACTCTTATTTTATTTTATTTTAAAAAAAACAGCAATTTATAAAAATATATCACATAAGGACAGTTAGGCTAGAAAAACATTATAATATAATATATTCTTAATGTATAGCACGTGTGTTAAATTAATATTAATTTGTCACCTTCGATAACCTCGTGTCCTTTTTTTTTCTTTTTTTTTTGTCTTATGCTCCTTCATTTGAGGTTCGATATCTCCACATGGAGAAGAAAATTCTCTATCTCTCTCTGTCACTTGACAATCCACATCTCTCTGTAAGCATTTTGGCCTTTCTTAGGATAAAAAATCAAAGAGAATAATGTGGTATGATCTTCCATTTGTGTTCCTTTCTTGCCATGGCAAAGGGTTAGGTCCATAGGCTGCCATGCTCCAGCTAGCTACAAGTCTATTGTTGGTTTCTCCTCCCAAGCAAAAGTCATGGAAAAATGCATTCACATCTTTTGTATTCACCCTCTTTACAGGTTAGTTTTAGTGTGTGCTTGGAAATGTAGTTAGTTCAGGTTGTTTTTGAAAAATAATTTGCTCAGAAATATATTAAAATAATTATTTATTTATTTTTTAAAAATCCCTTAAGCTTGCCACTTTCGTGAATTCATTTATGAAAAATTGAAGGGAAAAAACCGAAAAATTGAAATTCCTATTTTGACTTTGTGACTGAAAATTTACTTTTAGTCTTACCTTTCATTTTATTCCACATAAGTTATATCGAGACGGGTTTGATATTTGAATATCATTTATATTAATGAGTTATCCAGCAATGAATAATTGGTAAATCAAGAATATATTGGATTGAGTTTAATTCAATTTTGATATAATTACGAGAATAAATATGATCAGATTATTATTATTTTTGATGTGTTACTGTTAATATAAGTGTAAATGTGTTAATAAAAGAAATATGAATCGAATAAAATAAAAAGAATTGATTCAATTTAACCTCATATTTCATTACAATTCTTTTTTTTCCTAAATCATAATATATATCATCCTGAGAGTTTGAAAAAGTGGTAAACTGATTATGGAAGTAGAAATCAAACAATAGTTGATGTATACATTGGACCCCACACATTCTATAATTACTTGAAGGAAATGGCCACCCTATCTCCAACCAATAACAACATTTGGATGCATCAAATGTGATATGGTATCATCTTTTTCGGTCACTCACTACCATCCACGAAACTACCTTAATATGTGTACATTGGACCCCACACATTCTATAATTATCCAAAGAGAATTTTTAATCTGCAGAGCAAGTTTTAACTTCGAGTCAGAGCGTGTAATTTTTATAAAAATCTAGAACAATCAGGATTTTATTTTTTTATTTTTTTTAAATGAATAGATCTCATAAACAAATTTATTTTGTTTTCTCCAATGAGCTTGCCCGGGCTAGACTCCATATGTCACTGAATTATAACACGAACTAAACTACACCCCCACACAAATATAGTTTGGGAAATATTGGTATATGTGTTTAGATTTTATTTATGATAAGTGGGATTTTTGTATTAGCTTGCACGTTAATAAATTTTAAATGTTTTTCTCCAATAATTTTAAGGAGAGAAGTTTAATTTTTTATTTTAATACCGGGTCCAAAATTTAAACCAAGAAAGTCGATGAATATATATATAAAATTGCAATTTGAGAGGAGGCCACATGTAATAATTGCACCAGCAAAGAACGGGATAGAGATGCAAATATGGTTGGCTTGAAGTGAACCTTACGCCTGCTGCCACCATTGAAAGAAAGCCACACAGAAGCTACAATACGGAAACCAAAATAGACCACGAAATGGGGAGCTGCACATAAGCGCCGAGCCTTCACAGCTAACCACTTTCTTTGACTTTTTCCATGGTTAATTAAGCATAACTACTCCAGTTTATAATTGATATCATGTCAGGCCGACTTGGGATCTTGGACCTTATTATACAGATGAAATTAAAGTATTAAAGAAAGGGAATTGATTGTATTTTTTATGAATTTTTACCTCGACTATCCATCCATGTGCATAATTACTATTTTTGTATTTTTATGAAATAAATCAACTTGTTTTCAAGAGAATTTAATTGCTCGGATAGAGGTGTGATATGATTCTAGGTGGAAGAACAAGATTGAGAAATGCTTTATGAATCGGTGACGAAAACGATAGAGTAAATTGTTTTCAGACAAAATTGAGAATCAATAAATATATTTTTTTTTTATTCCAAGAAACAATATTTCCTGGAAATAGTATTTTGTGGGTCCAGGTAAGCGAGTAAAACTCTGGTTGTCTCATTTTCTTACAAGAGATGCACGTCCTGACTCGAACTCGATACCTGCAGTGCAGATCTCAAACCTTTTATCATCACGTCATATCCCTTAGAGACATAATCAATTAATATGTTACAGTGAAAATAAAATAATTTCTCTCGAGCCCAGGAAACATTACAGGAGAGAATAGAACTTCATAAATATACAGTGTTTTCTTAGTACATACCAAGGTTATTGTAAGGCTGTTGACCTCACACATGCATTGAAAAATTCTTCAACTGCCATTCTACACATACATGTGTGTGTAAAGAATGGCATGTGTGAGGAGAATTTTTGTGTGTGTAATAACCTTGGTATGTACTAAGAAAACACTGTATATACTAAGAAATATTGCTGAATATTTCCCCTTGCTAGATAGCCCATTATGGGGAAATAGAGGTGGACATTGATTTCATTCACAGTATGTCTGTATGACTCATTGACAGTTCAAAATTGCATTTTAATAATATTTTTTTATAATTTTATTTTATTTAAAATTAATTTTTTTGTTGTTATAAATAATTTTGATGTGCTAACGTTAAAAAATAATTTAAAAAAATAATATATATATATATATATATATATATATATATATATATAATTCCGATACTTTTTTGAACGAAAGAATTAATTTTTTTGTTATTTTTAGATAATTTTAATGGATTAATGCAAAATAATTTTTAAAAAAATAAAAAAATATATAATTTTAATATTGTTTTAAACGAAAAAGTATTTTAAAAAATAATTTTAACCGCAGCTGTGATGTAGGTTTTTTATTTCTTTTTTTAAGAGGCATGCTACACCCTTTAGATACAACCATGCATGGGATGCTTTTGCGATTTGGCCTCGAGTGCCTGCATATCATTTAATTTTTTTTTGATTTAGCGCAGCACTGTTTTGTTCTGTTTCATTAATTTATATTCCCTTTGAGTGATTGTAATTTCCAGAGAGAGGGGACCGAAAATTGATAGAAGGAAGAGTTACAAAGGGGTAATTGACCGGGTAATTGACCTTCAGCTATTGGTAGCCATGTTTATAGAAGCTACTTTGTCAAGGTAGATCATTGGATTCAAAAATAAAATGTGCAAACTTCATCCCAATCAACCAATTTGTCATTGAAAATTGTTGCATTTCCAGCTAGCCAAACTCCCCCAGAAAATACCAAAGGATAAGCTTCTCTAGATCTTTTTCTCCAACTTTCCAATTTCAAGATATGATCATTCATACAAGAGATCATCAATAGACCCTGGAACACAGCATACAAAACCCCGTTTTCTTGGGGGTGTTAATTGTTTTAAGAAAAAAGTTTTAAAAAAAATTGATGTTTTTAGATTATTTTATGTGTTAATATCAAAAATAATTTTTGAAAAATAAAAAAATAATATTTTAATACATTTGCTAAATAAAAAACAGTTTTAAATACAACTTTAACAATAATCTCAGACAATTCATTTTATTAGAGAATAATATAAATCATATTCTAGAGCCTCATAAAGGAACCCTCTCACCTAAAAGCTTAAGCTTATAAGTGAGGTCCCATAATATGATTTATATTATTCTCTAACACACCACCTCAAGTGAAAGCTATTTGGGCTTGAAACTTGCATACAAGTCTATTCTAGCCTTGTGTTTAATTTTTATCAAATAGAATGGGGGTGATGAGATTCGAACTGTGACCACTAGGTCAACAAAGCTCTGATATCAAGTTAAGGAACCATCTCACCTAAAAGCTTAAACTTATAAATGAGGCCCCATAATATGATTTATATTATTCTCTAACATCCTTAACATGGTATCAGAACTTTATTAACCTAACGGTCACGAGTTTGAATCTCACCACCTTATTTTATTGGATAAAAATCAAGCATAAAATAATATAAACTTGTATAAATTTCAAGCCCAAAAATCTTTCACTTAATAAAATATATTAAAAAATAATATAAATTATATTTTGAGATTTCATCTTACAAATTAAATTTTAAAGTGATATAATTACTTAATACATTCACCTCTCTAGTGGCCTGACTTCCGCTCTTCTCACTTTGCTTTGTTCGAGTTGCTTTATCACACAGAACAACAGTTTGGCAGGTCGGGGAAAGCGGGCTAGTCCCAGAAAAATCTCCTATTACGCAAAAGTTTGGACCCTAGATGAGCTTTTTGATCCCAGAACATGACATTTATTTTCATTGGTTGAGAGGAGTTTATTGGAAAGAGCAATAAACATACTATTAAGATATTTACTACAAGCTATAAGATACGTGTCTGAACATATACTGGAAGAGATATGTTTCAATTGAGAGCACCTTCATGCCTGATTGACAATATAAAATAAAGTCAATAGCACCTCCTATTTTTTTTCTATTTCATTCATCAGCCAAGATTGCTGTTTGGTCACGCTTGCCTGATGTATTATCCTGGAATTTGAGGTGTAGCACGTTAGTGTTGATGATGTAGCAAGAATTTTTAATTATTTACATCTTATAGTATGAAATTGTAGGTCCACCACTGAAGCTTATAACACATCAAATGTCTGTTTTTTTATGAATTATATACATGGCTTTTCAAAACAAAAATTAATATAATACATGGATTTGAAGATAGTCAATGTCATGGTTCCAACAGCTGTTGCAGTTTATGTTGATATTGTACACGTAACATGATTGCTTTGAGAAAATATTTGACTTTTTTATAAAAATAAAAAAAGAAAAGTTATGAATAAAAAATGTTAGTTCTTGTGGATGGCATGTTATTGAAAAATATTAATGAATAAAAAGTTGAGTTTTCTTATATTTTTATATAAAAAAATTCACTAAAAGTTATAAGTAATATGCTATGGATATGATTTTACTTTTCACGTTGCGAGCTAAAAAATGCTTAGGGGGTAAATTGATTTTTTTTTATATTTTTGTTACATAATAAAATTATTAATTTTCTCTTTAAATAAATAAAAAATTAGTTAGGGTCAAGGATGTTATTGACTTTTCATTATTGTTTTTGCATAGTATAATTACTTAACTACTCTTGAAATTTTATTTCCTTTAACTTTTTTCTAGGGATGTTTTCTTCATTTCTTGTGATTTGTTTTTTACAATGATCACATAAACTATAGGGAAAATGAGTCTTTTTTACATATATAAAATATATTTTACAGAAAAAATTGTAAAAAAACAAATCATGAATAAGATTTTATTATGCTCTTCGAAAAAAATATAATTATGTCATATTCTTAATTTCTAACGAAAAAAATTACAAAAATATATATAAAAATCTAAAAGCTCTCTGTCATATTCTTAAATTTCCATCTAAGTTCATATCACGGCACTTGTTGGATTGAAGAGTATAAATGATTGATGGAGGAACAGGGGGTTAAGAAGAGCACATAAGGAATAAATGAATTTTGGCCCCTCTAAAATGATGCGTGTGAAAATGAAATTTAAGATTCTGTCACTGTGTTTTTTTTTAAAAAAAAAAAATATTGAAAAAAATTAAATTTTTTATTATTTATTTAAAATTAAAAATTTTTAAATATTTTTAGATCATTTTCATATATAATAATATCAAAGCAAAAAAAATTTAAAAAAAAAATTCATTACTATATGCTTGTGTCACCAAATATATTATTTTAAAAAAATTAAAAACAATGACCAAAATACAAACAACAACATCACTTTAAAAAACTTTATAGTATAAATAACAAAGCAAAAAAAAAACCCTCCCCATTTAGAACTCCCCTGCTTTTCACATTACCATACTCTTACTTCTCCTCTGTTCCTCCTCTGCTCTCTTCTGAACACAGTTCCTCTCAATCTTCCTCCTCTCTCTCTCTCTCTCTCTCTCTCTCTCTCTCTCTCTCTCTATATATATATATATATATATAAAAGAAAAAACACAGTAGTTAGGGTCAGTTTAACCACAAAGACTGAAACTGCACCTATCTCCCTTTTCCATACTGAATTGCAGCAAGATTTTGTTGAAGGAGATGCAAGGAGATGCAATACCTACTCTTGACTAACAAAGTCTTCCTGGTCTAGCCAAGGTTTGAGAGTTGATTTTTTCTTAATCAGCTGTATAGTAGTTAAAGAAAATAATAAATAATAAAGAACAAGTCTTTGTAGTAGTTGTTACCGTAGTTTGTCTTGAAATTTTCTATTTTTGAATTTTTTTTTGTAATAGAAATATTGTTTTGTAAGTCTTGACTTGTACAAGGGTGTCTCTTTATTTTCTCTTAATCAGGTGGTGGGTAGTGATTATTGATCCATTGGATACGCAATTTGTGACACTCTACAATATATAAAACACCCTGCTTTATTTTCTTTTATTTTCTATTCTATTTTTATTTTTCCCAAGAAAGTGATGGAAATGGCGGATTATCCAAAGTTGGTGAGCTCTATTTTTTTTACCTGGGATTTCTCTCGATAATAATCCCTTGAAATTTTCAAAATTTACAAGTTTTTTTTATTGGTCTTTGAGTCTGTCTTTTTTTAATATTTATCTTATGGTTTTACTTGTTTGTCTTGTTCATACATGTTTTTTTCTTCAAATGAATAACTTTATTTCCTCCTAATTTCTGGGTTCTTGATTTTGGATTAGGATATGGATTCATCAAGTGAAGCTGGTGAGGGTGGTGGGTTGGCATTAGAAGAAAATATGGAAGGAAAAAAAATCTCAGTCTTCGATCATATAAATGGATTTCAATGCACAAAGGAGAAATCAGATAGTTTTGTTATTGACATGGAAAGATTCTCTCATGGGATAAATAAAGATATCAATACAAATTCAAGGATCACAGTGAGTCTCTTCTACTTTTCCTTTCACTTTTTCTTTATTCTTCTCTCTTTTAGCTCCTTTTGTCTAGTTGTGGATAATTTTTATTGAAGTTGTTTCAGCAAGACGCATGCCTCCGCAATCCATTTGCTTTTTGTCGAATCATCATTATCTATATGCTTTATCGATTCCAATGGCAGATTAGTAGTTTAATCTATTTTTTTCTAATTATTTTTTGAGAAAAAAAAGTTGCAGAGGAGCCATTCCAGAAAAGGGTCACCGCGAGGGGCCGGAGGCGGCGAGAAGAAGATAAATTCTAATCTCTCTCATCTTTCTGTTAGCGATAGAGATGCTATTGTTGCTTCAGCTTCACCCAGAGGTATCATTTTTGCATTAGAGACACTGAATTTAGATTTGTGGTCAAGCCATGTCCATTTCGCCTGTGTTGTCATTATAATAATGTCCGTGTTGTCGCTTTGCTTCAACGATAGAAGGCTCATTCAACACGAGTATCGTAGAAATTCTTAGACAAGTCAATTTTATAGGGTCTCACTAGTTTTCCGAATTCTTTATCGTTAGTTTTGTTTTTACCATTCTGTAAACGTTTATGCAATTCACATGCAAACATCAGAAACTACAAATCAAAGATTAACATGCTTGGTGTTATATTGTAAGAAGTTTTCACCGATCTCTAATAACTCCAATTTGACAGGGAAGCTTGATGCGTGCTTCTGATAATTGTTCTAGCTAGCCCTTTTTCTTGCCTTCTTCAATATCTTGCCAAGCTGACTGTAATAGAGAGAGTATGAGAAACTTAGGTTTCACTGTTGAGGGTGAGGTGTCCTAGATAAGTGGAGAGTGTTTGCACAGAACTAGCCCTTTCTATCACTGTTAATGGGGGCAATAGTTAAGATTACTGAAAGTGAAATGTTACCAAACAATTTTGTCAACCATGGACTGTTCAACAACCCAATTGAAACATGGGTGGGTTAACTACTTTAACATAGAGTACAGATTACAGAGCATCATCCATTGTTTTGGTTGTCCATTGTTGAAGGCTTCTTGACAAGTTTCATCTATATAGACATGGTATTTACTACTCTGTAACTGCTTTAATAGGGCCCAGGACGCCAGAAAAGGCAGCGGTGGTAACGGTAGGGACGGCAGATCATTCCTGTAGCCCACAACTTCATCATCAAATCACAATCACAACCGGCAACATGAATGCCACTCCAGAAGGTAGATGCATTAGGAGAAATAGTTTCAAGCGTTCTTCACCTTCATGGGTCCTTGATCCCAAAAGGGTTCTTTTCTTCTTTGCCACACTGTAAGTTACCGACCTTTAAAAAAGCTGCAAAAGATCAAACATATGCCATTATGCTTGCCTACAGGCAATTTTATTTTACCACATTTGATGTGCTAAATGTATTTTCATTCTCAACAGGTCAAGTATGGGAACAATGTTGCTGATATACCTCACTCTTTCAATCGGGAAGCTCAATGCAATTGACAATTCCCTTGATTGAAACCAGCAAAATTATCCACCACATTCTCATAGAAGGGAAATAATTAGAGTGTACAGTTTGGAGCGTAAAGTGAGACCGAATCAGAGATGAATGCAATCAGTTCATGATGAGCATCCTCTTTGCAAGAAATAGGATTCTTTTCAGTGAAGCTTTGCCATATAAAAGAGAAGATAACGTGATGGCAAATACTAACCAGCAACTTTCCATATCCACTGCTTCTATATGCAGCACCGCTCAACTTTTTTCAGGGCCTCACTAAAGTCCTACAAATGCAGACAATAGCAAACAGGGGTATGACATGGAGAAGGAATCTTCTTTACAGAAGTATGGAAGAGAAACAAGATGTGTTATCTTATGCTGTCTCTCGTGCAACCCTGCACATCTTAATGGAGGATCAGATAGTTATTTTCGATGTCTTTTTTCAACCTTTATTTTTTGCTTTCCATGCTTTCTTATCCTGTTTCCTCTTTTGGCAATCCCACTTGGATTGCCATTTTGTTGTACATGGATTTCATGTGAGTGAAAGAAACAAGATCAAGACAGCACACATCCTCAGAAAAAATAGCAAGGAAAATCTCCAGTCATGGTTGTCACCAATATCACTGAAGAAGTGACAACAATCTCCTTGGTGATTCTTGTATCTGGATAGGTGGAGGGAAAAAGGTAATATAATATGTTGCAAGTATGAGTTTTAGTATGGTTTTTAAGGTTAAAATCGAAAACTTTCGGGAATCACAGACAGAACAGTGAGTTTTAGTATGGTTTTTAAGTGATTGGTTCACTTGGCTAAATCTGATAGTGTATCAAGATTTTTTTTTTTTTTTTTAAAAAAGAGCATAATATACCATTTTAATAAAAAAAATGGTTGACCGATCCCGTGAATTTACCATGTGACCCAATGACCAAAATACTTTTCAGGTCAATCGTCGGACATGTATGTGTAGGTTTCTTGACAGAGTAAGGTATAAGAAACTTGTAAATGAATCTGCTGTTTTTGAATACTGCAAAAGCATGTCATTTATTGATCATCAAGATGCCTATTTATACATCTTATTCAAACAGAAATACCACAAAAGAAGCAACTAAATCTGCTGCATATCACGCAACAACCTTGAACAGAAATAGCTAAATAAAAGGTCAATCCTAACAAACTTTGACTGACAGATGTTTTATTGAAATTGAATAACAAACAACTCCTGAAACAGCTCCTGAGACATTTATTCAACACTCCTCCTTGGCTCTGGAGCTGCAAATTCCAAGTCTTTGTCGCAGGAACTCAAACCTAGCTTTGGGAAGTGCTTGTTTGCATTTACTTTGTTTTTCTACCCAAGCTTTGAATTTCCAGAAGATGTCAGCAACCTCAGATTTAAATTTCTTGAAATAATGACAGGTTGCACAAGTTGAGAGCTCATCTTCTAGATCAAGTAAACCTTCCCCAAGATTGTTCTTCTTCATAAGAAGTAGGGCTGCATGATGAAAGTGCCCTAATCTTCTATGCCAAAACATTTTATTGTTGTCTTCTTTGTGTGTTGCAGTCTGTTTTTCTTCCATAAAGCTCAAGGCAAAACTTTTGCCTTTCATTTGAACTTTAAACATCTTATTTCCTCTTGAATCAGTAATCAAACAATAATTGTTTTCAAACAGCACCTTATATCCTGTTTCCAGTAGCTGACTAACACTCAAAAGGTTTTGAGTGATGTCAGGAACATACAAGACATTAGAAAGTAGTTTCAAACCAGTTTGACCTTTGATTGCCACTGTTCCTTTGCCTTTGACTGCAAGATATACTCCATTTCCAATTCGTACTTTAGAAATGGCAGTTCTTTCAAGCTTTTTGAAAAGCTTTCGATCATGGGTCATGTGGCTGGTACAACCACTGTCTATAAGCCACCTTTCTGTCGAGCTATTGGTAACAAAGCATGATACCATAAACAATTGCTCTTCTTCTTCTTCAGGTTGTTCAACAGCAAGTTTGACTTCTCCTTGTTGTTGTTGTTGAGACTTGCATACCCTTTCAATATGTCCTAGCTGACCACACCTGTGACATTTAATATCTGGCCTCCACCAACATTTGCTCTGTGGGTGATTGTTTTTTTTGCAGTATGGACATGATGGAAATGATGTGCTGTTGCTGTTATTTCGGTTTCTGAATGTGTTGTTCTGTGATGTAGCAAAGAAAGCTCCTTCCATAGACCCTGCATTTCTCATGAGTCTTCTTTGTTCTTGAGCCTGCAGTGCATTTAGTAGTTCTGCCAAAGTAATGCTAGACACATCCTTTGAATTTTCAAGTGATGATATTGTAGCTTCAAATTTTTCAGGAATTGTGACCAGAATTTTTTGAACAATTCTGGAGTCACAGAATTCAGTGCCAAGAAGCCTAACCTTGTTCACAATGTCTAGGAGTCTGTCAGAATAATCCTTGATGGTTTCTGATTCTTTCATCCTTTGCATTTCAAATTCCCTGATTAGATTTAGAACTTGCATGCCTTTCACTCGCTCATTGCCTTCATACTCCTTTTTCAAGAAGTTCCAAATTTCATTTGCTGTTTTCAGCGCCATAATCCTGGTGAAAATTGAAGAAGAAACAGCTGCAAACAAACTGGCTTTTGCCTTCGATTTCCTTTGCTTACTCTCCTTGTGGTTCTTCAGTTGAGCCATGGTTGGGTCGTCAAGCAAAGGAGGCACTTCGTAAGTGTCTTCAATAGCTTCCCACTGATCATTGGCATCTAGATAGGCTTCCATTCGAACAGCCCACATTTGATAGTTCATTCCATCAAATACTGGAGGTGCTATTGCATTCATTGAAGATCCAGAATTCATTGTATATTGGTTGTAGTTTTTGTGTTTAGATAATGGAGATGGTAGGTGTTTTTAGGGTAAGTGTTTGAAGGTGGATGTGTTAGGCTCACTCAACCTCACAGGTTTCTCAAGGATTTTTTAGGCTCTGATACCACTTTGTAGGTTTCTTGACAGAGTAAGGTATAAGAAACTTGTAAATGAATCTGCTGTTTTTGAATACTGCAAAAGCATGTCATTTATTGATCATCAAGATGCCTATTTATACATCTTATTCAAACAGAAATACCACAAAAGAAGCAACTAAATCTGCTGCATATCACGCAACAACCTTGAACAGAAATAGCTAAATAAAAGGTCAATCCTAACAAACTTTGACTGACAGATGTTTTATTGAAATTGAATAACAAACAACTCCTGAAACAGCTCCTGAGACATTTATTCAACAGTATGACTATGTTTTCGATTTATAGCTCTGGTGATTCGTGGCGTCGAGCAGTTCTGTCGCCGATGAAGATATAACCTCAATATAACTGCCGATGTTTCTTCAACTGCTTTCCTGTCACACCTGCAATCGCAAACAAGTAAAAAGCACCATCAAGAATCAATCACTAGCATATCTTTAAAGCTTCCAATGAGTTGAACATTTGAAAACTGAACCAGGTTACCAATTACTGGCCAGAAAGGATTCTGTGCGAAGATCCTGAGAGCAAATTCCAACTCCTCTCTGACACAATCCATCTCTGAATAGTTACTGAAACCTACACTCTTCGCCTCGCTTTCCTTATCGTTCGTTAACACTACAGCATTGAAAAGGCTTTTCTGCAATTTTACATCGTTTACAGTACGCACATTTGTGTTGGGTTTGGGTTTCTCTCCTAGGAGGAGGATGATCCAAATATCTTGTGTGGATTTAGCCCACATGAAAGGCCTCACTTAAAGGGTAGGGCACACTTCTTTTGAGCTGCTGAAAAAGAACAAAAAGAGACAAGAAAAGTGAAGAGAAAAAGAGAGACAGCCGAGAGGAGAAAAGAGAGAAGTTGCAGCAGAACACTTTGTCTTCTTCCTTGGATTGCCAGCTCGTTAACCGTTGGATCGGGATGAGATTTGGACAGCAAATTCTAGACACATTGATCTTCAATTTGAACGGTTGGGTTGAAGATTGGAGCTGTGAAAGTTGATCTGCTTGACAAAAATCGGGGCTGTCAGTTTGTGAGCCTTTTCTCAACTTTGTTCTCTTTAATTCTTGTTGTATTCCAAGAATAGTTTAATCTTGATGATATATGTTGTAGCCCTTAGTTTAATCTAAGGAAGAACATTGTGTACCCATCATTTGTGTAGTGGAATTGTTTGAGTGGACTACGGTCCCGTGGTTTTTCCTTCTCATATTGGGAAGGTTTTCCACGTAAAAATTGCGTGTTGTGCTTGTGGTGTTTGGATATATTTTCCCGCATATATTTTGCTCTATTTAGGAGTTTCCTATAGATTCACACAAAGAGAAAGTGTTGAATATTGTTGTTTCTCCCAACAAGGTACTTTATATCCTTCCTGTGGCAAATATGTCGACAAAGGCGTCTTCCCAGTACGAGAAACTCCAGCAAGAACAATGTCATCCTTGTTCAAGTTCCGAGGTATATACCCCATCACCCTTTTAATAATTAATTATGTTAAGACTCATCTAAAAACTAAATTTTTTTAATGAGAAACCAAGAATAAAATAGTGTAAGTTTGTGTACAAGTTTCAAGCCCAAAATTTTTTATTTGAGGAGTGTGTTAGATAAAATAATATAAATCATATTTTAGGGTCTCACCTAACAACTTAAATTTTAGATGAAATGATTTTTTAACATGATATCAGAGTCTTATTGACTTAGTGGTCATGAGTTTAAATCTCATCAGTCTTATTTTATTTGATGAAGACTAAGCACAAAATAATATATATATATATATATATATATATATATATATATATATATATATATATATATATATATGAAAGTTTCAAATAGATTATATTGGTTGAAAATAATCCTCTTAAAGAGAAAAATTCCTGCCAGGAGCTCAACGAGGAAGACCACAAGGCAAGACACCAAGATCAGAAGCAATAGCTTCTGTTATTGGGCCTATTACATCAGTAGCTAAATGACTTACAGGTTAGCTGAGCACATTGAGCCCCATAGAAGGATCAGCTAACAGGTAGTCTACCATTACACCTTCCTTTTCTGCTTGTTTTATTATCTCCATTAACCTCTCTACATCATCAATCTGATCATCACTGCAACATAATTAGTTCAATCCTAGTGTTGCCTCGCTAAATTAATAGTGGACATAATTTTGTGTTTAATTTATCATTTCGTTCTTCTATTTTTTTAATTAATCAAAATCCCTCATGTGTTGGATAATTTATTCAGCAACACTAAGTATGTATAGAATTGATCCCGTTGTGGGGCCAAGAAATCGCAACCATCCAATTGAGTATTTTGAATAATTAACAATTTCCACTTGTAATGATCACGCACTCACAAACTAGATAAGTGATCTTCCATAGATGAACAAAAAACAAATTCTCTCAAGAGCCTAAGTTGCTTAAGTGCAAGCTACATGATTAGCCAGCCTCAACAATTGGCTTTGTTGCCAAAGGCTGAACCGTGTTAAAGTTAGAGGGAGTTGTAAGAGAAAAAATGAAGAAGGAAGAAGGAAAAGAAGGGATGGGGAAGAAGATGAATGATGATCGGGTTATAAATAAAAAACTTATCAACGAATTTATCAACAGAATATATCTATTAGTCAATTTGTTGATAATTATGAATCAAATAACTAGATGACAACTCCAACAATCCCTTAACGTTGTGCGGAGATATTAGACAAGTCTCATGTGCCTAACCTTAATTTAAAAGCTCAAACCCATATCAACTCCAGCAAGTGATTTGTGACCTATTGTTATGTTTTTTTTGTCATATCCAATGATGGTAAAATAAGGTTTCAAGTTTTTATTCTCTAAAAACCTAAATTTCAAGTTGTTTTTACTTGAAAACACAATAAAATACCATTAAAACCTTCATGATACCACTTATCAACTCTAAAATCACTCAAAAATAATAATAAATCAACCTAATAAAAAAACTAAAATATTCCAATCAATTTTCCAGGGATGTTTATATATAAACATCACCATTGAGCTTCTCTCAACAAATAAAATTCATCAATACCAAAATCATGCATTTTAAATGCCAAAATATGATCAACCAAAATTTTTCTCCCTCATCTACTATTTTATAGTGACTTTGTGTCTAGTCTCTCAAATCTACTAACAAATTTGTAAGGAAAATGAAGTCTTGGACTAAGATGAGTAATTTTTAAACTAAAAAGATAAAAAAAAAAAAAAAAAGTTTGACAAAAAATAAGAAAAAAAAGGTATGATTTGAATGGTTAAAAAACCCCTTGTTCATCAATTCAGGTCCCTGTATTTTTAATAGTTTATATTAACAGAACCAAATTTAATTTTAAACAAAATAACATCAACCAAGTATATATATTTTTTTTTTTTACACCCCGGCAAGATAATGGAAATAAATCTCAGATCAAAATCTAGAATAATGTTGTCTGTATAAAATAATAGGTTAAAGTCAAATTTGATTCATTCATGACTTCCCATGGAGAAAATTTTCCAACATCGGTATCAACACTCAATGTTAATTATTAACAATGACAGTTTCCCATGTATGTTAGACCGACAACAATGACAGCAAGCTGTTTCCATTATCGAACAAGATAATTATTCTTTGGACAGAAAAACATTGTTAACGAGAGGAAAGACCGCACAAATCACTTGTCACTCCATGCTTTTCAAGAGCAGCGAAACAAGGAAAATAATCAAATAGAAATGACAAGACAGCGAAACCTTCCCGGATCCATTTGATGAACTATTAACACGAATCATAACTTTTTATATAAGGATACCTCCATAAAATAAAATTAAAAAATGAGAAGTACCCTTAAAAGAAGAATTCATTTGATGGGTTAATAGAAAAGAAAGTAGAAGGTCAAAAAGTAAGGAAATAAAAGGTGAAGAATAAATATTTATATTTTTAGAATAAATTTATATGTTTTTGGTATAAAAAGCATGTCCTCTTTTTTTTTATTATGGAATAATAAATAAATACCATTTAGAAATCTAAAAATTTCAAAGATGTCCTCGTATAAAAATGTTAAATCATTCTTTGGTTGTTAATTTATAGCCTATTCTAATATTTCGAAGTTGTCTTTTTAATTTAAAAGGTATTGGTAGGCATAGATCATTCGTTAAACCAACATAAAAATCATGCTAGGATGGACATTTCCATTATGGAAAAAAATAAAAAATATATATATTATCTTGAAATATTTATAAATAAACATTACCACACTTACAATCACCATCACTACAGCCAACAACAGATAGCAAAATAAGAAATTCAAAAGATACACAGATACACAGAAAAGTTTAGGGACCAAACACTCACACACACAAAAACCCTAAACCTTAGTACCCATTTCTTCTTCTCCTACTCTCCCTGGTCGTCGTCCATATTTCTCCCTAACCATATCGTTTATATATATAAACTAATTGCATACAGTCAAGATTTCCAAAAGAAAATACAGAAAAAATATATCTTTTAATACTATCGTACAAAAAAAAAATGTTTTCATGCATTTTAGGATTTAATAATCAATTTATTAAATCCTTTAGAATTTGACAAATATTAAATAATTATCAAATTTAATTCATGAGAATAATGATGTAAAATTCTAATATAAATATCAAACATATAAGTAGACTAATATTTAAATATCTAGAAATAACCAAGAAAAATTGTAGAATTATTTTGATTTTTAATGATTTTTTAATTAAAATATTTATTTCTTATGACACATGAATTGTAGTTAAAAACCATTTGCATTCTAAGATAATTGAATCGTGTGAAGACATCTATACACATAATAAATTGAAAAGTTCAGATTTAATCACACAAATAAATAACAGACAACAAAACCAATAAACAACACCAATCTATAAACTAATATCTTTTCTTTATGCAATCTTCAAATCTTTACCAATACTAGTATATCCGAGTTTTTCTAACAATTTCTCTATCCACCTTTTCTTCTTTAAGCTTTGTTTTGCAAATACACGCCATATAGTCTCTTATGACTCTTTTCTTTCACTATCAGTACTGATTCAAGTTTTAGAGTTTTAATAAAAAATATTTTTAGAAATATTTTCAACCCAGCTTCCAAATAGTGACTAAAACGAATTTATTTTGGAGGTCTTGTGGTTAGTCCTACTCAACGTTGCTATCTTCTTAGCCTTGAATGACCCTAATGTTTATGAGGTTTTGAGCAAACTCACCAATCACAAGTAAGCTAGAATTTTATTATATTATAAATTGCTAATAACACGTACATTTTCTTTATGAAAAAAAAAAAGGAAAATAAAACACCCACTTAATTGATTAGTCACAAAAAATCATTTATTATACAAGAAACCTTGGGAGCCCTACCTTACGACCTAATTTTTTAACATCATCTTGCACTTGTTGTCTATACACTCCAAAGCTAAATTTCTTATAAACTGAAGGCTCATAGCAGCTCTGTATCTCAGTATCATATGAAGGGCAGAAGAAATATGCTGTCGAGAACCTTTCAGCTCGTGGATTTGTGACAACTCGGTGTTGAACACTCTTATAAACATCGTTGCTCCAAGCCTGCATCATGCACGTTCGGCATGTCCATACCAGCTAATGAGTTGAATTTTATTAATTGCTTAAGGCAATAAATAACATTTCGTACATGTACAGGGAAAGAATCATGCTAGCAACAATTCATTGGGGAAAAAATCCAACATTTCGTGGCTATTTGTGAGTGTGATACATTTTGTTTTCAAAGTATCTTTACTTGAAAATATAATAAAATAGTATTTTTTTTAACATTAATCTATTATAATTAAAACTAAAATTTTAACTGGACTGCAATGCCAAACGCCATCTTCATCACATAAACGTACCTTGAGCATGGGAAGTAAAAAATCACTAGAGAATGTGTCAAAAGTTGAAAAGAAACAAGAAAACTATTATAATGAATTTCAAAATAAATAAAGTTAGAATAATTAAAGAGAATGAGGTGATATTCTTGCTAGCTATTTAACTATTATGAAATCTAGAGAACTTCAAGAGTTCGTGTTGTTAAGGAACCATCTCACCTAAAAGCTTAAGCTTGTAAGTTAGGCCCCATAATATGATTTATATTATTTTCTAACACCCCCCTCAAGTGAAAGCTTTTTGGGCTTGAAACTTGCACAGACCCACATCACCTTGTGCTTGATTTTTATCAAATAGAATGGGGGTGGTGAGATTCAAACTCGTGATACCATGTTAAGGAACCATTTCACCTAAAAACTTGGGCCTGTGCAAGTTTCAAGCCCAAATGGCTTTTACTTGAGGGAGTGTGTTAGAGAATAATATAAATCATATTCTGGGGCCTCACCTACAAGCTTAAGCTTTTAGGTGAGATGATTCCTTAACATGGTATCAAAGTCTTGTTGACCCAGCGGTCACGAGTTCGAATCTCACCACCCCCATTCTATTGATAAAAAAAATCAAGCACAAGGTAATGTGGGCCTGTGCAAGTTTCAAGCCCAAAGGGCTTTCACTTGAGGGGGGTGTTAGAGTATAATATAATCATATTTTGGGGCCTCACCTATAAACTTAAGCTTTTAAATGAGATGGTTCCTTAACACGTGTCACCATTCGTGGAATAGATCATTTAAATTTCCTGTTTAGAAAAGGTCCCATTACCTGAAATAAATCCCCAATGTTGACAATTAGAGCCTCGGGATTAGGCTTGACAGCGAACCATTTCCCATCTTTCACTAGTTGCAATCCTCCAACTTCATCTTGATACAATATTGTGAGAAAGTCGCTGTCCGTGTGAGGCATAAGGCCAAATACTTCTGGATGCGTTGGACAAGGCGGGTAGCGGTTCATTCGTAGATAACAAGTGCTTGACAGACAGTTTTCTTGAAAGAAATTTGATTTGAAGCCTAGCTGCTCTGCCAAAATCGCAGCTAATTTCTGTGCTAGATCGGCAACTGTTGTAGCAAATTGCTCCATAGTCGAGCTGGAGGTATGTTTGAAGGGAAAGAAAAAAACTTGTCAGCAAATCACACACACAAAAAATCACCTATCAACTAACATTTTTCAATGGAAGAAATGAAAATTATCAGAAAGCAAAATGGCAACTTGTTCTTAAGATTTCCAATGTTCATGAAAGCGTCCATGCATTTGATTAATTGTTGACCTGGATATATTCGTTTTAGGCCACATCAAAAGAAAGAAAAATACATACAAGACCCAAACGCCACCTCACAAAAAAGCATCAATTCATATTCCAAGGGAAAAATCTGTTTGTTAAAAAGAAAATAAAAAAGTGATCAATTTAGAAATTATATATGTTAGTATTTCTAAGGGAAAAACGAAGGGAAAATGATAAAAAGAGTTTTAATTGGACCCTCTCTTCTGCAGCAATATATATGATTTGTGGGATTCAAATCATATAGCAATTCTGATTACATCAATTAATTTTTAAAAAAAAACAAAACCACGGAATGAGTGATTGATAGGATCGTTTTTTGAAATATATAAAAACATACAAAGACCCAAACGCTACCCAACTTTGATTTGGTCAATCAAATGTTTTCTTTTAATAATTAAAACGATAAAATAAACTGTTGATAATATTTTTTCGTGCCTTTGAAATTTTAAAAATTTGAAAGTTTTTCATAAATTAGTATCGATTGACATGAGAAAAAATCTACTGATATTCTAACCATGCACTAAATTTTTGGTATATAATAGCTATTGGCGATTGATAATTAATTTACAGCTCATTCATCTCATTGGGATGTGTGGACTTTTCTGATGGAAATTCCAGGCCATGCATGCAAAATATTCATATATGTAATCCTAAAACTTTTTGAGATGAGCAGCTAAGTGAAGCAGATCCGATTGCTCATGATGGTGTTTTGAGTTATTTTGCTTGTCTAATTATATACCAAGGAGCAATGATTTGTGTATTGTCTCACCATTATTGGAAATTTTCAAGACATCTACGTAGAAACAACAAGTATTGCTCCGTCACATCAGCTATGTAAAGTAGATCTGACTGCTGATGTAAAGCAATGATTTGTGTATTGTTTCACTATTTTCGGTAAGTTTTGAGACATTTACGTAGAGATAAACACCACTCCATCACATCAGCTAAGTGGAGCAGATCTGAGGTATATGATTTGTGTATTGTTTCACTATTTTCGGTAAGCTTTAAGACATTTACGTAGAGATAAACACCACTCCATCACATCACATCAGCTTAGTGGAGCAGATCTGAGGTATATGATTTGTGTATTGTTTCAATATTTTCGGAAAGTTTTAAGACATTTACGTAGAGATAACAAGTATTGCTCCATCACATCAGCTAAGAAAGCAGATCTGAGGTATATGATTTGTTGTCTCACCATTATAGGAAAGTTTTAACACACGTAGAGATGAGAACAAGTGCTCCTCTTATCCTTAAAGGTCTAGTGCTGTGTGAGTGTCAGCTATTAGCAGTACTTTCTGGACCCCTTCTGTTGTGTGCAAGAAAAAAAGACCAAAAGAAAAACAATTGTCTGAGAACCAACTACACCACCCAGACAATTTGATTCGACTCCTATCATTTGTAATTGATCTGCTTATACTTAGTAGCGATTCATGATTTTACTTGTGTTTTTCTATAAAAATTACCTTGCGATCGATCAAAATCCACAAGTTTACTTTTCCATAGCTCCATCCCCTTCTATTGTTGCAAATATTCATATATAGTCTAAGATTTTACAATACGTGAATAAATGCATGATTTAATGGTTAAATTCAAAAAATTAACCTCTTTTTTTTTCAAGTGTTTAGTGAAGTGGAAAGGGATTTAATGTTAAAGGCTGGAAGAAGAGGTTTATCATATCAGGCAACCCAAATTTGATTCAATCTTTCTATACTATAAAGTTTTAAAATATCAACAAAATATTTGGAATTAATTAATTCTAAATCCTAAAACCTAGAGAATAACCCTTTCTTTCTTTTAGGATATAGCTAAATAAATAAACCACAAAATCCACTCCAAGAAAAGAGAAGAAAAAAGAAGCAGAAGGATAGAAAATTAAAGAAAAAACAAGTTGCAGTTACCTCAGACTGCTGAAACCATTGGAAAACGGTATCTCATCCATAGGAATATGAAATGCTTCAGACCATGACAGCTGCTCACGGCTAGTAGCCGTAGGTGTCCCCCATCGATAAGTCCCACTTGAGAAATTAAATAACTCTTTGCTCTTGTTATTAAATGGTTGTCTGTAAACCTTAACTTGTTCACTCATCATTTTCTCCAAAATCTCTCGTGAAATCCCATGATTCACAACCTGAAAGAACCCCCACTCCTGCGATTCCCTGGCAATATCTGACTCGCACTTTTCTTTCTCCAAATTTCCAAGATTTAAACGGCCGAGATCAATCAATGGAAGCTCACATTCCTCAATAATATCAACAACTTTATGACCATTTGTACCTTCTGTGGCTAGGTCCAAGAGGGTCTTGTAGGTCTCAAGGAAAGGTGGGTCCATGTCCATCTTTTAGCCTGAAAGGAGATGTACGAGAGTAAATTAATTAATGTTAAAAGGCTTAGGAAAAATAAAAATAAAAAGGTGTGTGTGTTCTGGGTAGCTAGTGAGTGATTGGGACAAGGAGAGAGGAAAGTTGAAACGAAAGTTTTCTCCTTTTCATTTTGTTTTTGCTCCCTTAGTCGTCGATGAAAACGATATGGCATTTCCTTTCAAGAATTGAAGTCTGTCGGCATAGTTGATTGCATGTCTTTTTGTATTCTAGGATTCGAAGATATCTAAATTTTATCCTTTTATTATTCCAAGATTGAAAATTGTTGCTGTGTGAATAATATTTTTTTTAGAATAAAATACAAATTAACTGCTGGATATGAAAATTTGCTGTGCAATTTGATATTACTCTTCAAAGTATCTTACCTCAAATACATCGTATGGGATACTTAGACACTCAACATGGGTATTGACCGACAAAAAAACACTTAAAAATTGGTGGAAAAAAATAGAAAGAGATTGTGAAACAGTCCAATGTACTATTTATAAGAAAATATAAAAAATAACCACTAAACCTTATTACTATACTTTATTTTAACGGTTAATACATTCTTCGAACAATTCATATTAAAAACAAATATTTCATATCTTTGTGGATTATCTTATTAACTCATTCTCTATGCTAGCTTATTGTGCTGAATAATAAACTAGATGATGTTGAGTTTAGAACATATAAGAAAAATCGATGCTATAAAGCTCCCTATATGCAGAGTTCTTACTTAATTG
This sequence comes from Salix koriyanagi, assembly GCA_029228605.1. NCBI lineage: Eukaryota > Viridiplantae > Streptophyta > Magnoliopsida > Malpighiales > Salicaceae > Salix > Salix koriyanagi. Next base: position 13,468,405 of record CM055337.1, read on the forward strand.
TAAGAATATTAGCTAGCACTCTTCAAACCTCAATTGAGAAAGGCCAGGTAAATCCAAGTGGGAAACGAATCAGGAGCCCTCATTGATCATTGTGGGACCTTATTACATAAATGTCGGCAATGCTTCTGTGGGCATGGATCTCAGCACCAAATAGTGACAAATGCCATCGAAGGGAGTTGCTTCTTTCAGCTGTTTGTGCCTAGAAACAAAACTTTCATGCTCTCACATATGGTAGAACATTTTATTGCCGCATAAAATTATATATTTATATATATAATACTATTTGTCTGACCATCTGGAAATAAACTTGAACGAATGCTGTCCTCATATTTCGTATACCAACACAGCAGCAATTCTTGTTTCTTTCTTTCTTTTTTAATCATATGAAAGATATTTTCAAACCAATTTATATTTTAATTATGATATATATATATATACCCTTATATTCGATGGATTAAAAAAATTCTAAAATCCAAACACAGAAAAAATCAAGAACTGAGTTAAAAGTCCTTAGCTACTGTGTCTTTTCTCCTGTGCATGGAAAACATTTGGTATCGCCTAGGGTTTGCATATGAAATGGTGCCTGAACAATTTCCTTTGTTTTAGCTTGACGGCTTGGCTCTATTGTCAGAATAAATGCTATGGTCATATCGCAAATAATACAAATCCACCCGCTAATTAAGAAGTACCGAAATCTCCCAGATGAAAACTACTTCCCTGTTGACAGTTGTTGTCTCATGTAACATATCAACTATCTATAGTCATTTTACTAACATTTCATGGACCCGGCAAATAAAATAAACAAGTTTTCCGAGTCTTGTATATTCTTGTTACATTAATTACGAAGCCTAGCTAGCTAATTTGTGCTTAATCATACTGGTTAGTGGCAAGGTGTGTGTGTGTGTTATGCAATTTTCATCAGGTTTCCAGTCACAATATTAGGGGGGGAAGTTCTAGCCAATTATAGCTTCCATGTAATAGCAAAAGGAGATAGATTCTACACTTCACCCTAAGACGAAGGAGTTGGAGGATCAGTAACTGGTGTAACGGGCCATATTATAACAAGTCGTTGCGATGGATTGTGTAATATAATTGTTTTTTTTCATATGATCATGCGTGTATACATCATTTGTTTTTCTATGGCAAGTAACTCAAGCCTATATCTTCCTTGTGCAAGTGAAATTAAAGCCAGTCGAGGGTTGAAAAGGAGGCCTATAAACCAGGCTGACAGGAAATAAAAATGAGGAAAGGGGATTATTGCACATCAAGAGAGGAGAAATTAATTTAACTATGTTTCCACACAATCCTTATCTTATACCTCAAACCAACAAGCCAACCTTTGTCATAAACTTAGGTCTTAAACATGCATATGAATCACAATCAAACAGCTCCTGCATGAGTTTCATTTTCCTTACCTCTTTTTTGGTCTCCAAAAAGTTGTTGGATTCCACTATTAAAGCTTTTCCGTGATATACACTTGAATTAAATCTTTTGTGGTGTGAATGAGTTCTGCATTCTCAAGAAAATTAAGTGAAACTCCAATCACTTCAGCTTTCTATACAAGGAGGAAATAAATGATATAGGTTGTTATACCAATGGAAAAACACAAAGTAAGTAAACAACATCCTTTTTAGGAAATGAAAACGTTAGCAAGCATTGACTGAGTGCTGAAACTAGTTAGTTATTTGCATGGCAGTGCACAAAAAGCGTCAACGTCGACTTACATGAGCTTCTCGGCTAAGAAGGAAATACATCTGCTAATACCATGTATTTTGAAGTATACATCGTGTAGAACACAGCCGGATTCATATTGAAAGCAATGGTTTGTAGAGAAAACAAAACCATGAAATCAAATACAAATTGATTGCATGAAATCAAAAGGATAGAAAAACCATAAAGAGAGAGGACTTATACAATAAGAAGAGATTTGGAGAAGGAAAGCAAAGGCAAAATAACATAGAGGCTGTTTGAGAAGATCATATGTTACTTACATGAAGAGAATGAGAGGGAGGGAGGGAGGGAGGGAGGGAGGGAAAGGTGGTTGTGTAGACTACTAAGCTTGGAGGGGAGATATTTTATAGAGAGGAAAAGCTAGGCCATCAATAATTATTATGATCATACTACTGTTGAAAGAAAATAATTATGATGACATATAATATTATATTTTTTATTAACATAGGTGTTCGATGAGTTTGTATGTATCTAGACTAATTTTATAAATCTTGAAATTAATGACCGTATAAATCTCTAGTGGATATTATATTAGTAACCGCAAAGCTCAAACCTAAAACTATATTGAAGTAAATTTTTTAATCTCAAACTCTTGTAGTGTACCACCAAATAGATAGTTGCCACGGACTATTTTTCTTAATAAAGATCAAGCATACTTTATAATAATATTATATTGTTTTTCTAATAATTCAATCTATAGCCAATCCTATTTTTTTATTATTAAATCATATATTATATTTAAAGTATCCATTTCTTTTAATTATTGTAGTGTAGGACCAGAACCAAAACAATCACTAGTCCTGTCTATTGTATAACCACTAACCTTTTCCACTGTAGAACTCGAATTCGAGGATTAATCAGATGGGTGATTGAAATCCCTATCAGTAAATCAAGCCGAATATTTAAGTGCTTGTAGGATTTCCACCCCCTTTTTTAAGATTGATATGAATAAGATAAATAATCACTAAGTACACTTTTTTTTCCATTTATAGTGTCGACATGTTGGAGAGGAGATAAGGGAGTGATAGGCTTGGAACGATGAGGACCAAATGATCTGTTGACTCCAAAAATGATCGTTGATTCAATATTCATCAATTAAACGTTTGGCATCATCAGCTTTCTTTTTGGTACCTACTCTGAAGGAACCTGATTAATCCCTCTCTCTACTTATAGTATGTCTGAAAAACATGATTACCATGTCGAGATTTCTGTAAACTTTAAATGTTGGTCCGGTGTCGGCACCTACGTGGAGGCAACTAGAGTCATATGCATGTTAAATTTTGTACGTCGAGGATTCCAAGTACAAGCAAATAGTAAGGTAGAATTAAGGGGAAGTATAAAATTGACGGTAGGAGTTTTGGTATCTACAAAACAGTCTTTATCGATGGGATTTAATGACCCTTCGATAATAAAATCAATAATTTTACATGGAAATGATAATAAATGAAAGAAGAAGTCTTAAATTTTAAGAACATGATTGTTTGTTCTTGTTCTTACGTAATTAATTTTTTAAGGGATAATATATATAAGATTGGAGAGTAAGAAAAAATGAGTTTATGTAGAGGAGGTTTAGAGGGTATTTAATAAGGGATAAATATCTCTTACAACGTTATTAATGATGAATAAATATCTCTTACATATTATTAATAAAATATAATAAATGACAGGCCTCTTGGAAGACTTATTACACATTAATATATATAGAGATGATTGTTCTTAAAATGAGTAGATCCTTTCTATAACCTTAAGATAACACCTTTAGGTTCTATATAGGTCTCCAAAACCAACTGAATTGGACATGTAGCCAACATCGAGAGAGATGGATCTAACTAGTTCTTTTAGGGTCAACTCATAGCTGAGCTCAAATATATTGGGTCTAAGAACTTATTAGGCATATTTTTCCTTAGATTCAATTCACAATTGATCCAAAATATAATAAGTCCGGCAACTTGTCACACCTACAATTCCTTGGGTTCATCTCATTGATGAACCCAAGTATATTAGGTGTAATATTTTTTTAAACCCATGGTTCCTTGAACTTCGCATGTGGATGAACCCAAGTTCATTGGATTTAACATTCTTTCATAATAATAGGGTTTTAGGCTCAACTCATGGTTGAGCCCAAATATGTTGGGTCTAGCAAAACCAAATATGTTAGGTCTAGCATTTTGCTAGACTCGTGTTCATTGGGTTTATCTCATGGTTGAGATCAAATACATTGGGTTTGATATTTTTCCAAACCTATATGTCCTTGCCATACCAATTCTTTCTTGGGCTCAACTCATGGTTAAGCCTTAATGTCTTGAGTCTAGTATTTTGTTTGACCTCTGATTCGTTGGGTTTATCTTACAACAAAGCCCAAGTTTATTGGGTTCGGGTTTTGTCCATACCGATGTTTGATTGAGTTATCACCTAAATGAAACTTTAGACTTTTTCTAATCATAAAGAATATGAAGTAAAAAATATTGGCTACATAGTTGCTTTTAAAGTATTCATACATTAGATGCAAAAGAAGACTTGAAAAATCCCATGGAAGACAACTAATCAACTTTGACTTGTCTTCCCTAGAGATTAATAACATATAATTAATGTAGTAAGTGTTTAGCTTTTCCAATGTTATAAAAGGACGTCACATGTCTATCATTCATTATTGGGATTAGAAGGTGATGATGTATATAAATCTTTTTTTGCCTCGATTCTATTTTTTTTACTTTTATTAACTTCTTTTCGTGAACCTCTTGTAATCGAAGCTTTAAACGAGAAGAATAGTTCTCTTTATTTTAGCATAATAGTAGGTAAATAAAGACTAAATTAATCTTTTTTTCTTTTTTTTTAAACCTAAAATTTTGCTTCAAACCTAAAATTGAAAGTGCTCATTAGAGATTTATGACCATTAAAATAGGTTTTGGATCTGAAAATGACATTGCTCAACACTTTTTCCTTGGAAGAAAAGCCTCCTTATGGGACAATTAAAACTACCAACGACATCTCTAGATGAGGCAAATAAGCTTGGTGTTATATGAATAAGTGACCTTGACTCACCCTAAACAATAGGGAATTATTTGGCCTTGTTACAGGTGGTGGTGTTACCTAGATTAAAAATTATATTTAACATGGTTCACAACTTGTTTACATCTATAAAGTAATCAATATGAAAGTTGATTACCACTACCACCTACCCGCTGCTCCCAATACTATATTATTAATATATATAAGTTCTTAGATGTAACTTGTAGACTAGTCTAAAAAACAGCAATATGGGTTATTGGGCTAGCATTTCAACTCTACTAAATGGGTTATTTTGTTTGTTAATTTATTTATTTATTCCGTAGCTTTCAATTTGGTCACTAAAACCCGATTAGATGGAATGAGTTTAGTCAATTCAAAAATTTATCAAATTCATATGGACGCTTAATTTTTTTAATCAATGCATCAATAGACTAAGACCAGGTTAAAAAACTAAGCTTTTTGGTTGAAAATGAGCCAAGAATTGAGATCGCTAAGGTCGCTATTTGTCCTACATCAGAGCTCCTTGTGCAATCTCGCATCTTTGAAAGAACCCACCAAACATATAGTGCTATATAAGTATATATGGCTACATTTGAAGGCCCACATCACACAGAAACCCTATTATCAAACGTTGAATGACACATGAATTATTGATGTTGTATCTGCCACGTACACGGTTATGAATCATTGATCATAATTGCCGACGGTGCCTATTAACAGTGTATAAGATTTTAGTGTGGTCATTTACAGGTCCTTCTCGTTCAAGTGCGCGTTTGACAATTTAAGGTCAATGTGAGTGGTGGGAGGGGTTTAGCAGGTCATGTCATTCTAAGATCCTGATCATTCTGGAATACCCCTAAGATCTGCCTTTTTCAAATTCAATTATCATAAATATACAAATATCTACATAAGTATAGCTTATAGCATGGTGACAAGTGTCCTATCGATTGCGGGCAAGGTTTGCCCATCCTGCAAAAATCATAAATGTATATATATAGACACACACACACTGGCAAGCTTTCCAACCATTCTAAAACCATATAATGACTTTAGAAGAATATCTGTGACATTTTTCCATGATTTAACATCACATTATTAGAGGCAAACATGAATCTCGAAAGTAATTATGATACTTTCGTATCACACCAAGACTTGAAAAAACATTAGTCTCCAATATCGAAGACATGAATGACAACATGTTTTTTTATAATCGAGATATTTGGGTTAGTTTACACGCACTATGACTAATTCTTGGATCCACTAAACACTTTTCAAGTTTAATAGGTAGGTAAGATACTGTAGGGATGATAGACATATACAAAAAGAATCGAACCCGGTATAGAGAAAGGGAACAAGTCTTGGCCATGACCTTAAGTGCGATAGGACAATATTTTAATTAATCTAAATATAGATTTATGACCTAACTTATGGTGTGCAGGGTATGCAAGATTCATCGATCCATTCAATTTTGATTTTTGAACACTATATATATAAATCTGGCAATACATTGGACGTTCTAATTCTCAGCTCTTTTTTTTTTAGGGAAAGCAAGGTTTCTTTGACAAAGAAATCTACGCATACACCTTTTTCGTAGAACATTTTCAGTTGATTATGTGCAATAAGCATATAGATAATGGATTATTAAGTAAATAACTAAATTTAAAAGAGATTTAATCTTCATTTAATTTGATCGTACACGTATAGTTGCCAATAATTATTTAACCCTTAATGTTAAGGAAACATCTTACTTAAAAGTTTAAGTTGTTAGGTGAGGTCCTAGAATATGATTTATATTATTCTCTAATATACTCCTTTAAGTGAAAGTTCTTGGACTTGAAACTTGCACAGACCCATAATATATTGAGTTTGGTTTTTTATCAAATAGAATGGGGGTGGTGAAATTTGAACTCATGACCGTTGGATTAATAAAACTCTGATACTATATTAAAGAATCATCTCATCTAAAACTTAAACAATTATGTAAGATCTAAAATATAATTTATATTATTCTCTAATACTAAGTGGTAGTCATTAGTTATCACGCGTTCATTATCTTTGATATCAACCATCACAGCAAAATAAAATATTGCAATTAATCTTGTCACAATCACTATTTAAAGCTTTGAAACTACAAGACATTATTGTTTGGTACATACAAGTTTTGGGGCTCACGTTTTGCTCCAGCCCAATCAAAATCCATCAGTAATAGTAAAACAAGTATGTGCCATTATTTTTTCAATAAAATATTTGAAATAAAAATTAATACATTTTTTAAGTTTAATACATTTTTTTCTGTGGTAATAATTATATACCTCAAAAAAATATTTTCTTTATTTTCTGATTAAACAAATACAAGAAAGATTGATGAAGTACTTAAGCTAAATATTTCTTTTTGAGAATTATGATGAAATGAATAACTTTTTTTCACAGAACTTCTAAAAATACCACTTCTGAAATACTATATTTGATGATAAAGATAACAATGAAACTTTATTGATTGACATAATATTAAAGATTAACAAAGCATATTGTAACTCTATAGGATAAGACTACAAGGACTTCAAAACCTTTTCAGTTAAGATAATAGTTTTAATTGACATGTTTAATCCATAAACCAATATATAAGGTGATATATTTGCATGGAATTGCTTGAGTAAACTACGGAAGAAGCCAACAACAGTCTTGGTCTGTAAGAACAAGAATCATCAAGGGTATGTGGATTGAGAGACATGTATTTTAAAATCTCTGCAAGTTGACAGGCAAGTTGCCCGAGAAAATAAATCAATTTTTGTTTTGATGGGTAGGTAACCTACAAAAATATATCAAAAATTGTTTTGATTGATAGGTTGCTCGAGAAAAAGACCAACATATGTTTGGATGAGCAAGTCACCATAAAAAATAGACCACAATTCATTTTGATGGGTATGTCATCCGAAAAATAGACCAAAAAATAAATTTCGTGCTTAATCTGATTTAATTTTGCTAAGAGTGAAAGAAAGTTAAAAACTATGTTTCGAAGTAAATAGTCAGAAGTCAATCAAAAGCTTAAATGGAAAACTAATTTAGTATAAAAAAGAAGATTGAAAGAACCAATATGAGTTTGCAAAAATGGTTAAATCTGAGATATCTATATTGATTCAAATCAGGGATCAATTGAAAAGTCATAACGTGATATATGGCAAATTGAATGAGATTGGAAAGATTCAAAATCCAAGGACTGTGATGAGAATAAAAATTTGTCCAAAGTTTCATATCAGTCCATTTCAATCCATTTAATTCAGTTTAGTCTAATTGATTTCAATCCAATTGTTGATTTCATTTGTTGGACCACCCGCACCGAGAACCAACCACTGGCAGCAGCCTCTCCATCAACACCTCCGGTCCTCCTCCCAGCCCATATTTCCCTTCACACAACCGAACCAGCATCAACGCCACCAGACCACCAGCCACGTCTTCCCTGTCCTTTACTTCTTCCACCTCTTGTTTCTCATATCCATCTTACCATACTGCTGCAAAAAAAGATAATGATTCACAAAACAAAAATAATAGGCCAGAGCATCAAATAATAATAGAAATATAAATACCCTGGAAACCTAAATATAAATGATCGATAAGAAAGAGGCTATGTTATTCCTCGAAAAGCCCTCTGTAAGAAAACCCTCCTCTCTCCAACCGTCTTGTTCTGTTATGCTTGCTGCTCCTCTGCCTGTTTATGTTCAGAGTTGTGAGTTCTATGAACTCTCCCTCACCTCACCTAAAATGTAGAATAAAAACTAATTACACGGTCCAAGACACGCCATGTAATTAAAGGATAAAAGCAATGTGTGTGTGTGTGTAAGCATAAGATATATTTAATAAAAAATAAATAAAAATGGAAAAATGGAGAGAAACCATTCTTATTTCATGTAACTTTATAATTACATGTATGTTCTTTTTTCTCTTAGCAATATATCTATTTATAGACACATAAATAAATATTTGTAAGTTCAAAGGATATAAAGTGATAAACATTCAAATGAACTTGGAGAGATTCAAATGAATTAGAGACTAATGAATGAATATAATATGAGAGATATGTACGAGGAAATCTAGACATTCACATATACAATGTGTAGTTTTATAACATTCCTCATTTGAAGTTTATTGTATAACTTTACGGATTGAAAATTGTCTCATTAAAAATCTTTCTAGAAAAACTTAATGGGAAAAAAACTCTTGATTAAGGAGAAAAATGAAGTCCTTATTAACTCTCCCTCATGTGTGTATCTTTTTTAAGTCCTTAAACTGTTGCATTCCAATATTATGTGGCAATCCTTTAAATATTTTGGTAATGTTTTAGTGAATAAACCTGTTACATTATTTTTTGAGCAAATTTGCTGAGCATCAATATCACCACACTTATCAAGTTCATGTGTGAAAAAGAATTTTAGTGAAATGTGTTTTGTTGTCTATCTTTTATACCTTTTTTTAGTTGAGTTATACATGCAACAATGTCTTCATACATAATAGTTGAAGTTTCTTTACTAGAAGATAAACCACATGTTTCTCGAATATATTGAGTCATGGATCTTAGCCACACACATTCTTTGCTTGCTTCATGGATTCCAAGTATTTCATCATGATTGGGTGAAGTAACAACTAATGTTATAACAATATTGTCACACGTAAATAATAATCTATTTGAGATTGACCTTTATGTGGATAAAATAAATATCTTACATCCACATATCCAAATAATTTATGAATAAAATAAACCTACATTCATAGTTCATCATCGGTAACGAAAAATATATTTAATTTCATTCCAATATCTTGCTAACAATTCCACATTAAATGTTGTTTGAAGTCAAGTATTATTAGTAAGATATATTAGCGCACCAATTGCACTAAGGTATGGTTCTTTATGATCAAATATTTTTTTTGTTATCCTCACGAGGTCTAAAATGGGTTTCTTTTTTTATATCAAGTGATTGAACAACCAATGAGGTACTCAATGCATGATTTTATCCATATAAAATATTTTAAGGACCTTCTCTGTGTAATTTGACTGATGAATGAGAATTTCATTTGTTAAATGTTTAATTTGCAAGCCAAGACAAAATTATGTTTTTCTCAAATATTTCTTCTCAAATTCTTTCTTTAAATAATTTATTATTCTTAGTATCTCTCCATGAATTCCAATAATATTTAAATCATCAACATACATAATAATGATAGCAAAATTAGATTTTGATTTCTTTATAAAAACACATCTACATATATGACTATTATTATACTCTTTGTTCAATAAATAACCATTAAGATGATTAATTATTTTGAAAACAATGCTTGAGGTGTACTATAAAACATTAGTTATATTGTAATTATTTTAGAGAAGCCAAATTTATAGTAAAAGATAATTATAACTTTTTATAAAATATTTTTTTACTTGACAATATATTAAAGTAATATATATATATATATTATAATTATTTTTAATATTAACACATTAAAGTTATTCAAAATACTAAAATTATTAATTTAAAATAAAAATAAATAAATTTTAATAAGAAACAGACCTAAAATAACACAACAACTTTGAAATATGTATAAAAAAAGACTAAATGAGGTGTCCAAGAGTTAAAAAAAAAGAGACAATGGTTATAGTAAATGTCCATATTGTTTTAACTTCTTTGTCAATTTACATTAATTTATTGAGATTGTACCATATGAAACATGTATTAGATACATTTATGAAAAAACATATATATATATATATATATATATATATATATATATATATATATATATATATATATATATATTTAAAAAAGTCTTAGTCCTCTCACGTCTTAACTGTTAGTTCAATATGCCTTGTAGTAAATCGGTTGATTATATATAATAATATTATATTAATATAAATAAATACTTATTATTAATAAAGATTTAATTTATATTTAATATTCATATATTATTAAATTAATGAATCTAATATTTAATTTATGAGTATAAAGTAAAGATAAAGTCCATTGGATTAAAATATGTTCCAAGGAAAATTATAAAGTTGATATAATTAAGAGATTTTTATTGCATCAAGACATTGTTCCTAAAATATTTGCGAAATCTTATACATAGTTTTTTTTTCAATTTTTTTTTTCAATATTGGATTTTTTATGTATAGGACTTCATAATTTTTTTGACTTATTTTTTATGGGGCTATTTTTTCTCATGATCTCTCTCACGAGTTTTGTATGTTAACTATGTAGACTCATATTTTTTTATCCATTTTTTAATTGTTTTTAATTTTATCATACAGCACTACATATGAGGATTCAAACTTTATAATTTTTTTCAATGAAGTTATCATGATCTTGTAACCCGTGTTTGGTAAGCTAACCTTGTTTGATTTGATTTTTTTTTAATTTAATCTTTCAAAACTAGATAGATTGAGAATTTGGATTTTTTATTTTTTTTATTTGGGGAAACATTGTTTCTTTGCACTCATTAGCATTGTGTGTTGCAATAATAATCCACATGATGTTTTTTTTTTCTTTTCATTTTGATCATTTTTTTCTTTGTTTATTGTTGTTTTTTCTTAATTTGGTCCTTATTAATGTGTTTATTGGTATATAGAGTTGATATTGTTTTTTTTTCTAATTTGCCTTTTTATATTGGTTGGAAAAAAAACTGCATGATTTTATCCTTCAATTTTCATTTTAATTTATTTAGATATGCCTTTTAATTTTTAATAGTTGATAATCTATTTTTATTATTGTATGGTTAAATAAACAAAAGCTTAAAGCTAAATAGGTTATTAATTTCACAGGAGTTCAATACCCTAGTTTCTATATTTGAAGTTTTGACCCGGGTTACATGATTCACCGATTTGACAAGTTTACTCATCAAACATTTTTTTTTTTTAATTAAAAAAATTGTGTCATGTTTTATCGATTATTCAAGGTCTTTAGACCCATTAAATTGATTGATGATAAAATTGAGAATATTACATGATAATAAAGGTAGTTTTAAAGTTTTCCTTTCCTATACTTAGCAACCTCACTTGCAACTGATTACATGCTTAGGCCCAGCAATAATGGCCGAAGCCGAATCCATAATTATTTCCCCAAAAAATCCAAAAACAAACGTCTTATCACCGTTACTATCCACCGTCATGAACCCCTTTGACAAACCCATCCGAATACAAAACGGCCACCAAATCCCGTCCGTACCTATTTCACTTCTTAGAAGAAAAGCAAGCTATCCTATGTTCCAAACCTTGCCGTCTCAGCTTGGCTAAACAACTCGTGGACCAACTCCATTGGCTCTTTCCCATCACCGCCTCTCCTTTGCAGTAAAGCCATCTTGGCTATAAAAATCGGTCGCCCGGACTCTTCTTTTCACACAGCAGCACCCTTACAAATTTTTTTCTCTTTGAATTCTTTAAAAAAAATAAATGCAGATCTTTCGTGAAAACCCTCACCGGCAAGACCAGGAGGTGGAAAGCAGCGGCACCATCGACAACGTCAAGGCCAAGATTCAAGACAAGGAAGGCATCCCACCGGATCAACAACGTCTAATCTTCGCTGGAAACAGCTAGAAGATGCCCGAACTTTGGCCGATTACAATATTCAGAAGGAGAGCACCCTCCATCCTGAGCACAAGATGAAGGTGGACTCCTTCTGAATGTTATAATCTGCTAAAGTCCGACCATCCTCAAGCTGTTTCCCGGCGAAGATCAAACGTTGCAGATTCTTTTCAAGACCTTGACCGGGAAGACCATTACTCTCGAGATCGAGAGCAGCGACACCATCGACAACGTCAAAGAGAGGATTCAGGACAAGGAGGGGATCCCACCAGACCAACAACGTTTGATCTTTGCTGGGAAACAACTTGAGGATGGTCGGACTCTAGCTGATTATATAATATTCAGGAGTCGACCCTTCAACTTGTTCTGCTCAATCTTTTCTATTATACCATGTGTGATTGGCCATCTAAGGCCTTCTGAATACTATTTTTATGTTTCCTAATGATTGGAATAAATATCGCAGTTATTTCTGGCTCTTATTGATTTCTATTCATGCTCCCGTGGTTATTTATCTTAATGTTATCAAAATTCAGAATTGTGCTGGACTTTTTTGGTTAGTCCACGTTTGAGATCTACACGTATTCTTAGCATCTACAAAATATCCTGCTTTGGATCCCTGTTTTTCCCTTAACTGGAGTTTGAAAAGTCCAGAAAACCAGATAGAATCCTGCGATTAGAATATAGTAATTTAATCCCAGTTATATCTTTGATAAATTTCGAGTCTCGAATGCAAACCATCTAAAGAGTCAAAAAAGAGATCATCCTCCCATCAAGGGAGCTGGATCTCTGAGAATCCCAGGTTGAATGCAGTAGGTCAGAGTTTGTTTGTGTGTGGTGATGGTAAAGAGAGAATCTCACCGACATAAACACAGAGCAGTGGCCGAAAGCGATATTTCCGTTTTCTAACTTGTCTCAAGATCGGGTACTTGTTTCTCGGATTGAAATCGTCACTTTTGTTCTTATGTTCATTAGGGCTTTAACTCACCTGATTGATGTAAGAACTTCCATCTTTATTGAATCACTCAAGTTTTTTTGTGGCCTATCATGTGGTGGTTGAAATTGGATGGACTGTTCGAAACAGTTGATGGGGTATTTGGTTGCTCGAAATTTGGAAATCTCAGTCCCTGGAATTCGGTTTTGCATTAGGGTTTGCATTATTGCTAATGAATTGTTAAATACTTTGCCAGGGATTGTAACCCAATGCAGGCTTTGAAAGAAATCCATTAACCAGGAGGTTTAATCATTTACCATTTTCGATATAAACAAGACAAGAAAATATCTTTTTTCCCACAAGAAGACTCGTTCCAGGTATGGGGCTCAAGATTTGCAGAAATTGCATGTTTGCTACTGACAGAAGGTGACGTGTAATATTTCTACGGAAATCCAAACTCTATGTCATATTCCGTGTGTAACCCTAGCCATGAGGTCCTCTTCGAAAGCATGAGTATAGTATAGGTCGAAGGTCACAGCTCGTTCATCTCGGATCTCGCAAAGTTGGAGATGGTCATGTCATTTTGTCAAATCCTAAAGTATGTTCCTTTTATTTAAAACAAAAGGGCAAATTTTCTACTACCCTGCAGCTGCTGACAACCAAGATAATGTCTAAACTTGACATTTCAGATTCGCTATCCTTTTGTGTAAAGAACAAAGGAATATAATAGTTTTTGTTTTTACTTCACAAAAGGAAATTTTGTTGTCTTTACTAACAATTGTCCTATCAAACATAACATATAGGTTCCACTGCAACTTTCCTTGCCGGCTCCATTACCATAGGAGAATGAGATAGATAATGTAGGAATTATTAATGTGGCAGCTTTACTTTAATACTCTCCCTCAAGCTGCATCAATGGGTTTGGTTGATAGCAAACGATACAAGGGAGATGAAGTCAGAATCTTTGTAAGCACATGGTTTCAGAATGTGACTGAAATTGCTAACGAATTAAATGATTATTACTTTAATGTGCTTAGGTATCTTATGAAACATGATTAGCTGTACTTTACAATGACAGCTTAATTATCATGAAACGGAGAAGTGTAGCTGGCACTAGGTATTGTCTCCGAAGAAAAGTCTATATCAGCTGGACAAGTCATAGGAAATGATTATGTCAAGACTTATTGCTGATTCTTGTCTAGTGGTCTTTGAAAATGCGGTCCCGGTTGTTAACTTTAGGAAAATTAACACAAAATGGAGAGAGAACATGTTGCAAAGAGAAAAGATATATATGTTGTTTCCACCATTAATTTCTCCTTTTATCCCCCTAGATATTGTCTTTCATTAGGATTCATCTCCCAACTATAAGTCCTTAATGTTACTCAACTCTTTGTTTTTTATTTGGTTATTAAGATTGGTTAAATCCCTTAAAATTTGTGCTCAAAACTAACTCCATTGTTGTCACAACTCTTTTATAATTTAGACTTTATTGCAATTTTATTTTTGACTTGGTTTCTTTTAATATTCGGTCACTCCAACTATATTCTTTCATTTATGAAATGTTATAGGATCTATTCATATATTTCTGGATCCTAAAGTCCATATTTTCTATGTCAGATTCTCATCTCTAGTGGAATACTTAGAATTGTTAGTTTTTTCATTAGAGGAGACAAATCTTATCCTCCATATTGTGTCATGATTTTAACATTCAAAATGATTTTATTTGACCAAGAGATTTGTGTAAGAGTTGTATTTATGGACGTGTATATGAATTTGAACTTTTGAATCACTTAATTTCAATATCTTAAGCATACGATATGCTCGTTTGAATATATAGTCTTAAAACAGAGAATTTTGCTACAAGTAGAATTTCAGTCTGATTTTAAAAGTCTATCCAAATAAACTTGATTTTTTTGCCCATGATACCTTCCTAAAAATCTTTACATGTGTACTTTAACTTTTACTTTGAAACTACTACCTAGTAAAATACCTGTCACAATAAGCAAAGTTTGAAACATAAAATGTAAAGATTCTTATTTTTTAGTAATTAATTCACAAAATTTATTAGATATGGTAAGCTTATAAATATAACTTTTAATAAGCTCAAATAAAGTTCCAAACACATTTAAAAACATAGTATAAAATATATGTATTTTTTGCACTTATCGCAGTATATCCTCTAAGGAATCAGCTGAATAAATGCTAATGATTGAGGTGAAGAGGAGCATGGAATACGGGCGTGCTTCATCACTCAGATCCATTAACTGAAGAAAATGATATGGATTCAGGAGGATGGAATATGAGCATGCTTGCATCCAGTGTAAATTGTAGGAAAAGCCTAATCATCACACCAAGCTCCTTTGTTTATATCACAATCTTCCCTTTTCTTCTTGATCCATTTACCTTTTTAATTGAATTCAATTAAGATATTTTAATGAAATCTTATATTTGTATTTTTTTTTTAAGAATTTAATTTCAATGAAATTCAATTTCTAAATATTAATGCTATAAAAGTAAATCAAAAAGCAACCTCTCTATTTACAATTTCAAAGTGAAGAAATTTGATGTTAAAATTAACTTTTTAAAAATATTCGCCAAGCCTTTTTTTAGAAAAAATATTTAAAGTAATAAGATGAAGAAAATATTCAAAAGAAAATAAGAATTAAATACTAATCCACTAAAAGTTGATTTCCATGTGATTCTGCGACTGTTGATACATGAAAGTTTTAATTAAAGATTGTATGGTCTCCATGACATTGGCATCCCTATATACTGTTGTCGACCTTCTAAGATCAACTAGTTTAAATTTGTTTCTAATCGTAACGTTAAATGTTCAATCATAACAAAAAAAATTTTATTTCTTTATTAGCTTGGATTATTGATCCCTGCAACATGAGATGGAATATCCTTAAAAATATATTAGGCTCCACGTGTTGTAAATGATGTATATCCTTTTTAAACTAAATGCAAAAGTTTAGCTAATGGTTACTGGATGATTGACAAAAGTAGAGAATAAAAATATTTTTTTTAAACCTTATCCTTGTTGCCTTCTACTTTTCTTATCTTTCTCCTTTGCTATCAAAATCATCATGATTCGTAGATTAATTATGAATCTTTATAATGCTAAAGTCATTCTTTCTTTATTTACTCTTTAAGGTTGGTTAAATATCTCAGAATTTATACTGATTTTGTTGTTGTCACAATTTTGTTCTAATACCAAATTTTTATTCCAACTTAGACTTTGAACCTGACTTGGTTGCATGGAAAATCTGACCATCACAGCTATGTTCTGTTATTCATGACATGTTCAAGAATTGATATGAACTTTTATTGGCTCCTAGAGCCCACTGTTCTTATGCTATATTCTCAGTCAAATGGGAATGCTTAGCATTGTCATTTTCCAAATCAGATAAGGGTATATTTTTGACCAAGTGAATTGCGAGCAAATTCTGTTATTCAAAATCATTTTTTCTCGCTTCGGATCTTTCATTAAAGTTGTAGTCCTATACATACAAATGACTTTGGATTTTTGAATAGCTTGATTTCAATATCGAAAGCTTGAGGTATTCCCGTTTGAATGTTTAGTCTTGATTGGTTTTTGACCAAACATATTGTGGGCAAATTTTGCTCTTCAAAAAGATTTTTTATCGCATCGGATTTTTCATGAAAATTGCAGTACTGTACGTATCGATGAATTTTCATTTTTTAATCACTTGATTTTGATATTGGAACCTCATGATATTCCCATTGAATGTCTAGTTATGATTGGTTATTGACCAAGTAGATTGCAGGCAGAATTTGTTCTTTAAAATGATTTTTTCTCGCGTCGTACCCTTTTATGAAAGTTGTATTCTTGTATATATAGATGACTTTTGAATTTTTAATCACCTTATTTCGATATTGGAAGCTCAAGATATTCTTGTTTGAATGTCTAATGTAAAAATAGAAAATCTTGCAGCGAGAATGATTCTGACCCGAGTTTGTAGGTCTTATTTGAGAGACTCAATTTAATATTTCGATGATTTATTGGGACAATCAAAGACCAATTTTAAATTGGGGAATGTTAATTAGTCTCATTGAAAAAACAAGGGGCTGGTTCAGAAAAAATAACAATAGTTTTTATTGTTTGACTGTCGCGCATGATTGATTTTTGCAAACAACTAGCGGTGTCATTTTTTTACCATAGGTTTAAGGTTGAATAATTTCCTCAAAATTCGCAATTAGAAAAATGATTTTTATCGCTATAATGAATTCTATTTTTCAAAACAGTTTTTGACGAAGTAGATTGCGGGCAGATTATGTTTATCAATTTTTTTTCTAACTTTGGACCCCTCATGAAAGTTGTAGTCCTGCATGTATAGATGAATTTGGATTTTTAAATCATCTATCTTTGATATTAGAATCTCAAGAAATTCCCGCTTGAATATCCTACAACGATAGGTACTCTTCATTATCATGTTGAGAACACACACCCCCCGGCCTACAAATTCATTCCTTTTCCATCCATTTTACTGTTGGTTTCCATGATTCTCTTACTTGATTTTTGAGTTGGAAATCATGTTTGTTATGCCTCAGAATCATTAGAATATCAACTAGAATAACACATGTTTTCCTTTTTTATTTTATCTAATGGCAGAAAAAAAAAGTTTTTGCATCCTAGATTAAATGTACTAAATCTTTCCTAAATAGAGATACATATAGGCTATTTATATACCTCCCCTGTTGACCTAGAGAGGGAAGAAAAGAGGAAGAAACAAGAGAGAGAAGCAGCCAACATGAAAACAACGACCAGTTTTTCCCTCTTCGCCAATGTCTCTCCCTCTCAACCAACAACTTCCAATAACCCCTCTCCCGATCTTCTGTCAGCTACCACCAGCTTTGCAAGTGTTTTCCATTGACTCCAGAAGTAGCGATCACCGGTTGCATAGGAATTCCAGCAGTATTGCTTTCGTCTGTCAGTTGACAGGTAAGTCCCCATGCATTCTTCTTCACTTTGCTTTTTAATTATATAGGCACTGTCAGTGAATTATAATTGACTTGAAGAGTAATGCTCATGCATGCCTCTCACCACCCAGCCGGGTCACTAGTTTAGGTAAGTGATCCGACTCTCTCTGTTTTTTCCCTTCTTTTTAAAATGCACAAAGAAAAGAATCAATTTTTTCCTTCTTCGGGAAAGAAAACAGGACATGAAAATAAAAACCTGTTTGAAAGTGTGATTGAGATTGTTTTTCAAAATATTTTTGTGTTTAGAAAATATCGTTCACATTAAAATGATATTTTTTTATTTTTTAAAAAATAATTTTTAAAATCAAGATATCAAATAAATGTATTTTTTTAATTTAAAATAAAAATAAAAATAAAAATAAAAATAATTTTCTTAAAGGTTTTCTAAAAAATACTGTTAAAAAAATAACGATAAATAGTGAGGATTTCAGTAATCAAAAGAAAGTAAAAAAGTGGATGTTATTTTCTCTTCTCAATGCTGAAGCGTCAGCATGACACGTGGGGCACTAAATGATAGGCTGATCCGGAAGTATTTAATGCTTAACAGTGGAAAGTAATGATTTGAAACACTTATATCTACGGACAGTGACCTTTTCGCTAGCTTCCATGAAGAAGTCTCGGAATAATGCTCACATGTCTACAGCTTCCACTGCAACTGCATGCTGGTTTCTTTATAGCCATTTCCTTCAAATGATACGACATATATCTGGTAATTATTTCCAAGGATTACGTAAGAACCTTTCCTTATTTTTCGTAGTAAATTATTTAGAGATTGTACGTTGGAATTCAATGAGAGAGACTGAGAAAATAAGAAAAATAAAAAATTTATTAAATTTTTGCAAATTAGAGTGATAAATTTACCTAATATCTAAGAAAAATAGGAGGCTAAAATGAATTTTTTATATAAATTTCAAAGTCGTCACCAACCAATTTTACACGGAGTTTTCAATTATGTCATTTGATTTTCAATTTAATCCTTTCTTCCAAAAAAAAAAATGAAATTAGATGCTAATTTTAACTTAAAAAGTTTAACTATACAAAAAAAAAATGAAGAAGAAAAACTAATTTTTTTAAAATTAATTATTAAAATTCATAGTGATATTTAGTTTATACTATATTGTTTGATAAGGTTGCACGTGATTGCAAGCATAACTTCATAGATAATATTTCCGAACCATGTGTTTTTCTTAGATGATAAGTATATTTTTTTCTATCAAATTAATAAAAACATCCTATTCTCTGTGTACACGCATCATGATATATTTCCACTGTATCCTCTGAATTCAAACCAAGACAACGAGCAATCTTATATAAAAACTATGTGGTTATGCTGCTCAAGTCTTGTAGCTGACAACTACCAGTCATCGCATCTTGAGCACCATCCATTCTTTGTTTTTTTTTTTTTTTTTTTTTTTTTAATTTAAAAGAAAACGTGTCATCCTTTGCTATTAATATATTAATACTCCACTGCCTTATCCTATCCCAAAAACTTTTACTTCTGTTGTTTCTTGACTAGATTCCTATTGAAAACCTCAAAGTAATTCCTCCCTTTCCCTATGGCTGACTCTCAACATTCCTCTTCTGATGAAACTTTTGGGTTTTCGAGAGGTACTATACTGTTGACACTTGTTGGTTAAAATATTAACGGTATTTTGTCCCTTCTAAGTTTTGTTACCTTTTGCTGCTTATACATGAGATGTTTGTTCACGACAAGGGTGTTTCTTTGTTGGGCAATCTGTTAAATACTATTGATTTTGGGATTTTTTTTTCCAGAGGAAACAAGTCAGGAATCAAACCTTGGATTCTCCGAGGATGAGGAGACACTAATAATTAGGATGTTTAATCTAGTTGGAGAGAGGTTTTCCTGTTGCCCTTTTGTTTTTCTATCTCAGTGACTTTGTTAGCCTTCAGATTCAAAATATTTAATCTCGGGCTCTGATGATTTGATCAGGTGGTCTCTGATTGCTGGAAGGATTCCTGGAAGAACAGCTGAGGAAATAGAGAAGTACTGGAACACTAGATACTCTACAAGTGAATGAAGGTGTAAGAGCATAAGTTATGCTTTCTTTAACTCTGCTACAGCAAGTTCTGGGCCTGTCATTCATAAGCAGAAAATGATGGGTTGAATTCAGTCTAGCTGTTCTGTAGCTAGGCTGTCTCATGCAATTGTTGTCTAGATTAGCGTCCCATGTTTCTGTGCTTATCTTTGAATTTTTTTTTTCAAGTGCTTCTGTGTTTTTCTTATGCATCACTAAGTTATGGTTATTAATGCATGATGTAATGATAAATAGCTTACGAATAGATTTTAAATTCGAGTTAGGATATATATTTATTGTAAGAACTCAGAACCACAAAATTTTAATCGGATTCTCTTAGTCCGATCGAGATTGAACAAACGAATATAGAAATCATATATATCCTAAGATATATCTCTATTTAGATAATTATTTGAAATCATATTATAAAAATTATTTCTTTTTTTTAAATAAAATTTGATCATTTACCCTTTTTATTATATATGGAGCTAATGAGTACTAGATTATATATGGAGCTAATGAGTACTAGTTTTAAAAGGAATTGGAATAAACATTAAATGAGATTATAATATATATATATATATATATATATATATATATATTTTAATAGTTGTGCGAAAATAATTAAAATATTTTTCTTTCTTATAACTACTTATTTATGATAATATTCATTAAAATAACCATGTTTTTTTTATTAAAAAAAACATGTTCTCTATAAAATAAAAAATAAAACAAATAAAAAGAAAAAAAAAACTATCTAAAGAATACATTTAAATCAAATGAGTTTGGAAATATGTTTATTTTAATTGTTTTAATTTTTCATTCAACTAATCATGTTCTTAATAAAAGAAAACAAAACAATTGTCATGTTAAAATAAAAACAAATCATAAATAACAAAAATAAACGTTTCAAGAAATGAGTTATGCTTTCTTTAAGCAGAAAATGATGGGTTAAATTGAGTCTAGCTGTTCTGTACTGTGTCTCATGCAACTGTTGTCTAGATTAGCATCCCATGTTTCTATGCTTATCTTTGAATTTTTTTTCAGCTGCTTCTATGTTTTTCTTGTGCATCACTAAGTTATGGTTCTTAGTGCATGATGTAATGATAAAGTACTTACGATGTGCATAACAAGTGTCAAATTCGAGTCAAGACATGCACTCACCGAGGTCTTACTTGTTTACCTGAACTCACAAAGTAAATTTTCTAGGGAGATATGGTTTACTATAGAAAAAAACTAGTAAGTTTTTATGTACCAAAAGTTGTTACAAGAAGTGGCTTGATTCATTGACCATTTCTTGGTTGTCATCTAAGACTTTAATCCTCCCCTGTTCTTATCCATAGAGAATAGCTATTAATTTAATTAGGTGAATTGAGTCCATGCTAAATTCAAAGTAAACCTATCCATCCATGGATGTTGTGATAAATCTGCTACAGAAACAACCATGAGAGTAAACCTTAATTTGGCTCATTCACTTTCCTTTGATGGCGATGCTGACCAAAGTTATTGATATCGTTTCATTTTGGCCGAAACGTTTCGTACCAGACAAAAAAAGAGACAAAAAAACTTAGTTTTTATCTTGTTTTAAATACCGGTCGAAACACTCCGGAATCACCCCGGGTGTTACGTTTCGGATGACGTATGCACTCCCGCCCACCCATATATATATATATATGTTCGGTTCACACTATTATATACACTACTGTTCATAAGATGTATTGAAAATGCAAAAATAAAAAATATATATTATAAAAAATAAAATTGTGTCAATTTTGATTTTATAAAAAATAAAAATTATATTTAATTTTTTAACTTTTTTCACATAATTAATTATTTATGAACAGTACAACCCCGAAACGGCACGCCGAAATGCTCCGAAACCGAAATGTTTCATACCAATAGAAAAACCCAAACGGTATTGACAACCTTGATGCTGACAGGAATGGATTCTCTCAGTTCGATCAAGATTGAACAAACGAATATAGAAATCATATATATCCTAAGATATATCTCTATTTAGATAATTATTTGAAATCATATTATAAAATTTATCCAATTATTTATTTTTTTAAAATAAAATTTGATCTATTATTGTAATATTTACCCTTTTTATTATATATGAAGCTAATGAGTACTAGTTTTAAAAGGAATTGGAATAAATATTCAATGAGATTATAATATATATATATATATATATATATATATATATATATATATATATATCATGCTGTACGAAAATATATATTATTGTTTATTTTTTACATTATTTCCTCTAATTATTTTTTTTAATAGTTGTGCGAAAATAATTAAAATATTTTTCTTTTTTATAACTATATAATTTATGATAATATTCATTAAAATAACCATGCTTTTTTTTTTATTAAAAAAACATGTTCTCTATAAAATAAAAAATAAATTAACAAATAAAAAGAGAAAAAAACTGTCTAAAGAATACATTTAAATCAATTGAGTTTGGAAATATGTTTATTTTAATTGTTTTAATTTTTCATTCAAATAATCATGTTTTTAATAAAAGAAAACAAAACCATTGTCATGTTAAAATAAAAACAAATCATAAATAACAAAATAAACGTTTGAAGAAATCTTCATCGTTTCTTACAAAAAAAATATTTTAATAATCATATATGAGTTATCTTTTGAAACATAAAAAATTACAGTAGTGCCCATTAATACAGTTTACAAAAAGGCTAGCCCAGTATTTCACCACGTCATTTCTTGTGATAGATCTGCCACTGAAACAAACGGGAGAGTAAACCTTAATTTGGATCATTCACTGCTCTGACGGCTGAGTCTGATACAAGCCAAGGCCCAGTCACAGTTTCTGAGTTAATCAGTGAGTACTCTATTTGTAGCCCGTGATTCCTCAACAATTTTTTCCCCATATAAACAGAATGTTAAATCATGGACTTCAGTTCAATGAAGAAGGTTAATTCTCAATCTATTTAATTTTTAAGGATAAGATTGTTGAAAAATATTAATAAGAGAATAATAGAAAAAGCCAAAAAAAAGAAAAGAACGAGGATAACATTTAAGAGAATAGAACCTAAGAAAGATTTAAAAATGGAAAAAAAAGGATTATTAATGGATTAAAAAAATAGTATGGGTGAAATTGAAAAAACAAGATAGTTGCAAACTGATAAAAAATATAAAAAAGGGATATTGTTGCTGGCGAGCATAGGGTCAAAACATTGGTAACCAGATACAAAACTCCCACATGCCCCCAATAAAACTCAAAAGTGTCTACTGGAGGATGTGTCAAAAATGAAAAGCACATTACTAATAATATAAAAGGGTCCCATATTTACTGTTAAGTTTTTTACTGTTAACATAGACTCATATTACTATTTTACCTCTATGAACAAAAAATTTTACCCCCAGTACCGGGGTCATTTTGGATATTTTCAGAGAACATGGATGATATCTCTGAATTCTTTGCACAATAAAAATACTCTTTTACCCCTAGGTGCTAAGAAAAGAACGCTGAACAGTTGGGGTGTTTCGTTTTTTCCTAAATTCCTACACAGTAAAAATACTAAAATACCCCTCGAAAACTACATAAAAAAATACCAGGAGCCGGGGGTATTGGGGTACTTTCCCCCTAGTTTTTTCGTGGTTATCGATAGGTCCAGGGATATCTAGGTAATTTACTTTTATTTTATTATTTCTTTTCTGAAACACTGCAGGCACATCGTATTGCACATCTGAAATTATATGCTATACGAAGATGAAATCTATCCTAATGTTGAGATGATATAAAATCAGTGATAAGATAACTAACACATTTTGTTGATCAGCAATAAAGAAATTAACCAATCATTCTAGTATATTACATGACTGTCAGTGATATTTACAGCTCCAATTACACATTAGCAGGCTTGATAATCGAGGCAAATGAGCCGAGAAGCAGCCCCGAGTCTATCAGTCATAACACTCATACCGGAAGTACCAGATAGCATCTGGGTTGATCTATACATTCCTTTGTTTATAAGGCTTGGTGTCAAGTACTTGCTTACCGCACATAGCACCAACTCCTTCAAAATTAAAAGCAACATCAGAACTTGTTGCAAAACAATTACTAATATTCTCAACTCAAGATATCTAAATCAGATCATCTGTGACAGTACCATCTGCAAGATATGAAACTCCAAATAAGTTCATGTAAAATCACACCACCAGAATTACTAGTGTGAAAATCCATGACTACTGAGAAACACCAACATTTCAACAGACTATCAGGTCAAAAGGAAAAAGTAAAAGTTACAGTGCAATATTAAAACACAAGGCAAACTATAAGAAGTTAAACTTTCAACCCAGATGGAAAAAATGATTTTGGTGATCAGTAACTCAACTACTGTAGTAGCTACACTATACCAATCCTGGTTCCAGAACTCTAATTCTCAAGTCACCTTCCAGCAGCTATTGCTCATTGCAATCTGCAAGTCCCTTACATTGCGAACCATAAAATACAATCTTAAAATATACTTCAAGCTAGGGTGCAAACATCCCCAATACTCATTCATAAGATTCTTCGCAAACCAGTACACTTAGGAAGTCAAATACTAGCTTTTCTTCTTCCTTTTTTTTAAAGTTCTAGCATGTTATCACTAATCCCTCAATTAGCATACGAATTCAATCCTACAAAATAAAGGATACTTAAACCCCAAATGTGATTCAAACCCCACAAATCTGAAATCTCTAACTCCCCGGGAGTTTGTTTCCATATCCTCCCCTTCCTTGTACCTAAAACTAGCTCATGAACATTTTTCCCACACACATATAACCCCGACAAATAGCTAATCTATTGTCACACCAGCAAATCCCAAAACATGAACTGCGAAGCAAGAACCTACACATTCCCCCAAATCACGATTCATTCATATGCTAAAAAAACACCACAGGAATCGCACCATCACACAGCATAACCACATGTTTGTAATCATTTCACACTATCTACTCACTACTGAGAAATCCCAACAGCAAAAACACTCAGCGCATTGTGAGTAGAGTTTTTCCCCCCACTTAACATCAACTATCACAGCCAGAAGCTAGCAAATAATGTCAATATAATAAAAAAAGAGGAAAAAAATAAAGGGAACCTTTTTTTCTTAGAGAGGAGTTTATTCTTGTTGATTTTCCGGCCACCGCCTTCAGTGGTGTTGCCCGCTCCTTCCTTCCACTTATCAGGAACGATCACTTTAGCTAACTTCTTTTCACCTAACTAATAAATTAAATCGAAACAAAATTAGAAAATTTTATGACGGGTTAAGCATATTGAGATGGGAGATTGATTACTTACATCTCTCGCACACCATTTTTGCTGTTTTTCTCTCTGATTTGGGGGATTCTTGCCCTAAATTGCGATTTCCTCCTGATTTAAGCGAGATCAAGAGACAAGTCGTTGCTCTGTATGCATGGAGTTTCTGGATTGGGACGATTTAATTGACTAAAGTGTCCTTAGTGCGAAAGAGAATTTCCAGGTACAGCTAGTAATCTATATTTTTATTTTTATTTTTATTTTTTGATAATTAAGACGTTCAAAGCCATCTGCTAGCAATATTAACTCTAATAGTATGGAGTTCTAAGTAATTTACATAACAGCACTTATGATTATACAAAGAATGTAAACATTAAGGTATACAATATTATTAATATATATAAATATTGTTATTAAGCTCAAGCTTAATTTGATTGTTTTTTGAAAATTAGATTTTTTTCAAAATGATAGGTATTATTTTTTTAAAATAACTTTTCCTTGTATTAAATCAATTCTCAAAACCAAGTTTACTAACTTCTCCAGCATTAAACCCACTTGAAAATATATTAAAATAATATATATATATATATATATATTTTTTTTTTCTTTTTAAAAAAAATTATCTTCATACTAATAAATAAAAACTAATTAAAAATAAAAAATAATAATTTGAAGTGAAGATAAAAATAATAATAATAAAATTTCTAAATACATTTTTAATATGAAAAAAAAGAAGAGAGAAAGAGTTTGATTTTGATCACAAGCTGATTTTTATTATGTATATTGCAAACATTACAATACTGTTTACTCACGAAATAGACAAATGACCACACCAACAAATACTAATTAAGTAACACTGGAGGATACTAAGAGTTTCTCTTCCCGGAGAACAAAAAAGAAAGAAAAAACAACTCTCAAGCCAAAAGCCAACTCCTGTGATTGCAAAAAAAACATTAAAAAACACGAACACACCAAAGAGAGACAATCAAGCATGGGAATTCTCGTATTCAGGCATCTGGATTGGCCAAGAAGTAGGCTTCGATGACCTTGAACAAGCCTGCTGTTTTTTTGCCATACACATCATTGATCTTATCATTGTTGATCTCAGCAGCATCCCCCTTGATGTAATAAGTGCTGGTTCTCTTGCAAATGCATCCTCCCTCGGGAGTTGGCACGAACTTGTGCTCGTATGTCACCTTTTCAACCGCATCCTTCCAAACATTAGCTTCGATCAAGCTGAAGCTGCAGGTCAGGTTCTCTTCGTCGATTGCTTCAAGCTTTTGCTTGGCATAACTGAGTTCTTTGCCTGCGTAAGCAATCATATAGTAAGTGGTACGCTGATTCAAAGCAATCGAGTTCAATAAAAGCTATTATAACAGGTAATATATATACCAACCTTCAACGAAAGTGATCTTTCTGATGGATCCAGGCCCTCCATTTCCTTCAATTATCTCACAGCTTTTAATATGCTCCGGTAGAATCTTAGGCAGAAGAGTGTCGATTTCAAGGCAGTATGCCCTGAAAACCTTGGATGGGGCGACAGCAATGGGAAACTCATTTTCCAAAGTGATGACACCCATTATAACTTGGAATTTGAGAAGATCACAAGAGATTGAAAAGGGCGAGAGGCTTTGTTGATTTGGAGGATGGTTTTTTGGTGCTGAAATAAGAGGAGGAGAGGGTAGTATTTATAGGATGAAATTTAAGGTTTTGTGGTGTGGACACGATCACATACATACATGCATCAAAGAGCAGTACTGCTAAATTCTTCATATACTGTTCATTGTCGTTCCTTGCTTTAAATAATATATGAACTGGTCAAATAAATCATCTTTGAGACCAAATAAATTTCTTAATTGAATATCTGTGCTCTCCACATCATTTAATTCAATAAGATAGAAGAGGGAAATCCAAGCTTATCAATAAAAGAGGGAAAAATATGTAGAGAAAACGTGATTTGAAACTTAAAAGTAATACGTTTTTATTATATTTCCTCACTCCCCTTGTCGGTCATAAAATGATCATTGAGAGACTGAAGAAAAACCACCAGAATCACAATAAAGAAAGCCCCAATCATTATCAAATGGTCAAATCAAGCGCCTAACAATCTTGATGTTATAATAAATTAATAATTTGACAAATAAAAAATATCAAAAAATCTAGAAGCTATAATTTGAGAGGCTTCCAAATAGTGTGTGGGTGTAAAAAACTATGAGTGCTAAGTAAAACAACGAGCAAGATTCATTGTATTAAATTTTTTTTTTGTTTTATTTTTTTTTTGATTTTTTTTAAATTATTATAATATGGGCGCTGTCAAAAATAATTTTTAAAAAATAATAAAAATATTATTTTAATGTATTTTTAAATAAAAAATACTTTTAAAAAACAACTACAGCTCCCAAACACCCCCTATGAATTGTTATACTTGTTTATGATCATCTAGTTAATGGAGTGCAAATGATTATAGCAAATATTTTCTTTTTAGAGGATACCCTGATATTATCAAAATTATTTTTTCACAATAATTTTTTTTAATTTACTCTTTCGATAATAAAAATATTAATTGAAGGCAAGGGGTGTTTTAAATTTACATTTTTTTTTCCAGTATAATTATGATTCTAAAAGGATCACGGAAGATGGAGAAGGAGGAGAGATTTTGTTGACATGGAAGATGTTTTTGGGATGCTGAAATTGAAGGGGATGATTTCTAGAAAATCAATTTCATCGTAGTTGAATATACTGATTCTTACAAGTAGAAGTCATAACAAAAGGAAGTGTTTCGTTATTAGCTGGTCGGACGCAGGCTGGAAAATGAGGCAGTCCTACATGCTGGGCTGCAAGCCCCATTACGTCGTCTTTACAAAAATCAATAATGCAAAAAATATAAATAAAAAAAGCAGGGGATACATAGGAAAAGTCACAGGTCAAATCCTTTATCCACACATCTAATTATATGTTTAATGCATTTAGAGAGGGGTCAAAATATTATATTTAAGCAATTTTAAATTAAACGATCAAATTGTACTCATTCCTATCTTAGTCATCTCATCTAATTAATCATTTATTCGTTCATTACTAGACACAGAGGAGGGTTAACTTGACTGATGGGATTTAGTAGATTGTGAGACTATTAGACTAATAAATAAATTTATTTTTTTGGATTTTTTTTCTTAAAAAAAAATCACCAACCAAGTGAATAGGTCAGAGTGAATTAATTCACTCTGCACTCTCTATATTGTTCACGTAATGCATAAACAGTGAATTAATTCACTCAGCACTATTCATGTACGTACTACGTGAACAGTGTCGTAGGTGAAGAAAATGAAAGTAGTCATTATTTGAAGTGGAGTAGTTTGATGTGAAGAGAAAGCTCTGCTAGTGGTATCGTTGGTGATAGTGGTGGTCGGAGTTTGTCGGAAACTCCATGAAACTATGATAGTTGCCGCTACATGAGAGGAAGAGAGGGGAGAAAAGGAAGAAGATTGCCTTTAGTTGCTTCCAAATAAAGAGGATACTTTTTTGGTAGTTATGAAATAAGTAGGTGACAAATATGGTGGCAGTGGTGGTTAGAAAAAGCAAAGGAAGCACAATTGTAAATGTCACAGCGGCGTTTTTTTCGCGCCTTACGCTTCGCCATCCCTAATTTGGAGGAGATGACAACGTGTGGTGAAAATGAGGTGTGTTTATAGCTGTAAAAATTACGACTATAATTATTAGAAGTCGTCACCTAGTATTATGGTCACTAGGAACCTATTGGTGTATGAGAGTCTAGGTAAGGAGACTTTTTGTGCAAGGGAAAGACTAATCACCCCTAGTGCAAGGGGAATCTCTACCTCATTGCGGGTTGAAAGACTAACCCCCAAAAATAAATTTTGCATTGCATTTTGAAAATCTTATTTTTAAAGATATACGAGTGTACTTTACAGTGTAATTTTATATCGCAATAGATAAAACAAAATAATTATTAAATTATTTTTGATATTTTTGCCGAATGCCAAAGGATAATAAACTGGTTACAATATCCAATTTTCGTTTTAAATATGAGAAAGATGCAACATATTTTTTTTAACGAAATATAAGATAGAAAACACTTTGGAATCTAGCCATATGCACGAAAACAAAACCTTTTTATGTTTTTTTTATAGATTTTTTTGTATTTTAATATTTTTTTGCCATTTTTTAAATAAAATAAAACAAAAAATAATAAAGAAAAAAAGTGTAGGCTGACTGTCCAGTCCTAATGGGCCGGGAGGCCTATCTTTTGGGGATGGACTAGCAGCCCCACACTACATGGGCTGGGCCTCAGGCCAGCTGGCCTGGCAGCCCACCTCTCCTAGGTGTTTGGGCCGAGCATAAAGCCCAACCCGCCTCGCTCAAGCCCGACTTGCATGAATAGTGGGACACAAATTACATCCCCCTGCATGCAACGGGCCGAAGAAGACGATGAACAAGGTGATTTTTGAAGTGTAATGAAAGGCATACCTGTTAGTACCTTTAGGTATAGGAGGTCTAGGTGATGATTTTTGTGGTGGTTGCGTCAGAAATAGTGGCCGGAGGAAGCATCAGAAGTCGTTGGGCTCACGTTGCTTCCACTGTTACCGCCTTTGCTGCCTCACTAGGGAGTGTGGTCTGGTTGCTAGTGTTGGGGGGTAGCTTCCAGTGGTGATGAGGGTGGTGTTTGGTGGTCGGCCAGCCGCTAAAGGTGGAGAGAGAGCTGCAGAGTGACTGGTTTTAGAGAGAGAACCACCATCGGGGAGAGAGTGAAGGAACTGCAGGGGAGAGAGAGAGGTAAATAGGAGCTGATGAAGATGATGGTTGTTGTTGCGCGCGCGTGTGTTAATCAAAATGTTTTCTACAAATTCTCTCGTTCTCCTTCTCGTTCTCCCCTGTTTTTTTCTTCTTCTTTTTTCTGTTTTTTTTCTCCTCCTTCCCCTAGTCAATATTTTTCCTTTGTTCTGTAAGAATCTTCAATATCCCCTCTCTCTACATAATTTCTCTTCGTTTCTCATGGTTTTTAATCTGTTACATAGATTTTTTCCCTGGTTTTTCTCCCCTCCCTCTGTAAATTTTCTCTCCTCTGTCAATCTCCTCCCTCCTTCTTTTTTCCTTTTGTTCCCCTAGTATTCTGCAAATTTTCTCCCCCTCTTTCCCCACTATTCTCCCTCTGCATGTATTTTCATGCACATATTTATAGAGGTAGGAGGCAACCCTTCGACAACCCATAATTAAGTGTGTCTGCACTATACAGGTGACTAAACGTCTATAATGATTTGGGAGAGGGTACAAATACGATTTGGTGCCTCAATTTTTAATTGGTTCAATCGCACACCAATTGGCCTTAAGCTTTTAATGTTGTGCAATTGTATCCTCATCAAAATTTCAACAGCAACCTTAGATTCGCATGTTTTTTTTTTTTTTTTTGATCATTGGTTTTTGATTTGTGCGTTTTAACCCTCAATTGACCATTAAACTCTCAATCATTTTCAATTTGATCCCTGATTTGCACCATTTGCTTGGAAAAATTCAATTCGATCTCCGAAAAATTCCAATCTTCTCAATTAAACCCGAATTAAGCTCAAGAACTTGATTTTTCATCAATTAAGCATTTATTAAAATTAGTTTGACCAACTTAAAGTATAATTAAGTCCTTGCTCTTAATTAAAATTTTCAATTGGACCCTACATTAATTCCCAAACATAATTGCACTTGCAATTGGTCAACGATTAAATCAAATCGACCCATAAAAATATAATTTTGCCTTTCGACTTAATTTTTATACAGAATTTATCCAATAATAAATTATTTATACCTTAAATCTGCATTTTTCTTCATCTCTAGGGATGCAAAAGAGGTACGATCGAGCTTTTAAAAATGACAAAAATTTCCACATTCATTTTTCTACCAACGCCGAGCACTTTGATTTTTTATTTTTTATTTTTTATTTTTGGGTAGATTTTGGGGAGTAACCTAGAAATTGGGATTATGACAATAAATAATGCCATGTTTCGGAACGGGAAGTTGAGAAATGAGTCGCTTTTGGAATTTCCTGTTTCGGCAAGTAATGCCATGTTCATAATTTTTACTCTAATAATAGGGAATTCAAACACACACACAGAGAGACTTGTATACATTGTTGACAATAAAACAATCGATGCTCATAATAATAAGAAAAAAATTAAAAAAACAACTTTATAACTGAGTTTTATTTTGAAGATATTGTAAACAATACAATAATGTTCACTCTCGAATAGAAATGGTAAAATACAATAACCAAATCACCACACCAGGTAATGGTGGATGCTCTACGAGCTAGAGTTCTTCTCATATAACAAAAATAAAAAGAAAAAAAACAACTATTGTCACGCCAAAGCCATTCTTTTTTTGATTTAAAACAAGCAAACAACCAAAAGAAACAATCAAGCATGGGAACTCTCCTATTCAGGCATCTGGATTGGCCAAGAAGTAGGCTTCAATAACCTTGAACAAGCCTGCTGTTTTCTTGCCATACACATCATTGATCTGATCTTTGTTGATCTCAGCATCACCCTTGATGTAATAAGTGCTGGTTCTCTTGCAAATGGATCCTCCCTCGGGAGTTGGCACGAACTTGTGCTCGTAAGTCACCTTTTCAACTGCATCCTTCCAAACATTAGCTTCAATCAAGCTGAAGCTGTAAGTCAGGTTCTCTTCGTCAATAGCCTCAATCCTCTGCTTGGCATAACTGAGTTCTTTGCCTGCAAGTAAAATATCAAGTCGTTACTTCTTTATTCAGTGCATGCAGCGAGTGGATGCTAATTTAAATAAAGTAATTGCAACAAATAATATATTAACCTTCAGTAAAAGTGATCTTCCTGATGGTTCCTGGCCCTCCAT
>CM055337.1:13501327-13566805 GCA_029228605.1 Salix koriyanagi
TTCCTTCCACTATCTCGGAGCTCTTAATGTGCTCCGGTAGAATTTTAGGCAAAAGAGTGTCGGCGTCAAGGCAGTATGCCTTGAAAAGCTTGGCTGGAGCAACAACAACAACAAACTCGTTTTCCAAAGTGATGACACCCATTATAACTTGTTATTTTAAGAGATCACAGAAGATTGAGAAGGAGGAGAGATTTTGTTGATATGGAAGATGTTTTTGGGATGCTGAAACAGGAGGAGGAGAGGTAGTATTTATAGCATGAAATTGAAGGCTATGTGGTGTGAAAGGATCACATATTTGTATGGCAGACCAGCACTAATTAACTCTTCACATTCTGTTCTTGGGCATTATCTTAATTAAATAATTTATATCAAACCATATGCAAATTTTAATAGATTAAAAAGGGGATTATTTCTAGAACTTCAATTTCATCGTAGTTGAATATCCTGATCCTTACAAGTAGAAGTCATAACAAAAAGGAAGTGTTTCGTTATTAGCTGGTCGGACGCAGCCTTGAAAAAGAGGCAGTCCTACATGCTGGGCGCAGCCCCATTCCGTAGTCTTTAAAAAATCAACAATACAAAAATATAAATAAAAAAAACAGGGGATACATAGGAAAAGTCACAGGTCAAAACCTTTATCCACATACCTAAATATATGTTTAATGCATTTAGAGATGGGCTAAATATTATATTTAAGCAATTTTAAATTAAAGGATCAAATTGTACTCATTCCAATCTAGTCATCTCATCTAATCATTTAATCGTTCATTACTAGACACCGAGGAGGGATAACTTGACTAATGGGATTTAGTGATTGTTTTACATTATTATTATATTATTTTAAAGTGTAGTTCAGTTTTCCTTGGAAAGTATTTTTGATTTAAAAATATATCAAAATAATATTTATTATTTTTTAAAAATTATTTTTGATATCAACACACGAAATAATCTAAAAACATTAAAATCAAAAATAAAATAAAAAAATTCAAGTTTTTTCAATATACTTTTAAAATGCAATGTCAAACAGTATTCACAAATATTGAATAAATTTTACTAAAAAATACTTAGATAATTCATATCTCATGATATATGGCTGTTGCTTCAATGTGTTAATTTTTACAGTACTAGATACTCGAGATTTTTCATTTTATCACCGCATTGCACATGTATTTTTTAGGATGTTATTGCTTCACATAATAATAATAATAATAATAATAATAATAATAATAATAATAATAATAATAATAATTATTATTATTATTATTATTATTATTATTAGCATATAATTATTATTATTATTATTATTAATTAGCATATAATTATTATTATTATTATTATTATTATTATTAATTAGCATATATTAAAAGTCTTTGACATTTCGTAAACAATGAAAATCAAAATGCCAAGATATCAAAAAAAAATTAGAATTGTTTTTTTTTTTTTTAATTTTAACACTTAATGTTGAGTTTATTAGATACTGAATATTATAATTTGTTTATATTTATTTATGGATTTACTAGGTATAAAACATTTTACTAAAAAACCTATGTAGTTGTGGCCGGAGGTGAATGAGTGTTACTGGACGCTTTTGACATGAAGAGTATGTCCGGCTGGTAGCACAGGAGGTGATGACGGATAAAAAGGTGACCAAAGTTACCTGTGTGAGTAAGAATAAGGAGCTGTTTTCGTAGGAATAAGATGGAAGAATCAAATTGTCAATTCTATTCCGTTATGTCTACCCAGTACATTTCGTTTCAATTTAAAAAGTGGAACAAGCATAAACAAGTTTTATCTTGCTCAGAATCTCGGTCTGTTCCATAAATTTTGTCCAAATTCTATCCACAATGTTCCGATCTCGTTCTTTTCCAGTCAAATAATATTTTTTAAAATAATAAATAGTTTTACATTATCAATAACATCTCTTAATTCAACCGTTGGATTAAGATGAAATTTTACGAGAAATCTATTGATATATTTATATATATTATTTTAAAATTATAGACCAATCAGAGAATATAACAATCTTGCAAGATTGATAATGACATTCTCGTAATATTATCTAGGCCATAATTTTATTCCAAAAAATCATTTTACTATATCAATATATTAGATTAAATTTTTCTCAATTTAATTATTCAACAAGTTTATTAAAAATTGAACTTTATAATTTATTTTGATTTTTTTATTTAAGGTTATCATGGTTTTATAATGCAGGTCACGAAAGGTTAACCTAGGTTATTCATCCGAGTTGATCCAATATATCATTGTTTCAATATTCTTTTGAGATGTCAACTTGATTTTTTTTAGTTAAACTATATTCTTATCAATTTTTCATATTATCTTTGAGCTAATCAAGTCAATCGAGTTATATCAGTTCAACTCTCATTTTAGTTATTTATGTTTGAAATTTAAATTGCACAATTCTAAATAATTTAATTTTTGGATTTTAATTTAAATTTTTTTTGTTGAATTAATATATTTAACTATATATATATATATATATATAAACATAAACAGTAGAACTTCATGTTCTCAATTTTTACTCTAATAATATGGAATTCAAACACACATACACTTATATACATTGTTGACAATCAAACAATCGATGCTCACAATAATAAAATAAAAACTTAATAACAAGTTGAGTTTTATTATGAATATATTGCATACAATACAATAATGTTCACTCTCGAATAGAAATGGTAAAATACAAATAAGCAAATGATCACACCAGTAATGGTGGATGCTCTACGAGCAAGAGTTTTTCACATATAACAAAAATAAAAAGAAAAAACAACTATTGTCACGCCAAAGCCATTCTCGTTTTGATTTAAAACAAGCGAACAACCAAAAGAAAAAATCAAGCATGGGAACTCTCCTATTCAGGCATCTGGATTGGCCAAGAAGTAGGCTTCAATAACCTTGAACAAGCCTGCTGTTTTCTTGCCATACACATCATTGATCTGATCTTTGTTGATCTCAGCATCACCCTTGATGTAATAACTGCTGGTTCTCTTGCAAATGGATCCTCCCTCGGGAGTTGGCACGAACTTGTGCTCATAAGTCACCTTCTCAACTGCATCCTTCCAAACATTAGCCTCAATCAAGCTGAAGCTGTAGGACAGGTTCTCTTCGTCGATTGCTTCAATCTTTTGCTTGGCATAACTGAGTTCTTTGCCTGCAAACAAAATCAAACTATCAGTTCTTTGTGCGGTGTATATAGTGAGTGGGATGCTGATTCAAAGCACTCGAGTTCACTAAAAGCGCTATTATAACAAGTAATATACCAACCTTCAACAAAAGTGATCTTTCTGATGGTTCCGGGCCCTCCATTTCCTTCAATTATCTCACAGCTTTTAATATGCTCCGGTAGAATCTTAGGCAAAAGAGTGTCGATTTCAAGGCAGTATGCCCTGAAAACCTTGGCTGGGGCGACAGCAACTGCAAACTCATTTTCCAAAGTGATGACACCCATTATAACTTGGAATTTGAGAAGATCACAAAAGATTGAAAAGGGGCAGAGGTTTTGTTGATTTGTAGGATGTTTTTTGGTGCTGAAATAAGAGGAGGAGAGGGCAGTATTTATAGGATGAAATTGAAGGTTATGTGGTGTGAAACGATCACATACATGCTTCAAAGAGCACTGCTGAATTCTTCATATACTGTTCATGGTCATTCTTTGTTTTAAATAATCTATGAACTGGTCAAATAAATCATCTTTGAGACTAAATAAAATTCTTAATTGAATATGTATGCTCTGCATTATTTATTCAATAAATAAAAGAGGGAAATCCCCGCATATCAATTTGAAGGAGAAATATTTAGAGAAAACGTGATTTGAAACTTAAAAGTCAAGCCTAAAGTATATATTTAAGCAATGTTTTTCCAATTTTTGTTATATATCTTCACTCCCCATGTCGGTAATAAATGATTATAAGAGATTATTGATGGGATTTGAAGAAAAGCCACCGGAACAGGATAACAACAAAGAAGGCAAGCAATCATTAGCAGATGGTGAAGTGAAGCGCCTGTTGCTGGTGGTCGACCTAGGGGTGTGTGGATGTAAAAAATTTCAAACTTTAAAATAATCAGGTTTTTGATTCTCAATGAGGTAGAATCTATCACAGAGAAAGATCTATTTAGAGGCTTAAGAAAGACCAATGACTAAAAACTAGCTTAGAAAAAACAATTAAACAAGAATACAGCTTACCTTAAGTAGGGTGCACTAGTGGTGATACATCTTCCCCTTTCACAATAAATCCCCTTACCCGGACTCTTACAGACCAATAGGTTTTCTAGTGACGTTAATACTAGGTGATGAATCCCTCTCCAGGGATTGCAAGACAAGAAGCTTGAAACAAAAATATCGTCATGATAGATGGCGACTCTGTTGGATACATTGTTGGACTGAGCTTTGTTTATTTGATTATTTATTTTTTAATTTATTTTAGCATGCATTTTTTGCGTTACGGGTGGAGAGAAGAGATGGATTTGTCGAGTTGCTTCTGGTGGGGGGAAGAGAAAGATGTTGGAAGTTACCGGTGGTTTCTCGTGGCCCATGGAGGGGAGGTGTTGTTTTTTCTTACTGTTGTCATTCAATCTGCATTTTTCTTTATCTTTTTTGGCAAAATAGGGGTATGGTTAAGACTCTAAATTTATCAAAACTTCCTCGATTCATTTCTCCCCAAACAATCCCTCTTATTTTTATTTCTGTTATATATATATATATATATATATATATATATATATATATATATATATATATATATATTTTATTAGTCTCACAATCTATTTAGGTTTTTTTAGACATTGCGTTTCAAAAATATAAATATATTTGAAAATAATTTTTTTATTTATTATTTTGGTGCTTTTAAATCATTTTCATATACTGATGTTAAAAATAATTTATAAAAAATATTATTTTGATATATTTTCAAATTAAAATATTTTTAAAAACAACCTCAATTAGCTAAATAATAACTAAATTCCATCAGTCAAGTTTGTTAAGAAACTATCTTCCTAAAATCTTAAGTTGTTAGGTGAGGTCCTAGAATATGATTTATAATATTCTCAAACACACTTCCTCAAGTGAAAACTCTTTGAGCTTGAAACTTGCATAGATCCACACTATCTTATACTTGATTTTTATCAAATAGAATAGGGTGATGAGATTAGAACCCGTGACCGCTGTGTCAAAAACACTTGATACCATGTTAAGAAATCATCTCCCCTCAAAACTTAAACTGTTAGGTGAGGTCTCAGAATATGATTTATATTATTCTCAAACAAAGTTATCCCTCCCTTGTGTCTAGGAATAATATAATAAATGATCCGATGAAATGACTGCATACAAATTAGTACAATTTGATCTTTAATTTAATACTGCTTAAATATAATAGTTAGCCCATCTCAATAAGCATTAAACATATAATTAGATATGTGGTTAAAGGTTTTGACATGTGACTTGTCCTATGTAACCCCTGCCTTTTTTTATTTATATTTTTTGCATTATTGATTTTCGATAGACTACGGAATGGGGCTGCGCCCAGCATGTAGGACTGCCTCTTTTTCAAGCCTGCGTCCGACCAGCTAATAACGAAACACTTCCTTTTGTTATGACTTCTACCAGCAAGGATCAGGATATTCAACTACGATGAAATTAATTTTCTACAAATCATCCCCTTTTTAATCTATTAAAAATTTTATATCGTTTGATATAAATTATTTAAAACAGATAATGACCATGAACAGAATGTAAAGAATTCAGTGCTGGTCTGCCATACAAATATGTGATCCTTTCACACCACATAGCCTTCAATTTCATGCTATAAATACTACCTCTCCTCCTCTTGTTTCAGCATCCCAAAAACATCTTCCATATCAACAAAATCTCTCCTCCTTCTCAATCTTCTGTGATCTCTTAAAATAACAACTTATAATGGGTGTCATCACTTTGGAAAACGAGTTTGTCGTTGTTGTCTCTCCAGCCAAGCTTTTCAAGGCATACTGCCTCGACGCCGACACTCTTTTGCCTAAAATTCTACCGGAGCACATTAAGAGCTCCGAGATAGTGGAAGGAAATGGAGGGCCAGGAACCATCAGGAAGATCACTTTTACTGAAGGTTAATATATTATTTGTTGCAATTACTTTAAATTAGCATCCACTCGCTGAATAAAGAAGTAACGACTTGAAATTTTACTTGCAGGCAAAGAACTCAGTTATGCCAAGCAGAGGATTGAGGCTATTGACGAAGAGAACCTGACCTACAGCTTCAGCTTGATTGAAGCTAATGTTTGGAAGGATGCAGTTGAAAAGGTGACTTACGAGCACAAGTTCGAGCCAACTCCCGAGGGAGGATCCATTTGCAAGAGAACCAGCACTTATCACATCAAGGGTGATGCTGCTGCGATCAACAAAGATGAAATCAAGGATGTGTATGGAAAAAAGACAGCGGGCTTGTTCAAAGCTATCGAAGCCTACTTCTTGGCCAATCCAGATGCCTAAATATGAGAGTTCCCATGCTTGATTGTCTCTTTCGTGTGGCTATTTTTTTGTGTGTGTTTATGTTCTGGCTGTGGCATTGTGGTTTTTGTTTTCCTTCATCTTTTCGATAAATCTTTCAACCTTGTTACTAGGGTAAAACGCGAGACTACTGAAGTATATCTACTATTACTTTAGTTGTGTTTGATTTTGTTAATTGTATTGAAGCAATTGTATTCAATAGTCGGTGTTATTGTATTTTTTACAAAATACATAATAAAAATCATCATGTTGTCTAGTGTTAACTTTGAATTGATGTATCGACGGTGTTTTTTTCCTTACATATTTTTACATAACGCTTCAATTTATGCACCTTCATCCTATATTCTTTTTTTCTTCAAATAATAATATATTCAAGAGAAAAAACATATAATGTATTAGAAATATTTTATATGAGAAAGGTGGTTAAATTATTTTTTTTAATCGAACTTCACTTTCTGTTTCATTTTTATGGTTTTTTTATAAAAAAAAAAATTCTAGGTGCAAATTTTAAATATCTGAAAATATGCCTGACTATATTTATAAGTTGATCTCGTGTGTGCTAAGTATATCAATGTCCAAGTTATTTGTATCTTTATTTAACCAAGACTATTTTCCTAAACCACCCTATCATATGGATATAAAATGGGTGTGGTGATCATACCTTGTTGTTTCATCAAAAATAACATGTGATAAATTTGTCATAACTCATTTCTAGGTTATTCCTAATTATATTAACTAAATAATCGAAGAGTACTATCGCTAATTTTGTGAATCTTCCAAACTATATTATTTAAAATTATTTCAATCCATATAATTGTCATAACTCATTTCTAGATTATTCCTAAGTAAGAGGGATTGTTTAGGGAGAAAGAATTGAGGAAGTTTTGATAAATCCAGAAGCTCAATCATATTCCTATTTTGCCAAAAACCAAAAGAAAAATGCAGAATCGAGGTCAAAATAAATTGTGATTGGGCAAATCTGCATATATATTAAGTCCAAGGGCATGATAAGATTTTTCATAAGTCAATTTGATTTAATCATGGGCTAAATTAAATACTAAATATGTCCAAGAGTTAATTTAACTTCAATTGAAGGACTTAATTATATGCAATGACGTAATTATACTTTAAATTGATCAAATTAATTTTATTAGAGGCTTAGGTTGTTAAAATTTAAGTTTCAAAGCCTCATTTAGACTTAATTAAGAAGATTAGACTTGTAGGATACCAAATTTAATTTTTCCCAAGTTAATTGGGCAAAATTAGGGGGTTAATTCCGGAAATTCAAAAGTTTAATAGTGAATTTAGAGTCAAATTACATAAATACAAAACCAAAAAGGCACATAAATTTAGGGCTGGTATTGATGTTCTATGGGGATAAAATTACACGAAACTAAAAGTTTAAAATCCATCAAGAGTTGAGTAGAAAAAGTAATAATTGAGGGACCAAATTAGATTTATCAAAAGAAAATACATCGTTTGAAGGGAGCCAATACTCTAGTTTTTGTATCTAGATCTGATACAGAGTACCGTGTCATCTCCTCCATTGCAAAGCCCACGCTGCCTTCAAACGATGATCAATTAATGAAGAAGTAACCCTCTCGGCATGACCACCAGCATTGACGACAAACTCCTTATTATTCTTCCACACACAAGTAGCTTTGACCACCTTTCTCTTCGTCAGCATCGATCTCTTTCTCTTCGCCACAAGTCGGACATCCTCTTCAAGTTAGCATCGCCAACTACCCCTCATTCAACTTTCCTCACACCAGTAATTCTTTTTATTATTTTATATCACATAAATGGGATCATAATTGAAAATTATCATTCAAAAAGATATTAATAATTTATTTTGGTAAACAAATTGTAAGA
This sequence comes from Salix koriyanagi, assembly GCA_029228605.1. NCBI lineage: Eukaryota > Viridiplantae > Streptophyta > Magnoliopsida > Malpighiales > Salicaceae > Salix > Salix koriyanagi. The sequence continues at coordinate 13,509,723 of CM055337.1, forward strand.
AAATAGGACGAATCAATTATTCATGAATTTTTTAAAACTTTGTAAGTCTAAATTGATACAACAGATTTCGTTGGAACGTAATTGAGAGTCGGCTATACTTTGAAAATTAATTAAAGATGTATCTTTTTAACTAATGCAGTATGGCTGCGCCTACAAAATTATTTTTAAGAATAAATTAACTTGATTTTCCTTTATCAATTCCTTAAAAAGAGAGACGGAATGCTATTTATGTGTTATATAGTTGACGATTATATTGTTTGGAGGCCTATCAAATTGTACCTTCTACATTGGCAGGCGCTTCTCTTCACCGTCTGCTAATGATTGCTTGCCTTCTTTGTTATCCTGTTCCGGTGGCTTTTCTTCAATTCCCATCAATAATCTCTTATAATCATTTATTACCGACATGAAAAGAGTGAAGAAATATAATAACAATTGGAAAAAACATTGCTTAAATATATACTTTAGGCTTGACTTTTAAGTTTCAAATCACGTTTTCTCTAAATATTTTTCCTTCAAATTGATATGCTGGGATTTCCCTCTTTTATTTACTGAATAAATAATGCAGAGCATACATATTCAATTAAGAATTTTATTTAGTCTCAAAGATGATTTATTTGACCAGTTCATAGATTATTTAAAACAAAGAATGACCATGAACAGTACATGAAGAATTCAGCAGTGCTCTTTGAAGCATGTATGTGATCGTTTCACACCACATAACCCTCAATTTCATCCTATAAATACTACCCTCTCCTCCTCTTATCTCAGCACCAAAAAACCATCCTACAAATCAACCAAACCTCTCCCCCTTTCCAATCTTTTGTGATCTTCTCAAATTCCAAGTTATAATGGGTGTCATCACTTTGGAAAATGAGTTTGCCGTCGCTGTCGCCCCAGCCAAGGTTTTCAGGGCATACTGCCTTGAAATCGACACTCTTTTGCCTAAGATTCTACCGGAGCATATTAAAAGCTGTGAGATAATTGAAGGAAATGGAGAGCCCGGAACCATCAGAAAGATCACTTTTGTTGAAGGTTGGTATATTACTTGTTATAATAGCGCTTTTATTCAACTCGAGTGCTTTGAATCAGCATGCCACTCACTATATACACCGCAAACTCGAGTGCTTTGAATCAGCATGCCACTCACTATATACACCGCACAAAGAAGTCACACTTTGATTTTGTTTGCAGGCAAAGAACTCAGTTATGCCAAGCAAAAGATTGAAGCAATCGACGAGGAGAACCTGACCTACAGCTTCAGCTTGATTGAAGCTAATGTTTGGAAGGATGCAGTTGAAAAGGTGACTTACGAGCACAAGTTCGTGCCAACTCCCGAGGGAGGATCCATTTGCAAGAGAACCAGCACTTATTACATCAAGGGTGATGCTGAGATCAACAAAGATCAGATCAATGATGTGTATGGCAAAAAGACAGCAGGCTTGTTCAAGGTTATTGAAGCCTACTTCTTGGCCAATCCAGATGCCTGAATAGGAGAGTTCCCATGCTTGATTGTTTCTTTTGGTTGTTTGCTTGTTTTAAATCAAAAATAGAATTGCTTTGGCGTGACAATAGTTTTTTTTTTCTTTTTATTTTTGTTATATGGGAAAAACTCTTGCTCGTAGAGTGTGATCATTTGGTTATTTGTATTTTACCATTTCTATTCGAGAGTGAACAATATTGTATTGTTTGCAATATATACATAATAAAACTCTTATTAAGTTTTTTTTTTCTATTTTTTTCTGATTACTATGAGCATCGATTGCTTGATTGTCAACAATGTATATAAGTCTGTGTGTGTGTGTGTGTTTGAATTCCATATTATTAGAGTAAAAATTAAGAACCTGGCATTACTTGCCAAAACAAAGGTTGTCGATTCCGTTCTGTTCCGTCTGGAATGGCCAGTACATTTTATTTCAATTCAAAAAACAGAACAAACCGAAACAAGTTTTATTTCGTTCATAATCTCGGTTCATTCCGGAAATTCCACCCAAATTCCTCCTAGAATGTTCTGGTTTTGTTTTGTTCCAACCAAATATTTTTTTTTAAATAATAAATATTTTTATATTATCAAGCATATCTCTTATCCGACCATTATATCGAGATGAAAGTTTACGAGGAGTCTCTTGATATATATATATATATATATATATATATATATATATATATATATATATATATATATGTTAAAATTTCAGAGCAATTAGAGAATGTGATAACCTTGCAAAATTGATGATGACATTCTTCAAAACCAAAATATTTTGTTTTAATTAAAAAAACAAAACACTAACCGAAACAGAATTGACAACGTTGGCCGAAAAAAGAAATTCCAAAAGTGACTCATTTCTCAACCTCCCATTCCATAACATGGCATTATTTTATCATTTCTCACATAGTAAAAATTAAGTCTTTGTGTGTGTACATGTTTTTAGATATTAAAAAACTTTTTTTACAGTTTCACCCTTCGTCAAAAAAGAAAGATCGCTCATTCATGCACATTTTGAATACATACATACATATATACATGTATGTATGTATGTATGTAATTTTGGTATAAAAAAGTTTCTATTACAAAGAAGAGTTCTACCAGGGTAGTATAGGTTCTTCCATCTTATTCCTGCCAAAACAACTCCTTCTTACTCACTTAGGTCTTCATTCTCCATGTTTCTTTGCCGGAGTCGAGTATTGTAAATTCTAGAAGGTAAAGTTCTTTGGGAACCTATATTTTGACCTGACAATGATATGCATTTTATTTATGATGAATGCATGTATGCATGATGATTTTTATTTTTTATTTTTAAAAACCAATTCATGACTTCCTTGCCGGGTAGGATCCATAGTTTAATGTCTTATTAAAGTTTGAATCGTAAATAGTTGATAAAAAGCAAAAGGTGGATTTTGTCCATTTCATTCATCAAAATAGAGTCATACAAAATATTTACTCAAATGTTACCCCTTTGTTAGCTACAAACCTAACAAAAGATGAGAGTTCATCCAAGTACATTTCATATATGCGGGCACTTCCACCAATTCTAGTAGCTTTTACACGTAGCTCATCTACCTTTCTAGCCATTATGTTGATCAATTTATCAGTTTGCTCTATCTTGTGATGGACTACAACATTATCCTTTAGTAATGTTCATTTACTCGCAACCAATGATTTGTTATTTTTCTCTAATATTTGAACCATTTTCTCAAGCTGCTAGGTTTGGTCCTTAGCCTTTTGTAGCCCTACATCGAGCCTTGTTATCTTGAAGTTCAATTGAGCTTCAATTTAAGTGGTGCATTCTTGTCATTCATTGCACTGTTTTTGCATTCCATTTAGTTCCTCCTCCTAAGTTTCTAGTTCATTTTGTAGAGTGGAAACACAAAATCTCAAGTTGTTGGTTTTGGTTAAGTATCTTTTCATATTCGATTCTGCTACCCTTCTTGCCTACAACTCATTTTCCGCTTGAACTTTGTATTGACTTTTCAATTTTGTCTTCTTCGAGAACAAAACTAGCCACCCTTCCTTTCTCCTTCTCAGCTTCCTATTTCATCTTATAGTAATCTTTTTTTTTACCGAGGCCACTAATTCTTGGTCTGCACAATCTCTATTTTCAGAGGTTTTCTTCAAAGTGACCAATTCCTTTTCTATCATTTCATGCTTACTCACCAGGTCATCATATCAAGAACTGCTTTCTTGTAGCTAACTCGTTTCTCAGATGAACCTGTCAATCTGCTCCTCTTTTCCTTGCAATTGTTGATCCAAAGAAACCCTCATCTGTTCTTCTTCCAAAAGTTGCTCCTCAAGGAATTTTTTTTAACTTTTATTATTGCTAATTCCTAGTTTATCCAACTCCTCTTGCAGGTTCCCTTTGCCAACTATTTTTCTTTTAGTCTCAATGATAATGGGCGTCTTATCTCGCATCAGGCTTTGGCTTACAAAAATCTGAGGTGCTTCGTAACTCTTCATGCTAGGTAACTAGGGCTAACAGAAGACTCTTTCGAGTGGAGTTCCCTTCCAACTAAAATAGGTTGCCTCCATTCAATCTTAATAAATTCAAACACAGCTAATGAATTAACTTCTCTAAAAGTCTTCGTGAGAGAGTCTCTACCTCAATGGGAGTTGAAAACCTAACCGGAAAAAAGAATTTATATTGCATTTAGAAATCCTTGTTTTTAACTATTTGTGAATGTACTTTACAATGTAAAAACCTTGGAATTTGATCGTATGCACAAAAACAACACACTTTTTTGCTTATAATTTTTTAAGAACAAGATTTCTTTAATGTAGATTTTGTATTTTTTTTTTTATTTTTCTAAGTGGCTGGGCTCCAGCTAGGTGGGATGATAGGCCCACTCGTTTTCCAGTGGTCGGGCCTGGCACAGGGCCTAACCCATCCAACCCACTTTTTCGCATATGATCAGTAAGTGTAAGTCACTTCCCCCACTAAATTAATTCACTTCCCGCACTATTCACCACAATGGTGAAAAGTGAAAAGGTGTTGGGTGGAGTGTGAAGGTCGGCATACCTGTCACTTCCGCCATGTAGAGTTGGGCGAGGTGGTTTTTCCAAAGGTAGTGGCATCAGAATTGGTGGTCTGTGGTGGTTGGGAGAAGCACTTGAAGATTGTTGTTCTTTGGTGGAGTTCGTCGCTACTTCTTTGCCGAAGCTGGTCGCTGCTGCTGGAGGTCACGGTGAAGTTGGTGAAAAGGAGGAAAGGTCATTGGTGTTGAGAAAGATGGTTGGGAACTACTGCTAGAGGAGAAAGTAAAGGAGTTGCCGACGTTGTAGGAGAGAGAGAGGGACGGAGCAGCAAACGGTCACTATGGGAGAGAGAATAAGAGAGAGAATTGATGATGGGTGAAAGTCTTGTCAATGATGGGGTGACAATGTCGTCGATGCCAAAGAAGATGATAATGGGAACCGTTACAGATGACTGATTGCGTGTCTGTTTTTAGTGTTTTTGCATGTCGTCATCTGTATTGTATTCTAGAATATTAATGATATTTTATTTTATTTTAAAATTTTAATTAAAAATAATAAAATTAGTGTTTTTTAAATAATTTTAAATAATTTTAATTTAACATATTTTCAAATTAATTTGAATTCATTCAAAATAAAATATCTTAGACGAGGTTAAGGCTATACCTTCCATAATTATATATAAAAATTATCTTCAATATTCTTAATGCACTCCTTATGAAAAAAAAAAATAGTATATTAAAATTATTAAAAGATATTAATTTAGTATATTTTTATATAAAAATATTTGTAAGAAACATTTAAAAATCATCTGAACGGGTGTGACTAAGGCAGGAGAGAGAGAGAAAAAGTCAATTCATTTACTAAATGCACCAATAAGAAACAAAGAAGGGTGTCACAAATGATCACGTGTCACTATTTCATTGGCTTCTCTACACTCAAAAATCCCAAACGTCTTGGCCTTCCCCTCTCCGGCTCGCTCCATTCTCACCGCACTCCAAGATGGCGATCTCACCAACCCTCCTCCTCTCTCTCCTCCTCTTCACAACCTTCCTCTCCGTCTCCCTCCACCACTCCACCGCCGACCCCGACTCTGACTCCGACTCCGAGTCCTCCGACCTGGTCACCGAACTCCTCTACCTCCAATCTCAATCCAAATCTGGTGTCATCCACTTAAACGACCACATAGTCTCCCGTTTCTTAACCTCCACCAAAACCCCTCGCCCTTACTCTCTCCTCATCTTCTTCGACGCTAAACACCTCCACTCCAAAACCGAACTCCACCTCCAAGATCTCCACACAGAATTCTCCCTCTTATCCTCCTCCTTCATCTCCAACAATGACGCGTCGTCTGCCTCCTCCCTCTTCTTCTGCGACATCGAATTCAAGGAATCTCAGAACTCATTCTCCCTCTTCGGCGTCAACTCCCTTCCTCACATCCGACTTGTAGGGCCTAATGTCAAGAATCCGAAGGATTCAGAGCAGATGGACCAAGGTGATTTTTCGCGGATGGCGGAATCAATGGCGGAGTTTGTTGAATCCAGGACAAAACTGACTGTGGGTCCCATTAATCGGCCACCGATGTTATCCACCAATCAAATCGCTTTCTTGGGAGTGATTTTGTTGATCTGGGCCTTCTTTTTTATCAAGAAACTTCTCACTAAAGACACTTTCTTGCATGATTGGAAAGTCTGGCTGCTCGGCGCAGTGTTTGTTTACTTTTTCAGTGTTTCTGGTGCTATGTTTAATATAATTAGGAAAATGCCGATGTTTTTGGTAGATAGGAATGATCCGAATAAGCTGGTGTTTTTCTATCAAGGGTCTGGAATGCAGTTAGGCGCGGAAGGTTTTGCGGTCGGGACTTTGTATACGATTGTTGGCTTGTTGTTGGGTGTTGTTACTCATGTTCTTGTGAGAGTGAAGAACAGGACGGCGCAGCGGGTTGTTATGGGTGTTGCGTTGGTTATTTCGTTTTGGGCTGTAAGGAAGGTTGTTCATTTAGATAATTGGAAGACTGGTTATGGTGTTCATGCGTTTTGGCCTACAAGTTGGAGTTGAGGAAGAAGTTGTTTTGAGTTTGTCGGGTAAGAGGTTATGAACATTTTGCTGCTTTGTTAAGTAAGCTGGTATGAGAATCTGATGTATCAGTGTACCTTTACAAGAATATTAGTACTGATTAATTTTTGTTTTAAGCAATGTAGCTGTTTGCTAAAGGATTTTGCTTAAGGTGATTGGAATTTTAAGTAGTTTACCCTTAAATATGATTCTGATATGCTTAGAACTGAACTTGAAATTACAATATAAGTGGCATGAAATTCCAGGATTTTTTTGTATTGTGATGGAAGTTTTGATTAATATACGTGGTTGTGTAGTTGTTGAACAGCTAGCTTATGCTTGCGACAAGTTTCTTACTTTTGGATGTAATGATTATTGTATATTTGCTTGAAAGGAAATGTAGCTATATGTTTAGTAAAATTAATTGCTGTATAATTTGACTGCTTAAAACCATTTAGTTTGTGAATGAATGGCCATTTGTTGTGGGATCCAAATGGCTATGATTCCTCTAGAGGCAAAAGTTTAAAGTCTGGTGCCTTCAGTTTTATTTCTAAAGTTTTTCACACAACGGTATAAGGGTGAAGAGTAAGGTCAAGCTTGAGTTTGGAGAATTAGGGGCTATGATATTATTGTTAAACTAAATTGTTGTTGAAGATTGATGCATTAGTTTACCTATTGATGAATATGAATACAAGTACTGATTAATGTGTTTTTTTTGTGCAATATAGATTTGTGCGAATAGATTTTGTTACAGTGATTGGAATTTTCATTAGTTTATGCTTTAATGGGATTCTGGTATGCTTAGAACTGAACTTGAAATTACAAAGGTGGCTTAGAATTCTGGGAATTTTTGTGCTGTATGTAAAATTTGTTTGATATGCACAGACTTGTTTTAATTTTGGTGCTAGATGCATTCAGGAGCTCAATCTTTGCTTCAATTAACAGTCAACAATTGGACTTGATGTTTTCTGTTTTACACTTTAGATTTTCCTAGGCAACTTGACAGAAGACCGTTTTTGTTTCCTTAGTGTGCTTTGTTGAACTCTTGCAGTACTTTAGACCGCAGCTGAGATAATGAGCCTTTCAGTCATTACTGTTATTCTAGCTTTGGGGAAATTTTTTGATCGTCTAAATGATATTGTCAACTTGCTTTGTTGAAAGTGCTGACTTTGAAATCAAGATATATTATTTAGGGTGTTGGATGCATAATTCTTACGCAAATTCTCTTCAATTGAACTGTTTCCAAATTGATGCTAAATATCCATGCTAAAAACATTTGTCTTGGAATAGAATTCATGAAAACCATTGCTGTCTAGTGTTGATTTCTTAAATTAAAGATGCTGTTATTTTGTGTAAGAGTGGTAAATACTTGACATGGGGTCAAGTGTATTATTTGTTGAAAGAAATTTTTAGTATGTTTAGGTACTTTGAGTTGTTGATTTTAGTCACTTTCTGTTTTCTAAATGACATTTATGCTTAATTCCCAAAAGTATAACTAAGGTGTCCTATTGGTACATGCGTGTGCAGCTCTTAATCCAATATTTGGTGTTAAAGGCTGCTTGCTGAGGTTTGGGCATGCCTGAACTCGTCTCTAATCTTTGCTGATAGTTTATAATATGATTTAATTTGTGTATTCCACACTATTAGAAGTTTTCTATTCAACTTAGATGCTGAAGCCTGTTTTTGGATCGCAACTGTGGTTTATGTATGCTCTTTTTATATTTTGTCAGTAAATAAGGAGCTTGGGAAGTTATAGTTCTTTTGGCTTGTCGAGTTTGATTCTGAATAACAGGATGAGGGAATTTGGGGATTGTATTTGATTTAGGCCAAAAAGGTTGGTTCAGCAATGTGGCAGGAAAGGCTCATGGTTGAGCAGATAGTGTACATGTTTCTCATTTGCGTTTTCTGTCCAAGATTTTGGAGAATTGATGTCTTAATGCTCAATAGTATAGAATTCTTCATTCATTCTTTGGAAGTCAACTTTCTACTCAAGCCCGTGGCTGCTGATCGCACCTGGTCACTGGACCAAGTTGCTGTTGACTTCTTGATGTCAAAACTAGAAGTAAACTGTGTATCCTATGTCCCTGATAATATAGCTTGAACTGTGAACTTAATGAATCGAGTTGGAATGCCATGCTCGCAAATGTCATCTTCACCTTTTGAGTTCCTTGAAAACTTACGGGTTCCTTGAACTCTTATGTTTTCACAGGTGCTCCTCTTTATTTTATTTCTCTCTTACTCTCTTCAGAGCATGTTGTTGTTGATAAGTATGATGTGATTAGAGAATGTTTGCTTTAGATGAAAAGCAGAAAGAAAAAAAGTTTTGTGTGCTGTGGGTTCTCGGAATAAAGCCTGGTGGAGTTTCTTTATCTTTTATTTTCTATCTTGTGATAAATATCCCAAAAAACTGCCTTGAGATGAGCCCTTTGATGTTTTTCGTTGCTCCACGGTTCCCTTCGAGGGACATTTCATAGAAGCTCTAATGGGCTAACTCCATGATCTATGCCAGGCAACAGATTTGACTTCTTGTTTTTTTGTATGCTCAAAACTGTGTTATGTACTGGTCGATATCACTGCAAATTACTGGAGCGTTATAGCCATTGTAGCTTTGGAATGCAAATACAAGTGGAGAGAGGAACCATTATGATCTTCCCACTTCTCAAGTTCTTTCCCCATGCCTAGAAAGCTATGGTCCCCCATTATGTTATTAATGTTAACGCAGCTCAAAATCTTTTACCCTGATGCTTCCTCCTAGCTTTTGTTAGGAAACTCCACCCTTCAAAAAATATATTTTGTGGGTTCAGGTGAGCGAGTAAAATAACGATTATTTCAGGCTCTTACAAGGAATATGTCCTAACTTGAACTCGAGATTTTCCATGTAGAACACAAGTCATTTATCATCATGTCACACCTTATTAGCTGCTAAAACTTAGTTGGGTACTTACCTTTTTCATCAGATGTCAAGAGGGCATTCGAAACTTTTCCACAGGAAAATGTATATTTTTCTTCCAGCCGGATCCCAACTATCTTTATAGGTTGTGTCTGTTTATTATACCCAATTTAAGTTGGATTGGTGAGAATGATTGGAAACCTATAAGCCAAGAAACACCCTCAAAATACCGCGCATGACCATTGTGTAGCCTATAAGCCAGCAAACACGCATTTAAAAAGAAGGAAGAGGTCCTGCTATATGACACAAAAGGGTAATTTGGACGGCCGAAAAGCTTGAAAGTTATCGTGGATGCCAGGCCTGCCTTGCTCCATCGTCGATCCTTTTCTCCATTTCAAAACCCATGCAACTTTGCGTAGGAACACAGCGGTTCAGATTCTCGATTGGAATTGTTTTCAATTACCATAATGCCCTCCTTTTTTCCCTGAATCAGATGCCATGACAAGGGTGTGATGGTCATCTAGCGTCTATTTAGGAGGCAAAGCAGTATCAACTTTTCTCGCTTTCCCCCTTTCAAGGCCAAAGCTCTTCGTAGCATATTCGTTTGCTTATATAATATAGCATGGCCTGGTGGTGGAGGAGACGAGAATCACTTCAAAATGGAGACGGAGAGATGCCATGAGCAAGAACAGGTTGAAGTGGTGGGGAAGGCATTTGTGGATCATTACTACAATCTTTTCGACAATGATCGATCCTCTCTTGCTTCTCTTTACCAGCCTACCTCCATGCTGACATTTGAGGGCCAGAAGATAGTTGGGACAGGCGATATCTCTTGTAAGCTAAACAGCTTGCCATTTGGTAACAGCAAACATACGATTAGCACCATTGATTCACAGCCCTCAGCTTATGGAGGAGGCATTGTCGTGTTTGTGAGTGGCAGCCTCCAGTTGCCAGGAGAGGAGCACCAGCTGAGATTTAGCCAGGTAAGAACACTGATTAATATATAGTAGAATGCATGCAAGAGAATTTGGAGAATATATTGAGGTTCAAATCAAATTCCCTTGATGTTTTTGCAGATGTTTCATTTGATTCCAACACAAGATGGAAGCTTCTTCGTGCAAAATGACTTTTTTCGGCTCAATTATGGTTGATTTTTTTCTCTTTTCCGCTCACATATTGCACTTGTAACCTTAATTGGTTGGTGGATGTCTTGATGGAATAATATGGTTGTTTGTTTTTTCTTTCACCAATTTCTTTCGTGGTTTGTCATGTTGCGTACTATATGTAATATTTTCTCTTTTCACAAGATTATACTTAATCATGCCCTTAGTTGCCATCATCTAGAATCATTATCTGGAAAGTTTAGGGGCATGATTTTTTTAGGTTAATTGGATCATGGATCAACCCAAGTCTTAAACTAAATCATACCGAATCAATTTTTAAGGAACCATCTCACCTAAAAGCTTAAGCTAGTAAGTGAGGCCCCAAAATATGATTTATATTATTCTCTAACACACACCCTCAAGTGAAAGCCTTTTGGGTTTGAAACTTGCACAAGCCCACATCACCCTGTGCTTGGTTTTTATCAAATAGAATGAGGATGGTGAGATTTGAACTCGTGACCGCTGGGTCAACAAGGCTCTGATACCATGTTAAGAAAGCGCCTCACCTAAAAGCTTAAGCTTTTAAGTGATGCCTCATAATATGATTTATATTATTCTCTAACACAATTCTAATTTATTTTTATTAAAACCTAACTTGACTCAGGCCCTAGATCACAGGCCAACCTAATGGCTTGAATTAGGTTTAAAAATTATATATAATAAAAGAGTTCATGGTTCATTTACTATAGCATGTGAGTGAAAACACTGTGGATCACAATAGAGTTGCTCAGTCGATTCAGTTTTCAGTTCTGTTCGGTCAAGTCACCAGTTTATTGATTTTTTATATATCACAATAAACAATCATTATAACCCTCAAAAAAAGCAAAAAAACAGCAGCTGTCTGCAGGGGTTCCACGGTAATTGCAAATTTTTGGTTCGGTTCACCAGTTTATTGATTTTTTATATTTCTTTGCATAGTACAATAATCAACACTGACCAGGGGGTGCCATGGGAGTTTCATTTTTTTTTTAAATGACTAAATATTAATTTGTCCCCAATAAGATAAAATTGAAGAAGATTTAGGGGTGTTACGGTAATTTATCATTTTAAAATTATTTTCCTCCTAATATTGTAGGTGCGTGTAACACACATGGTCGACAAATGATTCGACTTCACGCCCGCTCGAGCGGCATGTATAGCTTCGTCTAGTGATGGAAAATATCCATCTAGTATCTCTTTAGATGCGTTATCTTGTCATCTTCCTCATGCTGTGGCAGGTGGCCGCACATGTTCGCTGGAGATGTGATGGTGGACGGTTGAATTTTTTTTCTCCTTTACCCTAAACTACACAGCAGACCCACAATTTTATGGATGTTTCATTTCTTTCCCTACCCTTTTAATTGTGCTTTATGGTCCTTATTTCTATTATTTAAGTTTTGATTTGTTTCAATTGTGTCCTTCGATTGAAATAGATTATATATTATGTTTTCATAGCAGTCCTTATTCTTTTAATTTTGGGTTTGGTTTTAAATCTCTTAATATTTTGGCATAAAAGATTTGATTTTTTCAATTTTGTTCATTTGATTGAAATTGATAATATATTTGGTTTTCATTTCGGCCCTTATACTTTTAATTTTTGATTTTATTTCCTTTATTTTTTTTTGTATATTTCAAAAATAGCTCATATTTTTGTCCATGTTTATATATGTGTTCTTAGCTTTGATTTTTAATTTTTATTATTTTCTATTTTGTTAAGATAACATTTTCTATTAAATTTTAGTTTGTGTTTGTGATCATTTAAAAAATAATATTTCTATTTTTTTTCCCTTGTTTCAGATTTAGTGTTTCCCTGTAGTTATGTCATGTAATGAAAATGAAAGAATCCGGAGAGAGATCATATTGGGGAGAAAGAAACAGGGTTTGTGAGAAACTTTTATAGATATATAATTATTATATAAAAGGAGAACTGTAATTTCTCAAACTTTAGATAAAAAAAAAAGAATAAATAAAAAAATAACTCGTTTTTAGTCAATTTGATCAATTACAGTTTTGTTATCTACCAATTAAATTATTACCCCAGTAGTTAAAATAAAACCACCAATTAAATTATTTGCTACGTAAAACAAATAACTCATTTGTGCTAAAATTTATCGATTGTAATTTTATTGTTTGCTAGTGAAATAATTCATCAAACAAATAAAACATACATAATAATCAATCAGTATGTTACACAAAGCATATGGCTCATGTTCAAAGAATTTTATCGATTCCAATTGTACAATCTACAAATTAAATAATTATCAAAACAGTTTTAACAATAACAAAATTCAACACTTTTAAGCCGGAAAAAACTAATTTCTAACAGATTTTATCAATTATAATTTTATTAATTAAATATTACAATAACTAATCATAACACATACAAAATCAGTTAATTTTCTATATAAAAAATATCTAACGCAGCACGAAGACAATTACCCTCGTATAGTCTAAAATACAAAAGAAAAAGAAACTTATTGGCGGATGCTAGTACATATAGACAGATATAATTAAAGGACAATTTCATATTCTTTGCTTCCTTGAAGTCGGACTGCAATAATAGTAACTATGTACGGAAAAACATCTCGGAGAAGTAGAGAACAATTAAAGTAGGATTAAAACAGGGAGTGTTTTACTTTCTTGTTTGTTCCTTGTTTATTCTACAAGGAAGAATGTGAGCCTCGATTTGTAGCTGAAATATTATGTAATAATAGTAACTATGTACAGGAAAAACAAATGAAAACATCTCATGTTATAGGCTATTTTTTTATTGGCATGTGAACTACAAACTACAGCTGGAAATTTTGTCCAGATTCTTCCATATAAATAGCCATGCAACCATCACTTGTGAAAACTGAATTAGGTTTTGTTTAGTCTTTTTATAAATTAATATATTATTTTATAAAAACAACCATGAGAGAAAGAGAAGAAGAAATCTATGTAATAAAAGGTAACATAACTGTTGTTAAATGAGGGCCATCGCTTATTTGACTAATGGCTTGAGGATATTAAAGCAAATAATTAAAAAGTGAAAAAAAAATATTATTTTTTTCACCTTTTGATCATAATCGCTCAAATGGTTGCAATCAGGAAGGTTAGTGATACTGTATTTTAAAAATATTTTAAAAAAAAATAATTTTTTTTAAATATTTTTTTTATATATTTTTAAATCATTCTCATATAATAATATCAAAAATATTTTTTTAAAAAATATTATTATTTTAATACATTTTTATTTCTATTCCTTAATCCCGTAATTGGTTGTTTTTATTAAAAACATCATAGAGTTATTATTATGGTTATAAAGGTTTTGTTTATTTTCATGAATTTTCGGTAAAGATTTTGTAACCAACACTCAAAATAAATATAGAGTAATATAAAATAAACGTGCATAAATTTATGTTTATATAAATATTCCAAAAAATTAAATAGAAAACATGAGTTTTTTCTTCAAATTAAATGACATGTAAGCACACATACATAATGAAATTCACATATTCAATCATAATAACATGAGTTGCAAATTAATTATTTATTTTCATTAAACTGTTTCAAAAATGTTTTTTTAATTAAATCCTTACTTATGAACTTAATTGCTGATATCATACACCTTGAAATCCTTTACCATCCGTCATTTAGATCAACTGCTCAATTAATATTGGCTTTCAATTCTTATATATTTAATAAAATTTTGGATTGTGCCGACACTAGTGTACTGGATAAGCCTTCGTAACCTGAAACATTACCAACATGATTTTTTTTATAGTTTTTAATTTCAAGATTTGTGAAATTAATTAAAATATAAGGTAGTTAATCAAAAAATATTAACGTGCTGTTGTTGTTATTATTAGATCTTATGGTAACAAATGATTTTCCTTTTTAATTGTACAATAATTATTAATTATCTCGGAAAAAACAATATGATTTGTCGGCATCTTACGACCTTTTATCTTATATTTATATTTATATGGAGGTTTGCACGCAAATTCTTATAAATTTGTTGGTTTTTATTCTAGTCAACAAAGAGAGGCTAGGAATCGTATCTATCTATATCCTCGGGCTGCTACAAATTCAGATTTAATTAAGACATGAATCAGCAACTTGGAAACTCCGACGCAAGTGGATGAAGAAAACAATTATCCTGCACATAAAAAAGTATTTTCCCCAAAGTATTTTAAAGTTGAGGTAGCTTTGGCACTATCTTCATAACTTTATTGGCTGCATTATCTTTTAACAAATTGCAATCAATATGGAAAAACAATTAAATAATCAAAAGTTACCATGTAGAAATAAACCTTGGGAGCCTCTAGACTATTAAGAAAATATTTCTTTAAAAAAGTAATTACATCGCACGTTGAAAAAGATTATGGAATTCCATCATTTTATCATCCACCATGGGCTAATTATAATGTTTTGTCCAGTGCCATGATTGCCTCCATATTCATAAGGAAATGCCCACTTAACTCCTTGTGATGGCATGTGAAGGGCTAGGAATATGTTGAAGTGTCTGGCTAATCTATCGAAGATAGAGTCAATTACAATAAATGGAAATATTGAAAATAAATAAATAAATAAATAAATAAATAAGAAGGGTTGATCTGATCGATTAAAGGAATATCTTTCTCCCTTGACTGGCAATTACAATAAATGGAAATATCTCAAGTCTTTAGTGAATTTATGTATGCTCGTGATTTTCGTGGTTTACGGAAGTAGATGGAGATGGTTTCAAATTTAAACAAGTCAATATTCCAATGCAAACTTTAAGAATGCTACGACTAAATCACATGGTATGATAGCGATATTTTTACCAACTACTACCAAAGAAAACGAAAATAATCGTAGATGCTTCCTGTCGTATATGAATATTCTATATTATTTTGTGGTTTTTATCCTTTTTAATTATATATTTTAATGTGTTTAATCTGAAAGTTTATACACACACACACACACACACACACACACACACACACACACACATATATATATATATATATATATATATATATATATATATATATATGTAGAATGATAGCGTTTTTTTATACGATTAAAAAATAGAAATGGTACAGATTGAAATCTCGAGAGTGGGATAAGAATATAGTTTTGATTTAGTGGTGTGATGAGAGTTTTTTTAAAATAGATAAATGGTATGATGTGGATGTATCAAGGAAAGTTTCAATAATATTCATAATTTAATTTATTTATTATTTTATATTGAGTGGAGGTATGATATAATTTAGAAAAAAAAATTTTTTAAAAAAATCTATTTTGTTAGAAGGATAAAGACAATAATATAAAGGTAATTTGTTTTCTAGAATAGTTTTAAAATTAATTTATATTTTTTCAAAATTAAAACGAAATGAGAATATGTATCTTGTCCCCACGATCCTCATCCTTTATACTTAAAAAGGGTAATCTCAATGGCTAAGAAAATAGTTGAAAAATACTCTTTATTGTAGAAAATACTTTTGCAATGTAATTTTATAACTTATCCTAAAAACACACATGTGACGTGTAGGTGTCGACAACTTCGATTGTAGTGAATTATGAACATAGGCTTTATCTTTGCGACCATTCTTTTATTGTTTATTTGCTTTGTCGGATCTTAATTCATCGATTGCTATAAATACAGGAGAGGATAAGTCCATGGAAAAAGCAAGCAGAGCTGCCATGGCAACAGTCAATACTCCTCTGCTACCCACCCCCAAAACCTCTCATCTCAAAACTATATGTCTAGTTCTCAGCTTGGTTGCCATCTTAAGCTCCACCACACTAGTTACCATGCGCAATTACACAAAAAATAACCCCTCCTCCCCTCCTGGCTCAGTGCAAAACTTGTGCGACCGTGCCCATGACCAAGAATCATGCCTAGCCATGGTCTCACAAATAACTTCAAACTCGTCCATTAAAGTGAGCCAGGTTAGTCTACTTCAGATCTTGCTAGGCAAATCCACGCCCCACATACAAAATACTATCAAAAAGGCCAAGCTTGTTCACAGTCGGATCAATGATGCCAGAGAACAAGCGGCGCTAGGAGATTGTGTGGAGCTGATGGAGATCTCCAAGAACAGAATCGAGGATACAGTAGCTTCTCTTGAAACTGTTACCTTCAAATCCCATGCAGATGCTCATACATGGCTCAGCAGTGTCCTCACCAACCATGAGACGTGCTTGGATGGGCTAAATGGTCCAGCCAGGTCCTCGATGGAGCCGGACCTCAACGACCTGATATTGAGAGCAAGAATCTCTCTAGCCATGCTAGTCGCAATTTCACCTTCGAAGGAAAATAATGAGATCTTTCCACTGAAAGGAGATTTCCCATCGTGGCTAACTAGTAAGGATAGAAAGCTTCTAGTCACTTTGCCGAAGGACATCAACGCTGATGTTACGGTGGCTAAAGATGGGAGCGGTAAGTACAAGACTGTTAAAGAGGCTGTGGCGTCGGCACCGGATAACGGGAAGACCAGGTATGTTATTTATGTGAAGAAGGGAACGTATAAGGAGAATGTTGAAGTGGGAAAGAAGAAGAAGAACGTGATGCTTGTTGGTGATGGCATGGATTCCACTATCATTACTGGTAGTTTGAATGTTGTTGATGGGTCTACAACATTCAACTCTGCCACTGTAGGTAAAGATCTTCCTCCACTTTCCTATTCTTTATTTAGTTTGTTTGTTTTTTAAATTGTTTTTTATTTAGAAATATATTAAAATAATATTTTTTTTATTTTTAAAAACTATTTATGACATCAACATATCAAATAATCTAAAAATACTAAAAAAATTAATTTAAAATAAAAAATAATTTTGTTTTCAAAAATACTTTTAAAATACCACATTCTTCCAATAAATCCATCCCTTTTCTTGTCATTAAATTAAAGTAGATTTTTTCCCAAAATTACAAAATAATATTTACTTTTTAGGACTCCAACTAGGTAGATAAGAGTGCAGATTCGAACACACCACCATATATTATATCTTAATGTTTGCCCTCTTTTGTTATAAAGGACTACTAGCCGGCTAATATAAATTAGAGAATAAGATTTCTTACATGATTTGAAGTAATTACTTTTGGAGTGAACTCATTGCTATATTAGTTGGAGTAGATTTACTCATTTTGATGGAATTGAATATTTAAATATAATAATGATTTAGATAGTATTTTTAAAAATTACAATAAACATGATTTATTTGGATTAAGTTGTCTATTTGCTTGATACAATCCATATTCTAATTAATAATTGTATTATATATTTATAATTCATAATATAATAGATTTGACTCACATATATTAAGCCCATAGAATGGTTCTCCAATGGGTTTCAATAAAAAAATATTGGATAATTTGTGTCACTAAAAAAGATTATAGAAGACTTGTGAATGCTTGTTTTTGTGTTACAATTTATATTTAAAAGTTTTTTTAAAAAACAATATAGAAAATAATTATATCAATATATTTTTGGATGATTTTAAAGTGCCACAATAAAATATATTTTTTATACGTCAAACTAACCATGTTGTGTGATCTATGAACGCAGTTGCCGTTGGTGATGGATTCATAGCCCAGGACATTCAGTTCCAAAACACCGCTGGCCCAGCGAAGCACCAAGCGGTGGCCCTCCGCGTCGGAGCTGATCAATCAGTGATTAACCGATGCCGCATTGATGCGTATCAAGACACCCTCTACACCCACAGCCTCCGGCAATTCTACAGAGATAGCTATATTACCGGCACGGTGGACTTCATCTTCGGCAATGCTGCTGTGGTGCTCCAAAACTGCAAGCTTGTACCACGAAAGCCGATGAGTGGACAAAGTAATATGTTAACAGCTCAAGGAAGAACTGACCCGAACCAAAACACTGGAACATCGATCCAAAAATGTGACATTATAGCAAGTTCTGATCTTAAGCCTGTCCAGAGCTCGTTCAAATCATACCTCGGCCGTCCATGGAAGCTGTACTCGAGGACTGTTGTGATGCAGTCCAATATCGGTGACCTCATCGATCCAGCTGGGTGGTCAGCGTGGGATGGGGATTTTGCCCTAAAGACTTTGTATTATGGCGAGTATTTGAACCAGGGAGCCGGTGCTGGGACTAGTAAAAGAGTGAAGTGGGCAGGCTATCATGTCATCACTAGTGCTACTGAGGCCAAGAAATTCACGGTGGCTGAGATGATTCAAGGAGGGCTCTGGTTGAAGTCTACCGGAGTTGCTTATACAGAAGGGTTGTGATGATTTGTAGACTCAAAACAAGTGAAATGTCGTGTTTTTTCCCACCATTTTGACTAGAAATAAATGGGTTGAGTTATTAATAAGAGCTTTCTTCATTTCGTTCAAGCAATCCTGTGTGAGATAAAGAGAGGGGGAAATGGGTTTTGAGTTATAAATATTGTACCAAAAATATAAAGCTATGTGGAATGAAAATGAAATTTACTAACTACTTCATGAAGAAAAGGAGAATGATCCTAGATGCTTGTTAGGGTACGTGAATGATATACTATGGCTACATTTCTTATGATTATATTATCAATTACTATTATTATTTACTTAAGCGATCCGAAATTTTAAAAATAAAATTAGAAACAATTGTGTGCATGAGTTATCCATCTTTATATTCCTATCTTTTCCTTTACTCCATCTATCCTTCATTTCATTTTCCTAGTTATTAAATCCATTTCAATCATGTGAATTAATTTGAGAAATTTAAAATTGGAGTATAACTCATACTTAGATTTTTTTAATTGAATTAAATAAAATATTAACCTTGTCAAATTTGTTTAATCATTTCAATGTTCATTTCAATCATGTGAATTAATTTGAGAAATTTAAAATTGGAGTATAACTCATACTTATATTTTTTTAATTGAATTAAATAAAATATTAACCTTGTCAAATTTGTTTAATCATTTCAATGGTTAGCGGTGAGCTTGCTAACCATGATACATGCTTGGATGGGCTATATGGTTGCTCACCAGGATACATGCTTGGATGGGCTATTTGGTTCTGTCAGGCCATATTGAATCTGGGCCTTAATGACTTGATAATAAGAGCAAGAATTTCCCTAGCTATACTTAACCTTGTCTTACCTTTTAAAAACAATTCCATTGTATGTAAGGTAGTTTTCATTGTCTCTCTCAGAACGGGGGTGCATGGAAAAATATTATTTTTTCATGACCATAACAGTATAATTATAATTTTTAATTTTTAGAAGGTGTCATCTAATCTAGTATTAATGTCAATAGGAAATTCAATGGTCCGCGAGAGTCCGGGTAACGGAATTCATTATGCAAGGGAGAGACGCATCACTCCCAATACACTCTACATTAGATAAATTGCATTATTATTTGATTATTTTTCCAAGTCAGGTTTCTATTTGTTAGTTTGAAGTAGATTTCTCTTCGTGAGGGAATCTCTATCTTATTGGGTCAAAAACATAATCGTTCTAAGGTCTAAAT
The DNA here is from genome assembly GCA_029228605.1 of Salix koriyanagi. Classification (NCBI taxonomy): domain Eukaryota; kingdom Viridiplantae; phylum Streptophyta; class Magnoliopsida; order Malpighiales; family Salicaceae; genus Salix; species Salix koriyanagi. The sequence goes on from CM055337.1 coordinate 13,529,725, forward strand.
TTTAGTACTGCATTGTTGTGTTTTTAATATCTAAGGCGTGTTTTACAATATAGTTTTACACTCCACATATTAATATCTACAGCTAAATAAAATTAACAAAATATGGTTGAAAGATTTTTTATATTTTTTTCTAAATTCTAACGGATAATCATAAATTGATTACGATATCCATTTTAGATTTTGAAAAATGAGAAAAAATGCATATTTTCTTTTGTGAAAATATGCTCAGAAAATGTTTAGGGTTTAGTCATATGCATGAAAAGAGTTTTATATATTTTTCAAAAAACATTTTTTTAAAAACATTTTGGAGAAAAATCATATTTTTATACCAAGTTACAATGCAGAATAACTCTGAGAATTTTTTGATTATTTCTAGATATTTAGATATTAGCTTATTCGTAGGCCCAATATTTATTATGAGAATTTACACCATTAATTCTCATGAACTATTTAAATATTGACTAATTTATCGAGGATTTAATAAATTGGTTATGAAATATGGAAACTCATGCAGAGACGTATTTGTTTTTGGTTTTCATGTGAAAATATTAAACAATGTGGCTTTATGTATTTTTGTTCAAGAGACTTTGGGCATATGCAAATGAAACACATTTTTTATTGTATTGAATTTTTTATTTAAAAAAATAAAATGCAATGCATAACACACACACACATGTTTTTTGTTAGATTCATGCTTTTACAATTTACAAATTTCACAACATTTACAAAACAACAAAACTCATATGCATATGAAATAATTGAATTTGATCTTTGAAACGTCAAAACCATATAAAATTATAGACAACAACATTCATGGACAATGCCCAACAGTGATGGAAATGCAAGAGTAGTGGTGGCGCATGGGATGATGCGCCACCATCACTAGAGGTGTGTGGGTTGACAATCCATAATCACTAGTAGCGCGTGATTTCACACGTTTTTGCTAGTTAGGCAACAAAAATAGAGGATCATATAGATCTTCCCCGTTTCTTTCCTCCCCATTAGTAGTGCCTTTCATGGTGACCTGCAAAACACTAAAAAAGGATTTGGTAGAGGCATAATAATCACTCTCTCATAAAAGAGTTTAAAAATCTCTCATTAGTGGTCCATATGTATTACCATTAGAGATTGAATATTTGAACATTTGTGAAAACTCAACTTTGAAATAATTGTTCAATGTCACAAGAGAATATTTGATCTTTATATAATCTTCATATAAACTCTAAACAACCATAGATTATATAACAGGATCTTAAAATTAACTTCTATTTAAAAAAAATGTTTTTTTACCATTTGTAGTTTCTATTTATATATGTTTTAAAAAGCCTAACAGAAAATCATGTATAGCCAACATCCAACATAACATGATATAATATCAATTATCTAACACCAACAATTTTAAATACAAAACACCTAACAAAAAACTTCAAATAAAAAAGTTAACATATGCACTATAAAGAAACCAAGATACAATCATATACTTGGAAAATGAAAGCACGTGAAAAAAATCCATAAGCTTAGGAGACCCTTCCCAATTAAATTATGCAAAGGCAACAACCTCTTTGAAATAACTTAAATAATAAATAAAATAAAACTTTGCGATTTAGAAAAATCCTAAAAATGAAAAACATTTAACCAAAAAATGAACTAAAAATTTAAGGTTTTTTTATTTATTTAATTTCTTGACATTCTCTAATCTTTCAGAGAAGCAGCATCAACAATAACATCAAATTCATTATCACTTTCACGAGAGCGAAAGACTCCCTCTATTTCTATTCCTTCTCCGATCCAACCTCTTTTGTTCCTCTGACAATTTAAGCTTGTCAATTAAATATCTCGCATAAAAATTTAAGCTATTAAGTAAGGTCTCATAATATAATTTATATTATTCTCTAACACATCTTGAAAGTGTAATATAATTCCCAACATATAATGTTCTTTAATTTTCCTCGAAACTAGGAAATACATGTACACCATACATATTGTGAGCCTGAATTTTCTCCTAGTAATTTGAATGGAAACATGAACTGCAAAACATTGCCTTGACTACTCTGATATTGCTCCTTCATCACCAGGACAATTTCTCTTATCATCCTCCGAACTGGTGATATATTACAACCTAGAATGTTTTTTTTATCCAAATCACACTGAAGATAATGTTAAATAATATCAACTTTACTAAAACAATTGTCATGATAAAATAGCTGACAAGTTCATATCAAATTGATTTTTAAGATTATGTTTCCTTCAATGAAACAGCTGCCACTCAAACGTGGCTCCAACCATCGACAAATACTTAGCATGTCATCAAAACACCTAAATCTTTTTGGGATTTGCCAGAAAAGCATAGGAATGCAGCATTACTAGAAGATATCATTACAGCAATAAATCATATAATATATATATTTTTAATCAGAATATAAAATGAATTTTGAACTTGTGAAAAAATAAATAAACCATTACAGAAATGTACAGCTACATCAAAATCGAATTATAATGTGGGATTATCCATGTGGGGGGCACGAAAGACCAGCCAAAACTGCCTGACTGTTATGTAGACACATTCCCGTTTTGTACTTATACCTAATAAAATGAATCATATTCTATTATTTGACTTCATATATTATCCCTTTTTTTTATATCCTTGTTTTCTTATATAAGCAAAAAATTTGATAATGAAAAGATTTAGTATATGAAATATCGTATGTGTTTTATTTCAATTTTAAATTTAGATATACAAATAAATCAATATAAACTATAACTTTAAAAACGTTAATTAAAAAAATATAATTATATTTATATACATCGCGATACAAAACATAGGTATATACGATCGTGAGAGTTTCCATATCGGAGAATCAAAATGATTATAGAAATATAAAAAATAAAATAAAAAAGGGCTGAAAAAGTTAGGTAAAAATGGTTTGAGGAATTAAATTCAAAGGACAGGCATAAAAATGGAAGCTAGCTGTTTTGTTTTAAAAATATCGGGCTTAACACATCAACAAGGTTGAAGGATTCGGTAGGACAACAATGAATTCACCTGTTGCCATCTTTATGATATACAAATAAAATAAGTTGAAGGATAACAACAAGAAGAATAATAATAATAAGGACCTGCGTATGTTGGCTGGCTGCTTTCAGAGCCATAGTTAGTTGGGGAAATGACTGGAATTTATGAAATTCTGATGGAGATATTTTAAGGATTAATTATGGATAAAAATTGTAGTTTTTATTAGTTGGATTGTACTATCATGGGAATCCTCTCAAATTTACGAGGTAAATAAATAAGATTTGCATCTCATAAAGGAATATAAAACAGCACTTCATGACCATTCTAAGGTTATGTTTTTTTTTTTTTAGCATGCTTTTTAAAATATTTTTTTTATTTAAAAATATATTAAGTATGATTTTCTAAAATATTATGATGTGATAATTTTAAAAATAAAAAATATATTTAAATATATTTTTATAAAAACTCAAAACACATAAGGAGAGGTAAATTTAACTTGTGAAGTTATTTTATAGTGGGCAATTGGTGGGTGTCATGTCAAGTCAAGTCAAATAATTTATCATTCACGTTTGGAATGGAAAAAACATACAAAGAGCTGAGAAGTATCTAACATAAAGGATAATGTATTTGCTTTTTTTTTATTTTTCCTCGGTTAATTAGATCAAATACGTTTCATTTGCGGGGGAAAAACTCGTAAAATCATAATCCATGTAGATCAGATTCATTTAATAATATTTAAGATGATTATTATAATTATTATATTTAAGATAATTATCATAATTACAACATCAAATAATTTAATGATGTAAAGTGAAAATGAGATATGTGGATTTTTTATTCTTTTATGAAATTTTGTTGTGGAGGTAGATACATGCATTAAATGAAAGTTGTCTCTATATCACACGAATACTTTCAGATCATGACAGCTAACTTTTGGAAGATTAAATTAAATTTAAGAGGCAGAGATACTCTCTTACAAGTCAACACTGCGAAAACATTCTCTTTAAATGCCTCTGAAATTTTGCCCGCATTTTGAGAGAGCTTAGCAAAAATATTTCGAGATGAAGCTTTAATAAGGCAGGCTAAAGGGCTTGAGACCCGCGCTTTACTCGTTGAACAACAAAGCAAATTCTTCCTACACTCACATTTTATTTGCAAGAACTCTTTATTATTAGCCAAACCAAAACCAGCAAACCCACCATCCAATTTTTCATCGTAATCTCTTCTTTCTTTCCTTTTCTTTTGTCTTTCAAACCCTTTTCGGGCTTGTTCCACCTTGATCGAGTCTTTGACACCCACACGATATTTTCACTCTTGCCTTTAGTTCAAGATCTTTGGCTTTGATGGGTTCTCTTTGATATTAGCAAGTATCTCACGATAGTTTTACATTTAGAATCCTTTTGTAGGTTCTTTTTATATTCATCAAGCACACAGTGATAGTTTATGGAGAAAGATAGCGAGAAGAGGATGTTTCTCTTTTGAATCCCTCACTTCTTTGTGCCATCAAGCCTGTCCATCAATTCTTTGAGGTAAAGTTACTGTATTTTTTTATTTTTTTGTCCTTGCCTTCACATTAAGGCAATGTATTTTTCTTTCAAATATTCCAATCTTCTTTCACGGGGCAATAGTTTGTAAATCACATGCATGAGCAGCTACACCTTTTTGTCTGGTTTTTCCCCTCCCTTTTCTTGACTTGGTCTGCTGTAATATTTTGGTGTGGATTGCATAATCTCTAATGTCAAAGTACATCTTTGTTTTCTAGCAGGCCAAATCAGAACCATCTCTCCACGTTCGTTTGGCACTGCTGTTTCCTTCTGTTTTGAATCAATATTTCATTGAAAGGGCTATTCCATTTGGTTAGCTCCTAATTTTCTCCATGGCAGCCAAAATCAAAGGGCTCTGTAAGGGGCTTAAGTACATCTCGCAAATCTTTGGTAATTAGCCCACCTTTCTTTTCTTTACAATATTGTATTTATATAAAATATGCCTGCAATCTTTGCTTGGTCTGATTAATTTCTTGCAGCGGTAAAGGAACGAGAGATTGAAATAGGGTATCCAACAGATGTCAAGCACGTGGCACATATAGGGTGGGATGGCCATTCTGGTAGTGCACCCAGCTGGGTATGTAGTAGCACTGTCTGAAATTCTTGGCCTGCCATTGTCTCATAAATCCTATGAACTTGCTCTAGCACGAAAGTGAAGTGTGTTTCTATGATTCATCATGCATGCAGTTTCTATAATGATAAGTTAATGAGATTCTTCTGGGACAATATTGCAGATGAATGATTTCAAGGCTCCTCCTGACTTCTCGACGACCACTGTTGCTAATCCAGGAGATTCTAACTCTGTTACCTTCTCCCCATGGTCCTCTCAAGGTATTGTCATTGCTGTTTTTTATAAGCTTGTCAATTATTTTTCTTTTATGTGGCATGATTTTTCATTTTGTATTGTTTTTGTGGAAGAGAAAGAATAGACTAAATAAATTACTATCAAACACCTTATTTTTTTGGCGGTGGCATTACTAGATGACTGTGATTTGGCCACCACATATAGAATGAATAACTGTTGCTATGTAACCATCTAGTAGCTAGGTGATTGGTGGTAAAAGCTTGGAAGTCAGGAGTTTGTTTCTCCTGTGATCTCAGATTCGAGTCTTGTGATAGATTATATAATGAGCAATAGAGACTTATATGACCATTAATTTTAGAGTTTGTAGGATTAGTTAAGGTACGCGCAAGCTTATCCGGACACCCATGTTAATAGAAGAAGAAAAAAAATGTTATGCCAAGACCTAGAGGGATCTGGTTGCTTTTCTTGTAAACCACAATACCAAGCATTGCCTCTTTTTCTCTTTTTCACAACAACTAATAAGACATATATGTGTGTGTGGCAAAGCTTGCTCGCATCTGGATGCCATTGAAGTAATGCCATAGGTTGAATTTATGACCAAATTTATGTCTCCCTGAAAAATATATAATAAATACCAAGTGGGGTTCTGTTGCATTGCAAGACAAGTGAGAGTAGGGCCTTTTCACGTGTGAGGTTAAGTGAAGATCACGTAGGAATGCCCCTCTCAATTTATCAAAAAGCTAATCTTCAAGGTACAATGAGAGTTGTTGAGCTTTTTTTGCCTCCAAGAGGGAAGAGTTTGGCTTTTGTGTCACGAGCAAATAATAATATTTCTGCAGGTAATCTATGCAGCTGATGCCCCTGGAAAAGGCCAGTTCTTGGTGGACCATAAATAGGATTTTGTACTCAAGCCACTCATATATATTTTGATAGTAATAATCATAAGGTATCTTGGAGAATATTACTGAGAATCTCTGGGTTTTAGTGTTGAGAGCGAGGCAATGATCCATTGATCAAGAATTTTTGGGTTACTTTTCGACATCCCTATAAGGCTGTAATACATAATTTGAACCATAGACACTAGGTAATCACTAAACTAGTTTCTTGGATAATATCAATTACGATGAAAAATATCCAATTGGTAGATCCTACAGCACATATTTTCAAATGATTGATGTTATTAAATAATGCCATTAAGTGATCCTTTCACTCCCCTTGCAGCTAAAAAACGATCTCTATAAACCTAGTTATGGTAGCGATCCAAAAGTTGCGCTCTTTTTTTCTTTCAAAATGGTTAGCAATGTGTTCTTGTTGTGTCGGGGTAATCCTAGGGCTCAAACTTACAGCTTGAAACGAAGAAAAAAATTTACAGGGATGATGTTTTTATGAGTTATTTGGGACCGGCCGGCTGGAGGCCAGCTCAAAGAAGTGTGATTCAAGTTTTTCAGGCTACTTTAACGTTTTTTTTTCAAATCTAATTCCGGAATGGAACGCCTATCTTCTATGGAAGAGATCTTTAATATTTGCTTTGATTGCGAATTCCTTTCTAGTTTTTTTCCTTCTCGTTGCAAGTTTTTTTTTTAGACACGCACACACTAGGTGTTTGTACATAATTATCTCCATAGTATGATGGCATGAAACTATTTTTTGTAATATTTTGTGGCAGATTTTGATGAATCTACGGGTCATAAAACTATGCCTAACGTGTTCAATGACATTCCACCGTCGGATCTTCCAAATGTTCCCAAGAAACCGAAAACTAGGAAAAAGAAGACAAGTTCTTCCTCTCCTAAATCTTCATCTTCCACATCAAGAATTTCCCGGAAAACGAAGCAGAAGGCTATGCAGTATGAACTTGAGCTAACACCAGAGGTACAAGTACAGTAAGAGTGTGAAGACGGCGCATGCAAAGAGCAGAAAAGGATATTGATGAGGATATCCGAAATTGCGAGTCCCCTCTTCGATATCCAGCATGCTACAATGGCAGTAAGATTCAAGGTTTCCGTAGGAATTTGAACATAACGTTTGTAAATTATAAAAATTGTATTTCATTTATGAATTGAAGAAAAGAAACTAGGTATAAGAATGAGAAATGTGAAGGTAAAAAGGAAAAATCAATGCTCAAAGACGATCATGTAAGTGTAGGTAGCTGAAATTTTTTGGTTTGACGAGAAATGAACATGTAAAAAAAATGTTGGATTGTTATGTTTTGCTTCTGAAAGTTTTGGTAACTCGAATTATTTGATCGATGAGACTTTTTAGCAATGGCCTTACTAGAGTCACAAGTTGTGAAGAATAATATCTTCTCAAAAAGAAGAAAAAACAAAAGAAAGTGACAAAAAAAGAAAAAGAAGAGAGCAAAAGATCCATGGGACATCATATCTTAGATATCTCGTTTAACATAAATTTTGAGGCTGAAACGGCTCTTTACATAAATATATCTTGTGCATGTACATTTTTTTCAGTGATTAATATGCTTGTTTAAGGAGTGGATTTTTAGCTTTTGAGTGTTAAGTTCTCATCTAAAAATTTAAGCTATTAGATGAGGCTCTGGAATATAATTTATATTATTTCTAACATTTCTTTCAAGTGAAAATTTTTTTGGCTTGAAACTTGCACATGCCCACAACACTACCTTGTGCTTGATTTTTATTAAATAGAACGGGGACAGTGAGATTCAAACTCGTGGCCGCTGGGTCAACAAGACTTTGATACCATGTTAAAAAATCATCTCATCTAAAATTTTAAGTTATTAGTTGAGACTTTAAAATATAATTTATATTATTTTTAAATAAATCTCTCGAAATCGTGTTCATACATATCAACCAATATATTTAATTATTTCGAATGGACTAGGACTAAACTAACCCTGTATCAATTGTGGGACTGCTATAGATTTGTCCAAGAAAATCGATGAATTAGGAAACACAAAAATCTCTCACAGATCTTATTGGTGGAAAGTTGTCTATTATGTTGCTTTTTGGTGAAGTCTTTATATCCAGATAGCTAGGCTCCACGCATTATCAACCGTTCAAGTTCTATCTAGCTATCTATCGTATGGCCCATTACACTAACTTTTTGCAGATTTTTATTAAAGATGTATTCACATCCCACCACTTGCTACACATCCTTAAATACCAATCACTAGACTCGCATCTCTCAAGCCTTCTTCTCTAGATTTCTCCAATCTCACTTGCACTGACAAAAACCCTTTAGCAAAACCTTATCAAGAACTCCTTGAATTACAGCCATGGCCACTACCCTTGCCTCCTCTCTATCTGCAAACCTCAAGACCTCTTTCTTAGACAACAAATCATCCTTCCATGGCACACCTATCACCAACACTACACGTTTCACTCCCATCAAATCCACCTCTCCTGCCATTTCCATGTCCTTAACACAACCTTCATATGATCTTCAGTCCTTTAAGTTCCAGCCCATCAGGGAATCCATCGTCTCTCGTGAAATGACCCGTCGTTACATGACAGACATGGTTACTTATGCAGACACTGACGTTGTCATTGTTGGTGCTGGCTCTGCTGGTCTTTCTTGTGCTTATGAGCTAAGCAAGAACCCTTCAGTTCGCGTTGCTATCATTGAGCAATCAGTTAGCCCTGGAGGTGGTGCATGGCTCGGTGGCCAGCTGTTTTCAGCTATGATTGTGCGTAAACCAGCTCATAGATTTCTCGATGAGCTTGAAATTGAATATGATGAGGCAGATAACTATGTGGTTATCAAACACGCAGCTCTGTTCACTTCGACAATCATGAGCAAACTCTTGGCTAGGCCTAATGTGAAGCTGTTCAATGCAGTGGCGGCAGAGGATTTGATAGTGAAACAAGGGAGAGTTTCTGGTGTGGTCACCAACTGGGCTTTAGTGTCTATGAACCATGACACTCAATCTTGCATGGACCCTAACGTTATGGAGGCTAAGGTTGTGGTTAGTTCTTGTGGGCACGATGGGCCTTTTGGAGCTACGGGTGTGAAGAGATTGAAGAGTATCGGCTTGATTGATAGTGTTCCTGGAATGAAAGCGCTGGACATGAACGTTGCTGAAGATGCAATTGTTAGGCTTACAAGAGAGATTGTGCCTGGTATGATTGTTACAGGCATGGAAGTTGCAGAAATTGATGGAGCACCAAGAATGGTAAGACTTCTATCACGACATATATATATATATATATATATATACATACATACATATATATACGAGTTCATGTGCAAAATATACTGTTTTCTTAAGCTAATCCTGATTGTTAACTTAATTTTTGCAGGGTCCAACATTTGGGGCAATGATGATCTCAGGGCAGAAGGCTGCACACTTGGCTTTGAAGGCTTTGGGGCAGCCAAATGCCCTAGATGGGACATCCAGTCTACAGCCAGAGCTTGTGCTTGCTGCTGCAGAGGCCGGGGAGATTGTTGATGCATGAACACAGTAGGGCATCTTAATCAGGGGCTTGTATTGTCAAATTCAGAAAATAAGGATGAAAAAGAGGCCTTTTCTCAGGGGAAGGATGGGTGGGATTGATATATATATATATATGTATAGTGGATGCTCATTTTGATTAAATTGAGTTCCAATTTAATTTGAAAAATGGCATCATATTCTCCAAACATCTACTAGTACGGATTAGAATTCTTTGCCCCCTAGATATATCTACTAGTATGGATTAATGAATTTGAAATTGGGACCGAAATCATGCCAAGAAAATCCCATTCTAAATTTTCTTGTGAACAAAGAAAATCAAATCATCTTGAGGGCTTGTCAATGGAAAAACTGATTGAATTCTCTTCTAAGGGACTTAATTATGCTACAAATGAAGAACCAATCTTTGCTACAAAGGGACTGCTGAATCTTGTTTTAGTTATGGGAATGCTAGAGAATGTAGAAATGTTGTCTCCTACTAGATCTGAGTTCATTGCAATAAGTAATCAGTTTATTACGCAATAGGAAACCACTTTCTAGTAGTTTTTAGTGAATCTTCTTCCTTTTTTTTGTATGCGAGTAAATCCAATCTTGAAAAGTGTAATTTATGAGTACAAGTAATTAAGTAAAATTTATGTTGTCCCGGTCTCTTACAAGGAGTGCACGTCTTGACTGGAACTCGAGATATATTGTGTTGATCGTAAACTCTTTATTATCACGTCATGATTAGAAAGCAAATCATCTTTCAAACTTTTATCTTTTAGATTTTAGTTTGATAATATATATCATGATTCAAAATTGAAGAATCAATTTGATATGTGAAAGTTTCTCATTATTAATAAATCTAAGTTGTCTTTTTTATTGCAAAATAAAGTTAAATCTAATATATTGTTAACTTAATATTAAAAAAAATATCATTTTAAAATTATTTTTTAGTTAAATAATATTTTTACAGATTATAAGAATCCTTTTAAAACCGCAAAGTGAACTGAATTAAATCAGATCAGATCATTACTCACATTATTTATTTATTTTTCACTGAAAAAAATATTAACAATAAGCAGTTTATACCTCACAACATAAAAAGGGACTAATGGGTCTAAAGAGAATAAAGATTTGTCAGTTTTAAAGTGTGGAATGGGCTTTCATTCTTGGACTCTTAGATATGTTTGGGCCGAAAAAATAAAATCAGATTAAAACATGGGCCCTTTTGGTTAGCTGCATTCAGGTGGACTTATGTTTTATTATGGAAGGAAAGGTCTGATAATAAAAGAAATATTGAACTATGTTAACCAAATAATTTTGATAATTTCAGAATAAAAAATACATGCAGACAGGGTTTTTTTTATCTATTTTAAAATAATAATCAAACTTTATAGTAAAACACTTTTCTAGTTGCCAAATAAATAGGTTTATATGTTCAACTTCAAGAAAAAATCTATTTATGTGAAGATTGTTTAGAGTAATTGAAGTTCAGGAAGGCGTTGCAATATAGATTGTAACTAGGTAATTGCCCGCGCGTTGCCGCGGGTATTTTTTTGTATATAATTTAACACAATTAAATCTACAACGATCAATTTATATGATATAAGTCAATAAAAATTATAGATTAAAAGATAAAATGTTTAAAATTTTGAGTTGAGTTTGTCACGTAAGCATAGATTACATCTTTTAGAATATAGGTATTGCGTTATAAACGATCACAAAAGAGCGCGCACTAACATTAGAAAAAAAAAGTAAAATATTTGAATAAGAAAAAAAACTTACTCGAAATCATTATTGTGCGGATAATAAAATTATTAAAATCAATTAATAGAAAGAGCAAATAAAAAAAACAACAGGGAAAAGGAAGCAATATTCATTTAAAATATTCTAACAATAGCAACATCGGAGTCTTAACATTTAAAATTATTATTGCCGCTAGAATAAAAACAACAAAAATTATTAAATTATACCGAGAGAAAAAAAAAGCATGAACAAAACAGCAAGCAAGAAAAACCAATTAAAAATTATTATTATTATTATTTTTATTATGAAAGAATAAATAATCACTATTATTATAATAATAGAATACATAAGCACTATTCTTATAATATTAATAATAATCACTATTATTATTATTCTTATTATAATAATTATTATTATGTTCATAATGAAAGAAAAAAAATAAATGAAAGATGAAAAATATCTTAGAAACTTTAACAAAAGATAAAAAAAAATTACTATGGCTATTACTGGCAAAAACAAAATATCAAATTATCGGGAGGGAAAAAACATAACAAAAGAGTAAGAATGAAAAATAATTAAATTATTATTATTATTATTATTATTATTATTATTATTATTATTATTATTATTATATTGTGTTAAATACACTTATATATACATGGACAAAAGTAGGGATTAAAAAAAAAAGTGTAAGGGCTGAAATGAAAATCAAATATCAAGGGCTTAAATTAAAAAATTCAAAGTCAAAGGGCTGAAATGCAACTTACATTTATTGTCAATTGCAATCAGAGGACAAAATTGCAAAAATAGGAACTTTTGTACCGAATTGATTGAGTTATATACAGTCAACCCGGAAATTAAAAGTAGAAGGACCGAAGTGCAACTTTGACATTCCGGAGAGAGAGAAACGTGGCCGGCGGCTTTAACCGGCCTCTGCCGCGTCCACATACATCTTGTGGTGACACGCACCACCGCGAGAGGAAGAACACGCGGCGGCGCATCGTTCTGCCCCCCGGGAGACAATTTTCGGCCACCAGAGGAGGCCGCACTCGCCGCCTAAACAGGGTGTGAGGCGGACAACCGTCTGGCGCGTGCGCCTCACGCCCTGACAGACGCCGATTAAACAATTCAAAAAATAGGGTCAATTACCGTTCCACCCCTGCACCCAATTCAGTGTTTTTATCTTATTAGGGGCTAAAACCGTATTTAGCCATTTCAGAAAATATTAAAAAAATAAAAATTTGCGGCGGACCGGGCCGGTCTGGCCGCGCGCAATTACCCCGGTGCCCCTCAGCCCGATGCCGTATTTTGTCTTATTACCGGGGATGAAATCGTCAATACAATGTTCATAACTGATTATTTAAAAAACAAGAAAATTAAAAGGAAAAACCGAAATTAGCCCCGGTAAAACCCCTCCTCTTGCCGCGCGGATGAAGGCCAATTTCGGGCGTGCACTGTCGCAATCCACAGTGTTTACTGAGGGGAGCTACAGTACAACACCCCACGCCCTTTATTTGTTTTTTAACAAGCTATACGAGCTGTGTTATTTATTTATTTTTGGGCAACAAACAAAGCTTATTTTCTTAGTAGTTTTTGGATTATTGTTAGATATTTAGGTTAGTTTTGTAAATGGACTCAAACCATCCCACACATATGGAGATTCATTAGGGTTATTTGAAACATTATATAAGTTAATTGTCTATTGCAAACCTAACAGTCATGGGTAAATAAAATAAACTTGTGTTTTGCATGATGCAACACGTTTTCTTTGCTAAGACAAAGAATAAATCTGACTTATCAAGGTATAATTGACTTGCGACATCATTCGATTCAATTTCATTAATGTTAGTGCCTTGAAACAAGTTTTCATTGTATCACACTTCTTAAACTTGATTTTTGGCTTTCTTGATAAAATATTGTCGCACGTCGCCGCGCGGCGTCCCAGGAGGGATCCTGGCTCTCGCGATGGAGTTGAGAAGGAGTCGCCACCTGGCTGTTGAGGGTCGCTAGGAACACCCGATTTGTACTGGTCTGCTCAGAGATTCAAGAGTAGGGGACTGGTTGCGTAAAGGGAAGGTATTAGCACCCCTAGTACGCCTTACCTGAGGTAAGCTGCATTGTCAATTTCGATGCGATTTTGAATGCTTCAATAAGTCATATTTATTCACACAAAAAAAAAAAAAAAAAAAAGATTTCGATTGAAAAAGAAATTGATCACCGCTTAGAAATAATCCTGTTAATTTTATTGATTATTATCATTCCCGCCGAATATTTTGGATATTAACCTCTTAGAATTTATTTATCCAAACACCGAAAAGTGAATAATAACATACTATTCCCGCCGAATATTTTGGATAGAATTTATTTATCCAAACACCGAACAGTGAATAATAGCATACTATTCCCCCAAATATTTTAGATTTTAATCCCTTAAGATTTAATTATCCGAATACCGCAGTGAATAATAAATTCCCAAAAGTAAGATTTTTGTATTTTTGAAATATTGACCAGTACCTTTTGGATTGTTACAAACATATTATAAAATCTCAAAATATAAGAAAATAATTTTCCTTTACAAAATTCATGTTAAAACACATTTTTTTTATTTCATTTTATATTTCTTTTTCTTAACAAAATAACATAAGTAAATGAATAAACACAACACACACACACATTCTCTTTTTCTTTCTTTTTCATTATATTTTCACAATAATTAAAATACAACTCACACACATTATCTTTTTCATTTCTTTTCATTACATTTTTAACAATAATAAAAAATACAATAAAAGTTCAAATAAACACATAAACACAAAGAAAAATACAAAAAGTAAACTGATGAACAGTGCCGGAATAATGGTGGCAGCAGCTGGAGGACTGTGGCGCGTGGAACCACGCGCCGTCACCGGTGAGCAGTGACAACGGGGAGGAGCAGATCGGCTTCTTCCCTTCCTTCTCTCGCCGGTGGTGGAGCTCATGGAGACCTGCAAAATAAAGCAAAATACACACAGCAACGAGCACAAAAATTCACTTTCGTTCCTCCTTCAGATCGGAGATGTGTTTCTTCTCAGCCCGTTCCTCTTCTGCTCTCTTCTTCTCCTTCTCGCCGGAGCTCGGATTTGACAGGGAGAGAGGGTGCTGCGGAGGCTGAGGCATGAGACCGTGGGAGGTTGGCTGGCCGGAGGGAGGCCGAGAGGACCTGCACATCAAAGACAAAAACACAACAAACGAAAACACAATCAATCGGTTCTCCTCTTCTTCAAATCCCGGGTCTGTTCTCAGGTTTCTTCCCAAAATCAACAGATCTGGTCTTCTTCTTCTCAGGCTGTCCTTCGATTCTCCTCTTCTGTGTTCCAATATGACCTGCAAATACCCACAAACAACACACGGCGAACACACAAATACCAGTTGGGTTGGTCCTTTCGGCTTGTCTGCTTTTAAATGGCACGGTGGGGGCTGCTGTCGTGGTCTGACAAGGAGGCTGAGGAGAGGGACGGATGTGGTTGGGAGACCCAACAGGGGGCTGCTGTTGTGGTCGCCAGTCGAAGGGGAAACAAAAATGGAGGCTGGCCGGAGAAGGCAGACATGGAAGGAGAGAGTGAAGAGGGGCTGGCCGAGTTGGCTGTTGCAGCTGGATGATGGAGAGAAAAAGAGAGATCATCGGTCTGCTGTGGCTGACGGGTGCAGGGGTAAAGGATTTTGAGAGTGGACGGGAGAGTGAGGAAAAATGGAGAGGAAGGGCTGACTGTGGCGCAAGTGAGAAGAGAGAAATGCAAGGGAGTGCTGCTGTGGCTATGGGGCTGGGGACAGTGAGGGAGGCTGTGGTGGAAATGGGGATGGCTTGATCGGAGAAGAGAGTGAGAAAATGGGGCTGGAGTCTTGGCTGATTGTGGGGCTGCAGCTGCCGAAGGAGAGGGCTGGCGGCTGCAGCCCTTCACAAAACTTTAGGGTTTTTTCTCTATGTTTAGGGTTTTTGGGTGTGTAAATTTTTTTTCGTCCCCCTTTCTTGTGGCCATGCACTCTATTTATAGAGTTTTCAAAAGCAAAGATTCCAAACACAGCCATCATCTTGCGTGTTTGTTTCAATTTGATCCTTCATTTCCAATTTGTGCGATTTGACCCTGCATTGACTGTTAAATTCTCAATTTATTCAATTTTGCCCTTGTAACAAGATATTTTTGGATTTTTGTCTTTTTTCTATTTTTTTCCTTTTCTTCTGAAACATAAAAATATGTAGGTCAAAATTTGGGTAGCAACAAATATTATTTTCATTAAGAGTTACTTGATTACGTGATTAAGAGGCTCATATCATATCTAAATAAAGAGTTGAATGCAATAGGTAGATATTATAGTTTTCGTGAGATGCATGGGAGAAGAAGTGATGAGTATGACGATATTGATAAAAAAAAATTATTTTTCTTTATCATGTTTATTTTTCAGGATAATCTTGTTTTTGGGTTTTCAATAGGATTGGCTAATGAAAAACTCTTCCCTTTAGTTTTGTTGATTTCGATATATTTATTCTGTTTAGTTTTTAATTATTTTTTTGTGAAATTGAGATTTTATATAAAATACAAAGATGAACTTGAAACTTATACACTACAATGAATGGAAAGAGACGAAGGAGAAAATGGAATTACAGCGAAAATTGAGGAAGATAAATGATACATCAAGCTTTTGACGTAAAATTAAGATACCCAAAGATATAAATTAAGAATTATTTGTTAAATTATTTCTGTTTTTATCTAACCCAAAAATAATTCTTCTTATAGAAAAAATTATTTAAGTCTCATTTGATATCCGCGAACCTCTTGGATATTTTCGGTTGGAAATTTCTATTATAGTTCTTACGAGCGAATTTGCCCGCTCTGCTAGGCTTTTTTATCTATGTAAAAAATTAATTGATTTTAACAAATTTTGTATTTTGTTATTTTAATATTTTATTAGTAAAATTGTAATTGATAAAATCTGTTAAAAATAGTTTTTTTCAACCAAAAAATGATTGAATATTGCTATTGCTAAAAAACTTTTGATAAAATTTGTTAGAAAATTTGCTAAGAAGGTGAAATGATTTGTTAGAAACTTGTTGTCACGGACACTCTAGTTAATAAAAACACAAAAAAAGAAACTCGGTTAAAAAAAAAAGACTTGAGCACGACGGTTATTAAAAAATAAAAAAAAATGTGAAAAAAGGTTATCATTTATTAAAAGAACAAAAAAAGAGTATAAAATAGAAATTTAAATTCAAAGTGAAAGTTATATTTATAAGATTTATTAATCATATTATTATATTAAATGTATTCAAGAATACCGATATTAATTTTTTTTTGCAAGAAATTGTAGGTCATTTTTTTTCTCTCTCTATATATTTTTAGGTGATAATATTCAATAAATATTAAAACATATAATTAGTCTCACATACTTTATAGTGTAATTGAAATGGGCAGTGGGTCATAGATTTTTTAATTATAGATAATTCAGGTAAATTTTTCAAAAAAATTTATGAGTTGTCTTTTTTCTCTTGTAATATTAGATCTGACATATTATAAATAAAAAAATTGTAATTTATTTTTAGAAATAAACCTAAATTTTTTGCGTGCTATAATTACTTATCTGCCGTCTAAAAAAAACAATGTAATCGAAACGGTAAGTGACTCGAATATTTTTTAATTATAGATAATCTAGGTAAATTTGTCATTTTTTTTAGTTGTATTTTTTCCCCAGTAATATTAAATATGAAATATTAAAAACCAAAATATTAAAAACCAAAATATTATAAATATTTTTTAAGAAATAAACTTTAAAAAACAGAGCACAAAATTAAAATTCAAAGACAATATTTTCTTATAAGATTTATTCCTTGTATTATTATATTAAATGTATTTAAGAATACTGATATTAAATATTTTTCTTAAAAAAATCGCAGATAATTTTTTTCTCTATATATACATTCTTAGGCGATAATATTCAATAAATATTAAAACATATAATTAGTTTAACATATTTTAATTTGACATAAATATACAAATATATAATGAATTTGACATACTTTAAATAATACATGTAATTTTAAGAAAAAAATTGAAACAAATCCAAACATTCGAATTAAATTAAATGAAAACATAACCTGAAATTAAAAGAAATGGGACCGAAATGGAACTAAAATCCATAATTAACTTGCATAGAAGGATAAAATTGAAAGAAATCAAACTTTGGGACCGAAAATATTAAGGATTTATAATAAATTTGCATCAAAGGATCAAATTGAAATCCATCAAAACTACGATACCAAAAAATATTAAAAGTTCCGATTTCAACACGAAAAAATTAAAAGAATGAGAATCGAAATTGAAAGTCCAATATATAATCAATTTTAATTAAAGGGCGAAATCAAATCAAATCAAAACCTATATAATAGTATTAAGGGAAAGAAAACCAAATTACAACGTTCAGAGACTGAACTGAATTTTTAAAAAATACAGCTTAGCTGAGGTCATCTGGCGTAGGCAAGAGAGAGAAATTAGGGGGAGGGGGATTCAAACGACCATTGACACGTCTCCGGACACCATAGTGTTACACGCGCCACCCCAGATGGAAGAGAACATGTCTGAAAATCATTCTAATAAAATTCATTTTTAATGGGTTATTTGTTTTGTGCATCAAATTGATTGAATGATGTTATTGTTCGATAGATTGTCTATGTGCATTGAAACGCAAGGCAAGTGACTTGTATATTTTTGCCACTTGTTGTCTATGTGTGACTTCATATATTTTTTGTTTATATGATATTAAATCTGAAATATCATACATGAAAATACCGTGAAAGTCCATTTTGGAAAAAAAAAAACATCGAATAATAAATTATTTTGATTATTATTACATTACATTTTAATCATCATGATTCTTAAATTATCATAATTATTATAGCTACTATTATAATTATTATTGTAAATAATTATTATTCTGATTATTACTGGAAGTATTGTTATAATCGTTGTCATTATTACGATAATAATCATCACGATAACCAACATCGTTTTTATTAATATTATTTCAATTGTAATTGTTTTTGTCATTATTGATATTTTAAAATTATTTTATAAGTTATTGTTATTATTACAATAAAAACTATAATTAGTTACATCAGAAACACTATAACTATTACAATAAATTATAATCGCTATTATCATGATAATTTATAATATCAATATTATCATTAAGATCATAACACCTTAAACTAATATTATTAATACTGTTAAAATAATAAAAATTATTAACTTACCATGAGGAATAAAAAAAACTCAAACTTTCACAAAAGAGTATGCAGGAAAAACCATATTTCAAATTCTTATTATTATTGCATATATAATGAAAGAAACAAAATTACCTCGAAGAATAAAAAATACTAAAAATTACAATAAAAGAGTCATGCATCATCTGAAATACACGTGAGAATGAAAATTGATGGCTTGTCTAGCGACGTACAAAAAATATAAATAAAAAATATAAATAAAAAATAATAAATTATCAGCACACCCCTACAACCAACTCTTGGATTTTATCTTGTATGATTGTATATCCTTATTTGGACATGTAAACAAAAACATGCAATGACCTTTCTAACCCCAATGTTACCTGTTCTGTTTTGACTTATATAGGAGTATATATATATTTTTACATATAAAAAAATTACAATGACCTTTCTAACCCCGACTTTAATTGTTCTGTTTTGTCTTATATGGAGATATGTTTTGTCTTTAATACCCCCGGAGGTAACTATATATTTTTATCTTATATAATAGGTATTATGGGTATTTTACAAACTAAAAAATAAAAAACACACCTAAATCCAAGGCTAAAATTACTGCGCACTGAAAAGATAAAATAATAATTTTACTATTATAATTCAAGTAATCTGAGTCCACAACTGCAATAATCTATAGTAATTCCACGAACTCATTTAGCTTTTAGCAAGCTATCCGGAAACCTACAGTGATTAAAAAAAGGACCTGATAAAATGTGTTGAGATGCCTGGAAAAGAGCAATTCACGACGAAATGATGAGAAAGAGAGTTCATGGTTTACTTTAACAGACACTTCATCATTCACACGCAGAGATTAGATTAACGTTAGCAGACAGTAAGTGGAGAAAGAACATCAAAACAAAGATATGTTTCATCAACTTAGTAAGTTTCCTTTCTTAAAAGGAATCTTCATTTAACCACACACTACGAAATTTAGATCAAGAACTCTAATAATACACAGGCACATGATAAACTTGTTTATCGATGAAGAAAGAGTTGGGGAAGGCGTTAACAACTCTATATTAGCCAGAGTAAGGGGTAAATAGTTGAAAAGACTTAATGCAGCCTCCCAATCCCAGGACCTGTACGCAGTTGAACTTTCATGTTAGGGACAACCTGAAGAACACCCAGAAGTTCTGCAACAAAAATTAAGCATATGATATGAATATAAAGAAAGAAAGATCTCTCAAATACATTGTTAATGGAAGCAAAGGTCACCTGGAAATATATCAAATGCAAAAAATGTTACACAAAACATGCAACAAATACAATATATTTTATTCAAGAAAGAAGATGTTTTCCATATGATGCCAGCCATCGTACACCCCTATGAGCTTCACATTGTGCACACCTGTTCAGCAAGAGAGGCATCATATGCATTTCAAATCGATGGTGTAGTGAACAAAATAATCAAAGACAATTAAACATGATTTACTTGATTTTACTCTAGTGTTAGCTTATTATAACAACTAATTGAAATCACGATCCACCACATCCTTAAGAAATGCATGCAAAATTCTTATTTAAATATCCTAGATAATAAATCTAGGAGCATGAATATCCAGGGAAAAAAAACCATTACTATAAACAAATAAAACCTCAAATTCATATTGTAAGATCAATAATCTCAGAATTTTTTCATGTAAAAGAGCTCGTTAACCTGTGTAATCATTTCATCAAAAAAAAAATTAAGACAGATTCATACTTGAGATTTGTTCAGCTTGTTGTGGTGTCAGCTTGGCAGAGAATCCACTCGCCACTGTGTTATAACTGTAGAGCAAAGCCTCCTTTGCAGCATCCTCGCTATAGACATATACAACAACAAAAACCCTTAAAATCCAAGGCATAAACAAATAAATATTTATACAGATCTGGATTACGACACCACACAGTACAATACCTGCCAAGAACAGAGGCAAGGGTTCGGATATGGTAAGCCTCAGGCTCCTTGTCCTGAGGTCTCTTGGTATAGACAATCTGAACCGATCACGGCTGCTGATGAATCAGTCATTGAAGGAACAGACTCGGCCATTCTGATTACAAATATCAAACACAACAACAAAATCAACGGTGATGATGATAAGAAAGAGAAGGGAAATTTGGTTCTTTTGTACATATTGGATTTTGAGCTCTGTTGCATGTTCTCTTATATATATCAATTATCTAAACCCTTTGAATGAACAATAAAATAATTCTAAAAGCATTAGCAATCATTGGAGCACAGATGAAATCGACAAAGCACAACAACAAAGAAAATGAATGAGAGACTCTAATACCATCATCGTCAAGAGAAGCCTTATCATCATCAATTGCTCCTATTGTTTCCATCCCTGTATAATCATTCTCCAGCAAGTTAGAGACATAGGCAATGCCATCTCTCTTAGAAAAGAACTAATACGCCACTTGGAAGATGATCTCACCAACCTCTTACCACTTAACAAAAGAGCTACACCCTCTCCCCTTGCCTGAATATCGAATAAGTAAACTAACTTCTTCTCCCTCAAACACGCTTAAACCTTTCTCTATGGTCGACTAAGTAGACTACCTTTTTCTACCGAATGAGAAAAGATTAAATGACTTGCCTCATTCTCTGAATCGATTCAAACTTCATTTCTGTATTGCATGATCATCATCCCCGTTGAGGAATATCTCTTTTCTTCTAGATATCGCTGCCATGAAGAAGTAAAACAAAACATAAGTAAAACAAAACATAAGTAAAACAACAAAAAGCTTTGATCTTCCCAATTAAAAACAAAGCCCCAGTACCTAATATCTCTCTCAAATCAGCCAAACATCAATAAAAAACAATTCAACATTGTTCATTTAAAAACAGAACCCAGTTCACTACTCTCTTATTTAATAGTTCAAATCATTGAAAAAAAATCCTTCAATAAAAAATCAGAAACCTGAGTTTGTTATCATTGTTGGCAAGCGCAAGCAGCATTTTTGGAGCAATCTTTGGAGTTCGCATTGACATTCTTTGAAACGGGTTTGAAACGTCATCTTCCATTAGCCTTCAAAAAATCCAAAAAAGAATCAAAGGTAGAAATAAGAAGATAGGTCTCCAACGTTGATTTAAAGATCATATTGAATAACAACATAGGTCTCCAACATATCTCATCGTTGTTTTCTGTTACTTATTCAACCCATCTTTCTGACTATGAATCCTTCCTATAACTCAATTAATTATTAATCATAAACATTTCATTCATCTGCTGATAGAAGATGATATTTTAGGTAAACACATTGGCGATAACCGGTTTAGTGTGGTCAGGTGTCAACATGGCAGCAAGTGTTCCAATAAGTACTATAACTCAATTAATTATTAATCATAAACATTTCATTCATCTGCTGATAAAAGATGATATTTTAGGTAAACACATTGGCGATCACCAGCTTAGTGTGGTCAGGTGTCAACATGACAGCAAGTGTTCCAATAAGTATGATCATTTCACACACTTGAAAGGAAAAACTATGAAGTGGGATGCATGACAATGCAAAAATCAAAAAGCTTCAAGTTATTAAGGTATTATAACCACTGACCTTCCACAATCCGTCGCTTGCTAAGATAACAAAGTCCATAACTGAGTCTACTGGTTCATATCTGACATTAGGCTCTGAACTTAACTGCGCTCTAAGGCTTTGATCCCCGAAAGCTCGTGCAACTGCAAGTTGGCCATTAACCGTAGGTACATCTCCTGAAGTAATTATTAGTTTATTCAGTAAGAAGAATCACAGCAGAAAAGCAATTCTGTAAAATATTAACAGAAATGGAAAAAAAACACAAACTTTGGACGAAGACAGAGATATTAAAGAGAAAGAGGGTGAACCCAGGTGAAGGAAAGCGGGGGCTTTTGGATTCAATTCCTCTGGTCAAATTCTTTCGAGATGAGAGAGAACTGAAAAAGCTTGAAGAATTTAATCCATTTTGACCAGACCCACAATTTCTCTCTCAACTGTCATGGACCTGTTGTTGCTAGCTTATAAGCGTAGAAAATAGGGGAGAGTCAGGTAGGCAAAATGGATTAAATTCTAAACTTTACGTAGGCAAAAGAGAATAGGTAGGCAAAATTCTAAATATTTTGCTTTATTGTGCCCACCTTCATGAAACAATCCTTCCTCTCGTATATCAACTAATATTTCAAAAAATCATAATAATCATCACTTGACATGACATAACAAATGGCGAGATACAATTCAGAAAATAAAACAAATGAAGAGAAGCATACTCGTGATGGGCGTTTACCAGCTGTTTGTTCTTCTTTTCTTACATGTATGACGGTAGAGATTGTAAAGGTAGGGGATGACTGTGTTGAGGGAAGGAAGGGGCGGCGGCTAGGTTTAGCATCTTAGGAAAGAAGTAGAAAATTTAGTATTTATAGTATATTGCTAAATTGTGAACCGGCAGGAGAAGGGAGAAAAGAAAAAAAAAACAACCAAAATGATCTTTGTTGGCCGAGGGATTCGAACCCCTGCGCGCTGCACTTTCCAGCGCGTAGCGAACCTCTCGGCCACAGCCATCCATCTGTCTATCTCCACCAAAGAAAATAGAAATATAAGGACAGTGTAAAAAAAAAAAAAGGAGCACAAACTCACGCGAAGCAGGGAGACAAATTGCGAGTCCACAGTAGTTTACAGTCAGCGTGCACAGTGGAAATCCGAGCTGTTTTAGCTCTTTACTTAATAGACAAAAAAAGTTAAATGAAAAGATTTTACTTCTACAAAATTATATATTATGATTTTACTAATATATTTTATACCATAAACAGTAATACAGGTGTGTGTGTGTGTGTTTGTGTAGAGAGAGAGAGCACATGGTACCATATAGTTTTATTTTTATTAAACCAAATATATTATATAAAAAAAGGTGTTAAATTAAATTAGATTTGAATTTTGAGTGTTCTTATATCAAGATTTTATAGTGATAATAATTATAAATTTTAGTATTTATAAAATTAAATAACTTGATTTAGTATCTGACAGTTATGTTCGAGATCTTAGAATTTTAGGTAATTTTGGATTAAATTTCTTGATCTATAATAAAGTTCATTAAATTCTATGCAAAATATCAAATTAATATCAAATCCACTGTGACCACGTTTTTCCCGAGGAGGAAAAACGTTACATCAGACCTCCTTATGATATAAATAGTTTAATAATATGTGGTTTGGATTTATTTTCTTGGATACCACTTAACGGCTACGATGAGCCGTGTGATCATCCATCCAGGGAAGTTATGATTTTATACTCGAATATTGATCTGCATTCATAAATATCGCATTTAAAACTCTCCCACCGTAAATTCCAGTGCACCCTCTCTATACGCTCTGCAATTACTCCTCTGCTGCATGCCACTGTCTCACCACCTGTTCCCTTTCTTCTTCCCTTTCTCACCTTCTTCAAAGCCCTCGAACATATCTCCTCCCTCCCCTTCCATTTATCTCTCACACCGTGTGCCATTTTATCCCCAACATAAGTAGTCAGTCATCGTAAAAGTTAAAACCCTCATTAGAACTTAGGGTTTCTCTCCCAAAACCAGCCAAGAAACTACTCCTCTAGCCCTAAAACCTGGTTTTGTAGACACCCAGAACGTCTTCACGAACAAATCTAACCGTTGTTTCGAAAGAACTGCAAAACAATCAAACGCTTCTGTGTTTTGGTATGTAGTAATATATCATGCTTACACACACACACACCTTGTCTTTTAAACACTTTACTTCTCATCACGATAAGATTCTCTCATTTTCAGTTTTATATATTCAAAAATATTTCTTCAACTCTCTTTTCTTTTGTTCTTGGTTTTTATTTTTTCAGGGAAAAGGTCAAGTGGGCCTTCTTGGTGGGAGTACTTATAGCCTGGGTAATTGTTTCTATCTCCTTTTTTCTCCTCAATTCCAATCTCTTAGCACGCAAAATTTATAAAGAACTCGAGACATGCATTCTTTGATAGAAAGACCATAAAACCCTGGTGATCACTCCTGCTTTATAACTATTTGTAAAAATCTTATTAGTTTTTCCCTTGTTTGCTAACATGCAGCTTGAGAGAATCTACTACTGAAACCAATCCCGCATATATACACCCAGCCCTAGCAGCCAGATCAATATCATATATATCTCCTCAAGAGAAAGAAGGAGAGAGATAAGGATGCTGCTGAGGTTTTGAATGTGATCAGAGAAAGATACACATGCCTCCTAAAATGGATTTTGAAGGGGAAAAGGGCCTGCCTGATTCGAATCATCTTCTATGTTAGTCAATCAGGTAAGACCTCCATTTCATCTTTCTCTTTTATCTGAGTTGAAGCTGTATACATAGTTAAAGGGTCCGGGGGTTTGCTCGATCTCTCGAAAATGCTTGTGCGAAGGTTAAATAAAATGTTTGAAGCAACATATTTCTTGGAATGAACGCAAAACATTTTCTTTGGAGAAAAAAAGAGAGGGAGGGAGCGGTGTTAGCTTGCTTATCTGCTCACTAGCCTTCTCCTAATAGTGCATGTACACACATAATTGCAGCAATGACTGTAGAATATATACAGTTCATCTTGCCCTATGAAGTCCAAATACATTTATTTTACAGAGATTTTAACCTGATTTTGCTTTTGTTAATTCGTCCTTGTACTCTTTTTTTAATTCATTAAGGTTTCTTATCAATAATAATATTTTCCTTTTATAGCCTTTACTTTTCTTTCCTTCTAAAATTGATCACTCGCTCTTTTACCATGTATGTTTACGTATCATGATATCCAAGGAGTTCATTTTTTATTTATGATTTTATGATTTTTATTTTTTGCAGACTGCAGAAACCAAATCCGGCACCGAAACTGTGGAAGCTCCCCCCGGTGATGATCAAGATCCCAGCTGCCAACGCCCCAAATAAAAGCGTTATTATTGCCATTCGCAGCGTCAACTCCAAGAAATGGAAGCGTAAGCGACATCCGTCTTAAGAAACTAAACCTGTGACTTCTAGAGTATTTAATAATTTAATTACACCACTCTCCCTATTCTTTTCAAGGTTTACTAAGTAATTTATAGAGTTTTGATATGCTTTTTATTTTTTACACGGTATTATCTGCTTCTAGTTCAAAAGAAGAAGATCAAAACAACAAGTTTTGTTTTTTATATTCGAGATAGAATCAATTTTTGAAGAGAAGGGTTATAAAAAGATCGAGAAAAAAACAACGACAAAGAAATAAAAAAAGATGAAAAGAAAAGCTAACAGGGATGTAGAAGACACTAAACGGAAGAGGAAGGACACGCAACAATGCAATTCTGACAAGTCTGCTCTTTTTAATAGATCCTTGCCTCTTGAAGATTAGATTGTTCGGCTAAAAGGTATTAAAATCTTCGATAAGATAGAAATTCCTCAAGGTAAAGAAAATCAAAGTGCAATTTTTTTCTTTGAAATTCATTAAAGATGATATTTACTTTTATGTGTCTAAAATACAATTAAACGGCAAAATATATAAGCTTAAGATTATGTTTTTTTAGAATATGAAAGATAGTAGGTGCACTTTTGACGCATCACATAACCAGAATTTCAATTATTTGTCAAAATTGATATGGAAAATGGAAGCTAAAGGTAATAATGAAGTGATTGCAAAGGAACTCAAAGTTAGTGACAACGATGAAGTGATCAC
The DNA here is from genome assembly GCA_029228605.1 of Salix koriyanagi. Taxonomy (NCBI): domain Eukaryota; kingdom Viridiplantae; phylum Streptophyta; class Magnoliopsida; order Malpighiales; family Salicaceae; genus Salix; species Salix koriyanagi. Next base: position 13,556,178 of record CM055337.1, read on the forward strand.
GAAGAAAGTAAATATACTGGAGTTGAGATGAAAAAATATTTCATTCTAGGCCTCAGTTCGTTAGAGGGATCGAAAAAGAAAGAGATGACACCAGGGTATCTCTTTCTTTTTCCTGTGTCATCTCTTTCTTTTTGATCCCTCTAACTAACTCAACGCTAGAATGAAATATTTTTTCATCTAAGTTTTCTTGTTATTCATCCCAAAAGAAGATTTCAGTACATTTATTTTCTTTGTGATCACTTCATCAGTGACACTAACTTTGAGTTCCTTTGCAATCACTTCATATCTTTAACTTCCACTTTTCATATCAATTTTAACAAATCATTTAAATTCTACTTATGTGGTGTGTCAAAAGTGCACCTATTATCTTTCATATTTTTTTCAAAAACGTAGTTTTAAGCTTATATATTTTGTCATTTAATTGTATTTTAGACACGTCAAAGTGAATATCATCTTTAATAAATTTGAAAGAAAAAATCTGCTATTTGATTTTCTTTACCTTGAGGAATTTCTATCTTATCGAAGATTTTAATACCTTTTAGCAGAATAATCTAATCTTCAAGAGGCAAGGATCTATGAAAGGGGGCAGACTTGTCAGGATTGCATTGTTGTGTGTCCTTCCTCTTCCGTTTAGTATCTTCTATATCCCTGTTAACTTTTCTTTTCATCTTTTTTGATTTCTTTGCCGTTGTTTTTTTCTCGATCTTTCTATAACCCTTCTCTTCAAAAATTGATTCTGTCTCGGATTGTGAAAAACAAAACTTGTTGGTTTGTTCTTCTTCTTTTGAACTAGAGGCAGATAATATCGTGTAAAAAACAGAAAGCATATCGCAACTCTATAATCACTTAATGGACCTTGAAAAGAAGGGGGAGTGGTGTAATTAAATTATTAAATACTCCAGAAGGCATAACTTGTTGGTTTCGTCTTCTTCTTTTGAACTAAAGACAGATGAGGCTGAAGCCATTGATAATGAATTTGGTTTTCGGAGTTTTGAAGTGCAAGAAATAGAAGGCACAATTTTTTTGCCCTTGGCAAAGAATGCCAAAGCTTTTTTGAAGTGCAAGAAACAGAAGTATGTTGTTGTAACACAATGTGTGTGAGAGAACAATAAACAATTACAAAATACAAATTCTTCGCTTTACTCTCTCTCTGCTTCTTATTCGTCTATCCTTTACTATAAATTACACAATCCTAACAAACCTTGGAAAGAAGGGGGGAGGGGTTTAATTAAAGTATTAAATACTCCAGAAGGCACAGTTTTTCTTAACTATAGGGAATGTATACAATTTCATTTCGTGTATAGTTTTAGCTCTATGTTTTTCTATTGTGTTGTTCCATATTGTTAGGATTGAGAGAGATTGCAAATAATTTAAGAAATTAAGAAAAAGAATAATAGAGTTTAGAGACGGGAAAAGTGAGAAGACAGAAAAGAGAGGGGGAAAGAAATTTGAAATTTTACTGTATTGATATTCTGTTTTGCATAACTTTATTGTATGTGCACCTTTCTATTTATACATATATTTCATATCATCTTTCATACTCTAGACCACAAATATAATATTCTAGAATACACCTTCGATACTCTAACACCTATAAGGCCGCAACATCCATGAGGAAGTTATGATTTTATACTCGAATATTGATCTATATTCATAAATATTTTGCACTCATGAAGCAACAAAAATGGTTTCAATAAGCCGTAATTCACACCACCATACATCTAGAGGAGATTCAAACATGAAATACTGATGAACTATAACTATCTCTCATTTAAAATATCGCATTTACAACTCTCCCACCATAAATGCTAGTGCACCCTCTCTGTACGCTCTGCAATTACTCCTCTGCTGCCACTTTCGCACCACCTGTTGCCTTTCTTCTTCCCGTTCTCACCCTCTTCAAAAGCCTTCGAACTTATCTCCTCCTTCACCCTTCCATGTATATCTCACACCGTGTGCCCTTTTTTCCCCAATAGAAGTAGTCAGTCATCTTAAAAGTTAAAACCCTCATTAGAAATTAGGCTTTCTCTCCTAAAATCAGCCAAAAAAACTACTCCTCTAGCCCTAAAACCTGGTTTTGTAGACACCCAAAACGTCTTCACTTACAAATCTAACCGTTGTTTCTAAAGAACTTCAAAACAATTAAACGTTTTATATATCATGCTTATACACACACACACACCTTGTCTTCTAAACACTTTACTTCTCATCACAATAAGATTCTCTCATTTTCAGTTTTATATATCCAAAAAAAAATCTTCAACTTTCATTTCTTCTGTTCTTGGTTTTCATTTTTTCAGGGAAAAGGTCAAGGGCTACCGATTGACTTGGAAATTGGTGGGAGTCCTTATAGCCTGGGTAATTGTGCGTTCAAATTTGTTAATGTGTCAAAGTCTCAAAAGGGGTCCACTTTGTGTCAACTTTTTATGCTTTTAGGACATGTTTCTCTCTCTCTTTTTCCCTCCAATTCCAATCTCGTGGCACGCTTAATTTATAAAGGACTCGAAACAGCATCCTTATTAGTTTTTTCCCTTTTTTGCTAACACATGCAGCTTGAGAGAATCTACTATTGAAACCAACCCCGCATATATACACCCAGCCCTAGCAGCCAGATCAATATCATATATATCTCCTCAAGAGAAAGATAAGGATGCTGCTGAGGTTTTGTATGTGATCAGAGAAAGATACACATGCCTTCTAAAATGGATTTTGAAGGGGGGAAAGGCCTGCCTGATTCGAATCATCTTCTATGTTAGTCGTCAATCAAGTATGACCTCCATTTCATCTTTCTCTTTTATCTGAGTTGAAGTTGTATACATACTTAAAAGGGTCCGGGGGTTTGCTCGATCTCTCAAAAATGCTTGTGCGAAGGTTAAATAAAACGTTTGAAGCAACATATTTCTTGGAATGAACGCAAAACACTTTCTCTGGAGAAAAAAAGAGAGGGAGAGAGAATTGTTACCTTGCTTATCTGCTCACTAGCCTTCTCCTAACGGTGCATGTACACACATAATGGCAGCAATGACTGTGGAATACAGTTCATCTTGCCCTACAAAGTCCATATAACATTTATTATACAGAGATTTTAACCTGATTTTCCTTTAGTTAATTCCTTGTACTCTCTTTTTTTAATTCATTAAGGTTCTTATCAATAATATTTTCCTTGTATAGCCTTTTCTTTTCTTTCCTTCTAAAATTCACTCGCTCTTTTAACATGTATGTTTACGTGTCATATCCAAGGAGTTCATTTTTTATTTATGATTTTATGATTTTTCTTTTTTGCAGACTGCAGGAACAGCTTAACTTAAACTTTTAAGGATTTTATAAAACTGCTCCAATCAAACATGTTTGATAGCCACCATATGGTTGATATGACTCCTAAAAGCTCTGAAAATGACTTGAGCGAGCTCAAAGATGATGACTATGAAACCAAATCCGGCACCGAAACTGTGGAAGCTCCCCCCGGTGATGATCAAGATCCCAGCTGCCAACGCCCCAAAAAGAAGCGTTTTCATCGCCATACGCAGCGTCAAATCCAAGAAATGGAAGCGTAAGAAACATTTCTCAACGATACATGGATAGTGCTAATTGATTCTTTGTTTATTTTTATTTTTATTTTCGCAATTAAAGGTTTTTGGTGATTAATTTGTGATTTTTTGTACTTAATTAGTTTCTTCGTGGAATGCCCTCATCCGGGCGACAAGCAACGGAAGGAGCTCAGCCGCGAGCTAGGACTGGAGCCATTGCAAGTCAAATTTTGGTTCCAAAACAAGCGTACTCTAATGAAGGTAACGCTTCTACAACGTTGGCATCCTCTATATTTTCTCTAATCTTGATAGATATTATTGTAAGGTAAGCATTAATTAACTTCTTAATATCACAAATATTATTTTTCCCTTTAGGAAAGAAAAACCATTTCCCCTTCCAGCAATGTAAGGCTATAATTATTTGTACCTATAAATAATTAAAGCCCAGATTTTTTTCTTGTCAAATTAAAACAATTTTAATTTTGGTTTGCAATAAGCTCTTTAAAATGAAAATCAAGAATATTGCGTATAGACTTATATATATACTGTTAATCACTCTTTTCATTTTGTAGGCCCAACATGAACGCAGTGAGAATTCAATTCTCAAGGAAGAGAATGAAAAGCTACGTATGGAGAACAATAGGTACAAGGAAGCCCTAAGGAGTGCTTCATGCCCCAACTGTGGCGGTCCAGCTGCTCTTGGTGAGATGTCTTTTGATGAGCAGCATTCGAGGATTGAAAATGCTCGTCTTAGAGAAGAGGTTACGAAAAATAAACTTCTATTAGTCTCATGAGTTCAAAATTTATATTCTCTTCAAACATTTTTTTAACTCAGGTGCTGTTTGGTTACAGATTGACAGGATATCTGGAATTGCTGCCAAGTATGTTGGCAAGCCTTTGTCTTCTCTTTCCAACCTTTCCCATCATCTACCATCCCGGTCTCTCGATCTCGGAGTAAGAAATTTTGGGGCACATTCGGGCTTCGCAGGGGCGATGTTTGAGCCTACTGAGGCAGACAAACAAATGATTGTTGAAGTCGCGGTTGCGGCAATGGAGGAACTAATGAAAATGGCTCGGGCTGGAGAACCCTTGTGGATTCAAGGAGAGAACAATACCGAGGTTCTCAATGAAGAGGAATATTTGAGAACTTTCACAAGGGGAATTGGACCGAGACCATTAGGAATGAGATCTGAAGCTTCAAGGGAATCCGCAGTTGTTATCATGAGTCATGTTAACCTTGTTGAAATTCTCATGGATGCGGTAGGTTTCTTTTTTTTCATAGTATATATATAGATCCATATATATTTGCTATATGTTTTGAAGATTGCTCGGGAAGTAAAAAAATAAGGTCCCTAAATCATCAAACAAGAATTTAAAGATTTGAATATGAGACATAGAAGTTAACCAAGGCATTTCAATACACTTCTGGAGCGTCGGAAGTTTCGAAGTTCCAAACTAACTGTAATGAGATTAAAACTTTGGTTGCAGAATCAATGGTCAACTATTTTCTGTGGTATTGTATCAAGAGCAATGACCATGGAAGTCCTATCAACAGGAGTGGCAGGGAAATATAATGGAGCATTGCAACTGGTATAAACAAATTTTCAAATTCCTTGCTCTACTGATATGGATCTATTGACCCTTTTTTGTGAATAAAATGGTAAATCCTCCTAGATAATCAGCATTTCCATTTGGTTCTACTTCTCAACATACCTTTCATTGCTTTCACAGATGACAGCTGAGTTCCAAGTCCCTTCCCCACTTGTACCTACAAGAGAAAATTACTTTGTGAGGTACTGTAAACAGCACACCGATGGGACTTGGGCAGTGGTAGACGTTTCTTTGGACAGCTTACGCCCTAGTCTGATGTCAAAATGTAGAAGAAGGTCATCAGGTTGCTTGATCCAAGAATTGCCAAATGGTTATTCTAAGGTAGTAAGTACTCTCACTTGAACATCACTTTCAAGGTCTTACTTTCATTGCCACCTCAAATGTAATTGTCAAAATCATCATATATATAACCGTAGATCATGATTGTGAAGGTCGTTTGGGTTGAGCACACTGAAGTGGACGACAGATCTGTTCACAATATATACAGACCCCTGGTTAATTCTGGTCTTGCTTTCGGAGCAAAGCGTTGGGTGGGAACATTAGATCGACAATGCGAACGTCTTGCAAGTTCGATGGCCATTAACATTCCAACTGGAGATCTATGTGGTAATTTTTTTTCATCCATCTCCTTTAGTTTCATAGAGCTGAAAAGGTGTGCTCACTTAATTTTTTTCCTGATGGCATAACACCTCAAGCAATCTTTCTTCTCGACAGTGATTACAACCCCAGAAGGGAGGAAAAGTATCCTGAAGCTGGCTGAGAGAATGGTGACGAGCTTTTGCACTGGAGTTGGCGCTTCTACTTCACATACTTGGACAACATTGTCTACAACTGATTCTGATGATGTGAGAGTAATGACCAGAAAGAGTATGGATGATCCAGGCAGGCCTCCAGGTATTGTGCTGAGCGCAGCGACTTCCTTCTGGATTCCTGTTCGATCCAAGAAGGTGTTTGATTTCCTCAAGGATGAGAACCATCGAAGTGAGGTATATGAAATCAAGGTTTCGGTTTCATGCACGTAGCTTTTATGCCCAATTATCTATCAGTATCTGAAATAATTTCAAAGAATTCAAGCTTTTAGCATCTTCTCAAAGTAAATTCCTTCTCTTTGCATACAGTGGGATATCCTTTCAAATGGTGGTCAAGTTCAAGAAATGGCTTATATAGCTAATGGACGCGATCCCGGAAATGGTGTCTCATTACTCCGTGTCGATGTAAGTTCCCAAAACATGATTGTGCGTGTGCTCTCGCGTGTTTCCCCACTTCATATAATCTCTTTCCTGAATCAAGTCATCGCTGACATAAAAAATAAACTGCAGAGTACAAATTCAAGCCAGAGCAACATGCTGATCTTACAAGAGAGCTGCACTGATTCGACAGGCTCATATGTGATCTATGCTCCAGTTGACATTTCGGCCATGAATATGATCCTAAGTGGTGGAGACCCAGATTATGTTGCACTGCTTCCATCAGGTTTTGCTATTCTCCCTGATGGACCTGGATATGGTCCTGCAGGAATTCTTGATGTCGGGTCTGGCGGCTCTCTATTGACTGTTTCATTTCAGATATTAGTGGATACAGTCCCAACAGCGAAACTTTCGCTTGGATCAGTAGCAACTGTAAACAGTCTAATTAAGTGCACAGTTGAAAGGATTAAGGCTGCAGTAATGTGTGACAATCCTTGAATAAAAGGCCTTGCATAAGGTTAGGAGATCCTAGTTACTGTATATTTTTGGCCAAATTATTCCGAAACAAGCAACAATAATTGTTTCTCATTACAAGTTTAATTATGGTACTCAACTCCTAAACAATAAAGAATTTAAATTAAACAAGAAAACTAATTCTAATTTTATTAGGAAAGTATTTTATCAACTTAATTGGTCAATTTTTCTCAATTGGTCATCCGATTTATTTACTTCAACAAGTTACTAACTAGTAGACTTTTCAACATCATTGCTAAACTTGATTTCTTATAATTCTCACCATATCTCCCATCTTGGTAAAAATATTATGTTTGATTGGCTTTGTGAAATTATTTGTAACTTGGTCTTGGTCTATATATATTTGACTTCAACTTTTTTATTTATAATGTAATCTTGTAGGTAATGAAATCTTATATCGATGTTCTTACTTCAATCATTGAATACTAGATTCCTAACTAAGGTGATAGTTGATGAGTTATTCATAAAAAAATAAAAAATAAAAATTATAGGCTTCTGTTGTGACATTTACAACTCTTTCAATAATTTTCTTAGCCATATATATGGAATGGCAAACATGTGTTGTAGCAGTTACATATTTAGCTTTACAAGTTGATATTTGACTATGTGATTGATATTATAACTTCATGTGAATGTTGTGTCACCTATGTGAAAAACAAAACTTATAATGTTTTTTTCTATCATTTATATGTTTAACTCAATTAGTATTATTATAACTCATTAGTTTGACTATGTATAAAATAACTCAAAATCGATAGTACCTTTGATATATCAAAGAGTTTGTTTTAATGATTTGAAATGTTTTATAGTTAATGTCTTTATAAATATGCTCACAAGCTCTACACCAAAACGAATATTTGGACAAATACATGTCAAATATATGAAACTCTCAACTAGACTCTTGAATGTTGTAGAGTTTATCTTTTCTTTTTCATCATTATTTAACATTTTTATTTCACACTCAACTAGAGTATTTACTTTTGCACTTTCTCCCATCTTAAACTTTTTGATAATCTCTTTTAACTAACTCTTAAACGGTAGATTAGTTTCTATGATTTTTCAAAAATAAAACTAAAATATAATTTATTTTTCAACAGTAATAACATATCCTCTTGAAACACCTTAAATTGTTCGATGAGACCATTAAAATGATTTCATATTAACTTGAACACATCTATATTGTTGAAGATGAAATAGTAATTGTAGTCTTACTCTAGGCAAAATGCACGAGCCTTGTAAACCAGCCTACAACTGCTCCTTGGGAAAACTCAAAATTTCATCACTTAAAATCAAGTACACCCATCTATCTATGAATTTTGATCTTACAATATCCAGGTTAGAAGAGCTAATCATTAGGTTGTGCCTCAGGAGAAAAGAAAAGCTAGATTGATAATCCCATGCTGTAAGCAATAATCAATGCGCGCATCTTATTACACTGGATTGACGTGTTTTATAGCAATAAATTCTTATGTATTCAGGACATTATCAGAATACCTAAAATTTCACCAAAATTTGGTAAAACTTTATATAGAACATCCAAATCATGAATAGTAATCAATAAAAGAATTCTGTTTTTTTCATCTTTTCAGCTCTTCTAGCACACCAGTACTGCTCGGATGGTGTAATTATTCCCAAGGGCATCGAATTTCTTTTACCACCACATTGATGTTCAAAGATTTAAAATTTCCCTCCATGAAATAATTTGACACATCAAATAATAAAAATACAGACTCTCTGGCCTGCATGCAATAAGCCTAGATCTACGGGTATCGAGTTACTCATCAAGATCTCAGTGGTAATAACTACTAGCTAGTCCATAAGTTTGTAACTGTAGAGGCAGCTACTCAGAACTTCATTAACTCCTGCATATCTAAGGTCCTACTGACGTGAAACGCAAGAATCACTGCGAGCTTACTGAATCATTGCTATCATCATGTACCAAAAGCAATACAGTGAGTTGTTGAGACCATTCAATATACTGCAAAAGCTTTCCAGTGATTTTGGACCATTTATCTATACATGTATGATTTCTGTCGGATATATTTCTCAAGTAAGTTTTTTTTTCATTTTTTTCTATTTTTTGGAAATTATGGAGATAATAAGATAGTTTATATCAAGTCCATATTTTAAAATGTAAATCTATGAACAGATATTGAACAAAATTATTGGAAAAAATATGATGAAATCACCAAAAATTTTAAATGGCCCTTGAAAATTTTCTTGAGGTTTTAAAAAGAAGCTGGGTATTTTTAATGAGGTTCATAACTTATGATGTAAATTTACAGCCAAAAAATATGCATAATAGATGAAAACAATCTACGAGAAAATCATAAATTTTTGAAATGCCCATTTGAAACTTTTTTTAAAAAATATTATTATAATAATATTATCATTGATACCTCTTATGCGATAAAAAAAATACTAGTATTTCTGTTAACACGTCATTCTAAATAATATTTCTAATAAAATTCTCTGTATTTGCAATAATATTTTGGATATATACCTTATGCAGGTTTTTATCCTTATACTAAAATGATAAATAAAAAAAAAAACATTATCCCTAGTAATATTTTAGATATTAGCTCTTCTTAGGCTCTTTATCCTTTTATTAAAAGTGAATGGTATTTACTTTTCTAAAAACAATATAGGCCAAAATTCTTTAGATTGTTGTAAAATCCTTCTATAATATATGTTTGGTAAAAAAATATTTCTATAATAAAATAATGGAGCAAACGGGTAGGACAAATGGGTGCTTGCCAAACACACTCTTAAGCCAAAAAAAATCTTTGATGAAAACATGAAAAAACAAACAAAGCACGAGTAAACAAATTTTTTTTTTACCTGAACCAATCGGGTTCAACCATAAATCAAACCTAAAACCTTGGTTCAACCCAAAAACAGGATCAAACAAGAAAATTGTGTAATTTTTAACAAAAACTCAAAAAAAAAAAACCTTGAACAAAATGGATTAAAAAGCAAAAAAATAAAGTACACGAAGAACATCAACCTAGAAACAGAAGGAAACCTGACAACAAACCAGACCAAATTTGGTCAAAACAAAAGCACATATCAACTGGGAAACACACTAAGAACAAGAACCTCGCATCCAATTATGTCAATTTACACTTTAAATGCATGATTTTATCAAAATATATTTCGGTTTAAAACTAAAACTCAAAGATTAACTTCTTGTACACATATTAGTGATGCAAATAAACACTATATTACGTATTAATGATGTATACATGAGTTTGTGTTAGCAATGATATGGACCAAAAATGGTCTCAAACATATAGCTAAAGCAATGGTTTTCGAAACAACATGAAGAACAATGACCAAAAACTAAAGAGAAAATAACTCAGCGTAAACCTATCAAAACATATTATTGATGCAAATAAACCATAGAATGTTGATTGAACAAGTCTAAAGAAGAACCTAGTGCAAAGAAATAGACCAAAAGTGGTTCAAATCATGTGGCTAGGATAATGTTCTTCGCAAGTATTGACATTCATTTAACCTTGTAAAACCAAAATTATTCTAAGATAAAATTCAATTAAAACCTTACCATTGATTTTTTAAATAAAATATCTAAATAATATCATTTTAATTTAAAATAAAAAAACAGAATAAAATTTTTGCCCATAACTTGAACAGTGTCTTGCCCAAGTAGGAATATATGACTATAAAACAACTAAAATCTCATTGCAACGGGGAATATGGCAACGGTTGTTCATCTGCATGTATTTATAGGAAGAAGAACGACCTTTCA
>CM055337.1:13567305-13732717 GCA_029228605.1 Salix koriyanagi
GCTCATTGCATGCAAATACAGATTGTCTATTCCTCTTCCACTGCTCATTACATGAAGAAGATGGCATGCCTGCACTATTCAAGCCAGAACAGCGCAGTCATGCCTGCAAATCTTGCAGAATATAACAAGTACACTTTGGTCCCTTAATTTAAAAATTGTTGAAATTGTGCTTTTAATTGGCCTTAAACTTTTAATATTATGCAATTTTATCCCCGTTAAAATTTCAAAAACAATCTAAAATTTACACATCCCCTTTTTTACTTTGATCCCTAATCTTGGATTGATACAATTTGACCCTCAAGTATCCATTAAACTTTCAATTATCTTTGATTTTGCCCCTAATTTCAACCAATTGACGTAGAGAAAATTTCAATTTGATCTTCGAAAATTCCAATCTTTCCAATTAAACCCGAATTAGGCTTTTGAACTTATTTTTTCATCAATTAAGCCCTTAATAAAATTAATTTGACCAATTAAAAGTATAATTAAGTCCTTGCAGTTAATTAAATTCTTTAATTGAACCCTGAATTAACTACTAAACATAATTAACTCTAATTTGGCCCATGATTAAATCAAATTGACCTATTAAATTATAATTTTGCCTTTTAGCCTAATTTTTATATAGATTTATCTTATAATCATTTATTTTAATTTTAAATCTGCATTTTCCTTCATCTTTGAACACAATAGAGGTATGATCGGGCTCTTGAATCTATTCAAAATTTTGTACTTTATTTTTTCCACTAACGTCAACCCTTTTTTATTTTTTTTATTTTTATTTTGTTTTGAGAAGATTTGGGGGATAATCCGAAAATGAGTTATGACATATCCAAATATTTTTTCATGCCATGATACCACATGTCAAAAATAGTAAAGACATAGAATAGATTGTTAAATTAATATTTTTATAAATAAATCTTATGACTTAGGACTCTTGAAAAAAAAAGAATCCCAATGGACTCGATTTGAAAAGAAAAATAGACATTTCTTCCCCTTCACTTTCTGTCCCAACAAAATGGATAATCAAGTGTTTTGTTCTCAAGATCACAGTAGCCAGACGGACACAAGGGCGGGATGATAAATTTTTCGGTCAGCATTCACTCGAGATACACTGCTTCACATACCAAACCATAATTTGCACCAAATATTTCAAACAAAGAATACACGTTTAGGAGGTAGGAGTGATACGTCTTTTAAGTATGTGACGTGATAGTAAAAGACTTGTAATATATATAATAAATCTCGAGTTCAAGTTAGGGCATATAATTTTTATAAAAATTCTAAAACAGGAATTTAACTCGTTCACCTGGATCCATAAAATATATTTTTTTGCTAGCTGAGGAGTGATACAACAACGAAATCAGGGTTTTCTGCTAGTGGTGGCTATGTAAATCCTTCTCCCGTCCTCTAGCTCTGCTGATGTAAGAACCAAGACTGAATGCTGGATAGGCAGCCAGCTAGCTTCTTGTTGATTCTAGTCACCGGCACCGCCATACACTGACGGAGACAAAACTTGGAAATTTTATGTAACGTCTAACTTGAGGGTATAAACTTCATTTCAAAATGCTTTCTTTGATCGGCAGATACACTCTGGAAATGGATTTTCATAGAACGATTCTTCAGTCCTCAAACTTGCTCGCCCTTTGATTCCTGGCAATGGACCATGTCTCTTTCTTGGAGATCCTTGCCTGCAATTTTGATTAAAACAGAGCGAGTCCCTGCAGTTCTTCTGAGTCTGTTTAATCGAAACATCTTACAGCTGCATAAGCCATTTGTATGTTTACAAATCATGTTAAACAAAATGAAACTATTTCAATTATCAAAAGTAGAAGCAGTGATACAGAATGATTTGAGATTACAGATGCAATTGAGTACAAAAACAATTTATATAAAATACACAAAAATAACTCTTTCAATTCTTGATTATACCGGGAAATGGCCAGTTCTGGCTGATAAAGACTACATTTGCGGTGGTTAAGCCTCAAAATTAAGAACACAGACATCCTAACAAAGAAGAAACTATGCTGAGCCTTGACTTTATCCTCCTCAAAGATTAAAGAATTATATATCTTGAAGTTAATTTGTTTTTTCCTTTCCTTACGAAAATCGATGGATTCATTAATTAATTAGAAATAATTACAAGAAAGCTAGATGATTAATCAGAAAAAACTTAAATATTTTGACTTGAGATCAGCACAATTTTGCTCTGAGCTTTGGTGGGAGCCGGACTGTTAGCTTGTCACATCCGGATAGTAACCATACATTGTTTTTACAAAAAAACAATTAAGTAAATGTTTATTCAGAAAAAGTTTTTGTACCAACAAGCTTTATAGAGACCTCCTACCTATTTCCCGTTATTTCACTCAAATTGTGCTTCACGTGTTAGAAGGGGATTGAGGGGGACAGCATAAAGTCATCTGAGGACGACTTCTTTCTCCATAAGACGTTGACAGCCATAAAAATAAAAATTGTATACGCCATCCATAGGAAAGTTCTTATGGTTAAGTTTGTTTTTAAAATATTTTTTATTTAAAATTATATTAAAATAATATTTTTTTTTATTTTTTAAAAAATTATTTTTTGATATTAATATACAAAAATAATTTAAAAATATCAAAATTTTTAATTTAAATAAAAAAAAATTTTTGAAACGCAATACCAAACACTTTTTCGAGATCAAACTCAGTGTCACTTTTATATAGAGTAGAATGAGAGTTACTTAATAATTTTGATTTTAAATTTTATTTTTATTTATCATTATTTATTTAATATTTAGATTGATAACAAATCCCGTCCTATCAATAAAATTTTATAAAACAGAAATAGATGAAATTTTCAAACATTTCTAGTCTAACAAAAGGTTGTAATTTCTCAATCAAGTACACGTATTAAATTTTGTAAAGGACTTGGCAAAATATTCACAATTATTTTCAATTTAATATATCTATGTTATTCTATCACAAATTAATATTTAATTGTACATAAGCATTCTTGTGGGTCTCACACTTGTCACGGATCTCTGTCTAGCTTTTTTCTATGAAATGACTTCATCCATGTTGGATTGTTTTCATATGACACAATTTGAATACTATTTTGTACTGAATTGTCATTCTCAATAAAAATCCATCAACTTGAAATTTTATTAACGATTGTGTATATTTATATATGAATTGGAGTGAATTACTTCTAAAACATTATTTATTGTAGTGTTATTTTAGTTCAAATATATTTAATTTTGAGTTTTTATAGAATTTGGTGCATTAATCTAGAAAAACGTTTTAAATTATCTTCTTTCCTAGACACAAAGTTACCAACATCGTACTAGTCATATTCGTTGCTAGGATGTGTACACATGAAACCAGCACGAGATTATTGCTAGACCATGAAACACGTTTCGCACAGTCCACCAGTTATTGTCTTTTCAAACTCGACCCTGGCAAACACAAGAAGGATTTTAAGAATACTTGGCAGCTTTGGTTCATAGAACCACGTGGAAAACGGTGTTGATTATTGGAGACCATGTTAATTTTTATTAATTTTGTTATTTTATTTTCGATTTTCTGATGTTGATGTTGTTGAATTTAGACTGGTCAACCAGATTCCTAAGAACTCAATTGGATCCAACGGGTTTTATCAAGTCAAATTTATTTTTGTAACTAGAAATGTAGCCCTCATTGGGTTTTAAGTAGTAGATTTCTTGAGCTAAGCCGACTAGACCAAGTTCAATAGCTATACCTAATGAATAATATCATTACAACATAGATATAAGTGCCAAAAAATATTATTAATGTTTTAAAATGTTGTTAAAATCATTTTAAATTAAAAAAAAATTATTTATGAATATTAGAAGAAAAAAACAGGTAATGACAAGTAGCACTAAGCCCATTTATTGCTCTCTCCTAGCTTTATAAGGGTGTGGACAAGAAGTTGCCTGCATAGGCAATCAATGCATCATTCATCACAACAAGATGTAGTCATAACCAAATTTCAATAGATTGTCATTTGAAAATAATATCCAAGAAACTTAAATTATCTATTTTCCAATAACAATTTTATAACATGCTTTGTGTTACAGTCATAAATGAAGTACTGTATAAAATATATTGGGTATATAAATAGTTACTGTAGGAGCATTTATTTGGTGTGTAAGAATAATAAAAGTACACAAAATTCAAATTCTCTTCTCTCTATCTTTCCTCTGTTCTCTCTCTTCTCTTATCTGTTATCTGTGTGATTAGCTTCTTCTTCATCTCAGTTCCCTTATTTTACTGTAAATCTTCTCAATATCCTATATAAAAAAAAATTGAAACAATGCATGTAAATATAGGCTGTAAAAGGAAATGGAAGGCATGAAATGTAGTATAGCTATATCCCACATCAAAATATTAAGAAACAACACATGTAGATTTAGGCTAAAACATATGAGAGACATGAAGTGTCGTATAGCTATATTCCACATCAAAAAGTTGAGAAACAACACATGTAGATTTAGGCTAAAACAAATGAGAGACATGAAGTGTAGTATAGCTATATCTCACATCAAAAAGTTGAGAAACAACACATGTAGATTTAGGCTAAAACAAATGAGAGACATGAAGTGTCGTATAGCTATATCCCACATCAAAAAGTTGAGAAACAGCACATGTAGATTTAGGCCAAAACAAATGAGAGACTTGAAGTGTCATATAGCTATATCCCATATCAAAACGTTGAGAAACAGCACATGTAGATTTAGGCTAAAACAAATGATAGACATGAAGTGTCGTATAGCTATATCCCACATCAAAAAGTTGAGAAACAACACATATAGATTTAGGCTAAAACAAATGAGAGACATGAAGTGTAGTATAGCTATATCTCACATCAAAAAGTTGAGAAACAACACATGTAGATTTAGGCTAAAACAAATGAGAGACATGAAGTGTCGTATAGCTATATCCCACATCAAAAAGTTGAGAAACAGCACATGTAGATTTAGGCCAAAACAAATGAGAGACTTGAAGTGTCATATAGCTATATCCCAAATCAAAACGTTGAGAAACAGCACATGTAGATTTAGGCCAAAACAAATGATAGACATGAAGTGTCGTATAGCTATATCCCACATCAAAAAGTTGAGAAACAACACATGTAGATTTAGGCTAAAACAAAATAAAAAACCATGTGATGTGAAGTATAGCATAGTTACCCCGCATCAAGAAGTTAAGAATCAATTTATGTGGATATAGACTATAAAAATATATGATACTATATATTCATAAATTAATTTATGTGGATAATTACATCTTCATTCTTTTATTATTTAAATTCAGTTAATGTCTCGGGTCGCTTAAATTCTGCATTAACATGTCATTTCATGTTCGTAAAATTCTCAAAAACTCGGAGAGGTTGACCGTATCAGTTGTTTGCACGAAATAAAGGACAACGTTTAAAATGTTGTGACACGTCACAGTATTGCTCTCTCCCTCTTTATAAGCACACCACTAGTTCAGGAAAATCAACACTCAGTATTCTCCAAATAATTTCTTGCATCTTTCCAGACACCAATATTATGGAAAAGACTTGCAATATCCACACAGCTTTCTTGAATCGCCAATTAAATGGTGGTTTCTGTCCTGCCACCAAGCACATAACCCTAATCACAAGTATTAAGAGAAGAATTGGAAGTAGCCAAACAGTCAGTTCACTTGTTACTCGCAAAACTATGAATACGAGGACATTGATTGACAGAAGAGTTCCTAGTGAGGTGCCAATGCCAGAAAAATTCGGCATGTTTGGAGGGAAGTTTGTGCCGGAGACCCTAATCACTAGTTTGAACAGGCTGGAAGCTGAATTCATTTATGCTTTACAGGATCCTGAATTTCAGGTTTGCCTCCACTTTTTTATTATTATTATATATTTCTTTGTACTTAGTATCGTTGACTAGACGTGATTTTCACCAACCTCAAATAATTTAAGGTTAGTGTTTACGAATGAAGTGGGTTTGCATGGAAATGCAGGAGGAGCTTGCGACGGCCATGAGAGACTACGTGGGAAGGGAAACACCTCTGTATTTTGCTCAAGGATTGACAGATTACTACAAGAACAAAGATGGAGAAGGGGCAGAGATTTACCTGAAGAGGGAGGATCTGAATCATTGTGGAGCACACAAGATGAACAACGCTGTTGCGCAGGCGATGATTGCCAAACGCATGGGCCTGGAGAATGTTGTGGCAGCCACTGGTGCTGGACAACATGGTGTCGCAACTGCAGCTGCCTGTGCCAAGCTGTCTTTGTCTTGCACTGTTTTCATGAGCGCCGATGATATGGAAAAACAATCCTCAAACGTACTGTTAATGAAGCTATTCGGTGCTCAGGTGAGAGATACGCACCCTCTTCTTTTTTCCCAGGCATGATCTATCTAGCAAAAACTTGATGAATCGGGATTTCAATTCTGTGTATTACTCTATCTGTGTAGGTTAAACCTGTGGAAGGAGGTTTTAAAGAAGCAAGCTCGGAAGCAATAAGGGAATGGGTCTGGTAAATTGGAGACAAGCTACTACCTGACGGGCACGGCCGTGGGGCCTCATCCATGTCCGAGCATGGTCTGTGAATTCCAGTCTGTGATTGGAAAGGAGACGAGGAGGCAAGCAATGGAGAAATGGGGTGGCAAGCCAGATGTTTTGATTGCCTGTATCGGGAGTGGATCCAACGCAATGGGTTTATTCCATGATTTCATAGAAGATGAAGAGGTGAAGCTGATAGGAGTTGAGGCTGCAGGGTTTGGCTTGGATAGTGGGAAACACGCTGCGACTCTGAGTAAAGGAGAAGTTGGGGTCTACCATGGAGCCATGAGCTATTTGTTGGAAGATGAAGAAGGACAAATAATACGACCACACTCCATCGCCGTGGGGTAAGTCTACGAACGAAAGACAGTATATCCCTACGTAGTACTACTGTAAATGTTTTACATGGGATTCCTATAGCGTAGTTAAACATGAATTATCTTTCTCGTCCAAACAATTCCTATAGCTTAAACATGGCTGTCCTGTTAACAAATCTTTACCCAAAAACCTATTGTTATCGAATTTTGCTGTCTTCTGCAGGCTGGAATATCCAGGGGTTAGTCCACAACTGAGCTTTCTTAAGGACACAGAACGTGCTGAGTTTCATTCTTCCACAGATAAAGAGGCTGTAGATGGTATGTCCAAGAATGATAATACTAATAACTATGTGAAGCAAACAAGTTTTGGAATAATTTTGGTTGATCCGCACTTGTGCATTGTTAATTTGCAGCATACCTCAGGCTATGCAGATTAGAAGGCATAATTCCATCGTTGGAGGCATCTCATGCGTTTGGCATACCTCGAGAAAATTTGTCCTGCTTTAGCCAAATGGCACCAAAGTCATAGTAAATTGTAGCGGTCGGGGAGATAAGGATGCTGGAATGGTTCATAACCAGAAATTTTGTATAAATTGAGCACTCAAATCAAGAATCAACAGGGGTATGAACCAACATTCTCAGATATGGTTTTTCAAAATTAAAAATTAAGAAAATGGAGAGAGAGAAGCCATCGTGTGAAATGACTGGATGAGAGCAAACCAGGAGCGAGCAAGTGATCGCAAAGGCATCTATAAAAGAATAAGTGATGGAGAACTGGATGGGAGAGATAAGAATTTAGCTGGACCATGGGCATTGAAGGAGGGAATCTCGTGCAACATAACCTTTATTTTATTTTGTCCGTTGTAACTGGCCCCAGCTCGATATGATATTTGATAACATTGTATTTTCAGGTGCCTTTTCTTTCACTCTAGCTACTGCTATGGATTGAGACCGACTGAGAAAAAACAATTATATATGACCTTGAAATTATTATTTTTTTGTCTTACGAAAATCGATGAACTGCAAGAAATAACAGGAAACCTGGATGATTAATTTAGAAAGACATTAAAGTATTTCGACTAATTAAGGTTAGCACAATTTATCTCGGAGCTTTGCTGTAGCCAGATCGTTAGCTAGTCACTTCCGGCAAGTAACCGGGCATTTCTTTTTCTTTTTTCTTTTTTCTTTAAAAAAAATATAAGTATTTTTCTTCGAAGTGTCTGGACAACAATTCTCGTGGCAAGATTTTTGTTGAAGTCAATTATAGAGAAACCTCGTACCTATTTCCCATTAGTTCACACCCATTGTGTTTCACATGTGCGAAGGAGATTGATGGGACAAAATACACCCATCTAGGGAATTTCTCTTTTTTCGTAAGACACTGAAAACCCTAAAGAATTGAAAACATGGTTACTCATTTAATGGCCCCACATAAACAAAAAAATCGAAAAAAATTCAAAAAATAATATATAAGTGAAAAATGAGTATACCAAAACATCTAGAAAGCGGAACTACATACCTTTAAATTGAGCAATATTGAATCCAAATGAAATACGTGCATCTTCTTTACCATCTTTTTGGTAGCTTTAGGTCATGATGAGGCTAAAATTGCTCGATGAAACCTCAAAAGTGAATTATATAATACATGTTTGGGAGTGTGATTGTGATTGTTTTTTAAAGTATTTTTTCGTTTTGAAATGCATCAAAATGATGTTTTTTTATTTTTTAAAAAATTATTTATGACATCAGCACATCAAAATTATCTAAAAACACTAAAAAAATAATTTAAAATAAAAAATAAAAAAAAATTCAAAATTCAAAATTTTTCAAAAAGCACTTTTGAAAAGCTCTCCCAAACATTTCTTAGTCTGGAGAGTTTCATCCACGGATAAAACAGAGAATTTTTTGTGTATCCACACTCAAAGACCCCTGAAAAGGTTCCTATGAAGAGTCTACAATATATTCCTCATGATCAAGAGGTTAAGAATTGATTGAAAACCTCTCAAAACCCTAGAAAATCTTTATATATATCATCTTGAGATCAAGAGAAAGAAGCAGCAAGAAAAGGAGAAGGAAAAATGAAGAAAGAATGCAACTTTTAAAACCATATGAGATTTGACAACTATATTTTAATCCAGTTCCTACATCATCATCATGTCTTCTAAAGCTCTTCAAAGCAAAATCTCAATTTGGATGTTTAATAAAATATAATCCAATTCCTAAATCATGTACTATTATGGAGCAAGTCATTCCATACTTGGTAATTGGCATTGAAATAGTAATATAATTATTTTTTAAAATATTTTTTATTTAGATATATATTACAATAATATTATTATTATTTAAAAAATAAATATTTTTGATATGAGTACATCAAAACAATATAAAAATACTAAACAAATTAAATTAAAATAAATAAATAAACCTTCTCTTTTTTACGCAAAAACACTTCCAACTGCAAAATCAAACATCTGCAATACCTTGTAAATCGTTCGATCAATTTGATTACCATCACCACATATTATAAATGTCTCTTCATTATATATACAATTTCCATATTAAAAATGACAATATCGTTAAAATTCATATCATTATATATATGAAACGTGACTCATTGACCGAATTTTTATTACAAAGCATGTGATTATTGAATAGAAACTGATAAATGAGAATAGTCAATGAAGTTTATAAATGACAACCACAATCTTTTCAAGTAACCATCAAGCAAATCCGCGTAAGAAGACTCGTCCAGGATGGATAATTTACATTCTACTCCAAATAAATATGACCCTACAGATTCTGGACAACGAAGTTTTGGTATCATTGATAATATTACAGCAGGAAAAGGCCAGAAAAATGGTTCAAAAACAGAGGGCATAAACTATATGTCACTGCTGTGCTGTTGCTGCCACCAATCCATCCATTTGTAAGGAATTAAGCTTATTATGAGACGCTCCGGCCTTCTATGGAATCAGCTTAGAATGGTGACGGCTAACGTGCCCTGTGCAGTCCCTGCAGAAAGTCATAACAAACTGCAAAAACAGACAGCCCAGAAACTCCAGTAGTCTAACAATTACAGTGGATTATCGTGTGCCCTCAGAATAAAACTCAAACCATTCATACATTCTGCATTGCATGTTTTTTCAGCCTCCATAAACACCCAACAAAAACTAATGATGACATTCCTTCTTTTTGCATATAAAAAAAATGGTTTTAGATATCCCTCTGAATGTTAGAAAGACAATTTTTAAATTTTTTTTTCTGCATGATATAATGCATGGTACAAGCCCCACTATACATGTACATGATTTGGGCATATAGCCAAGGCATTGCACGGTCCAACGCGACTGTAAAATAAGTAAAAGCATACCGCTAACATGATGGAACTCTAAGTTACATGAGACTTGGAAGCTGATCTATAGAAAGTTAACTCCGCATTCGTTTTCGACTACCTTCTTCAGTATTTCCCTGCAGATGAAAAATCATAAACAAATTTCTCAGGTTGTTAGTATTAAAAGAAATCCCCAACCTGTAGGGTAAGAAAGTGAAGGATGGCCAATATAGAAAACTGAACTTTCAACTCACATACAAGCTAACATATTTCGATAATATTTAAACAGGATATGAACCATAGAGTCCATGATCTAGCAGAGAGAAGAAAAAAAACATAAATCTAGAGCTTGCAAGAGCACTAAAAACACAAAAGGACATTGTCTAATGTTACACACCACTCCAAAGTCACTTGTATTGCCATGATTCAATTTTGCTGCAAGCTGAAGACATAATGTTTCCAACTGGATACACATCTAAGTGTTGGATTAAGGTTGGCACTGTCAAGGAACAATTTCATCCAAAAGCTTAAGCTCTTAGATAAAGTTCCAGGATATGATTTATATTATTTTCTAACACATCCCTTCAAGTGAAAGCTCTTTGGACTTGAAACTTGCTTTTAGGTTTACACTACCTTGTGCTTATTTTTTATCAAATAGAATGAGGACAGTGAGATTCAAACTCGTGGCCATTAAGTCAACAAGGCTCTAATACCATGTCAAAGAATAATCTCACCTAAAAGCTTAAGTTATTAGATGAAGCCGCAAGATACGATTTATATTATTCTCTAACAGGCATCAGTGTGCAGCTGAATTAAGAGTTTGGTGTTCTGATTGCCATTTTTTATTGCATAATAAATCAACATATAACAATACTTGGAAACATAAATTGATTAATCATGCTGGTTCGATGTTCCGATTACCAATTTTTTATTTAATAGTACAGCAACAAAAAACAATACTGAGAAACATGAATAGATTAATTATGCTGAGTGAAAGATCAAATTAAAAGCACAAGGACATAGCAAAAGAAATGCATACCCCTTCTTCATGACCAAAACCTTCAGAGGGAGCCCCACTAGAATCAGACCTGCATTTAGCATGTACAATAGGGCCTAACTGAGACCGATCCATGCCTGCTGTTGACCCATCAGGTGCATTCAGGTACACAGCTCCTTTATACATCCATTCCTCAGTTTCATCACTGTAGAAATCATCAAAAGGCTCTCCACATAATGCACATGTACTCTGCTCTTCGTCAGCAGGAACAGCCATTTCATTATCATCCTTCTTTTCTACGATGGTCTCGGTAGGTAAAAAGCCAGGAACTGCATCAATTCCCAATGCCTCTGCACCACTAAGCCACATACTTGCACTTACAAACCACTTGCGAGAAGGGTTCTGCTTACGGTTTTTGGACATCCGGTTCTTAGTAACATGCCAATCCATGTGACCACTGTGCTCTTCTTGAGACTTGAACCGAAGGCCACATGCTGTGCACTGTCTTGGAAGGTCAGAATATAATGCACTTATTGCAGATTCATAGCGCAATTTGAGAAGGTCAGCATTGAACTCAAGCCCTACAGAGTCCTACATATTGATTCACAAGGTTAGATTCCGCCTAAGATCACATTTGTTAAAAGAAACACTGAGATTCTATTCCAACGAGTACCTGTACAGGTGTTTGTTTTGTCAATGTGATCACACCTTGAGCCATGAGAGAATTAATCAAACCAGAAAATGCACTGCCAGATGGTTGGGCGGGGACACCTGAACTAGCATTCTGAGGGAAAGGCATCATTTGAGGAGGACCTTGTGGCATAGGTGGCCGAACCCCCACCTGTGAATGCAAGGCGTTTGGAACATTGCTGACCGCTAAAGGCAGTTGTACAGCAGGCAGCGTATTTGAGGAACTATGCCCGTGTGTGGTGTATCCATGATTCGTTGGTCGTGCCAGTAAAGCTATTCCAGATGGATGAAAGTTTGGTTGAAAAGGATTAAAATGTGCCTGGTTTTGCTGATTCAAAGCAGCATGTTGATTAGGCAATGTTGTTGGCTTCATCAATACATAATCTTTGCTCTCAAAACTATTAAATGATTGTTCAGGCATAACTGAAGCTTTTTGCAAAGCCTGATTTGTGACAGTACTGCTGGCATTTACTGGATCAAACTGACTTCTACTCTGCTTTTCTGGTGGAAAATTAGGATGCACAGGTGGTGGGAGAGACTTGTGTACATTTACTGGAAGCCAGGCCCCTGATAATGGTGGCACAACACTTGACCAGGTACCAGAACTATTAGAGTCGATACTAGAGCCCAATCTTGATGCAATTGCTGGAGGCCTAACAAGCTGTGCATCCATATCTGGACGTTTTTCAAGTGGAGTGATATTCTCGCCTCCCAAAGAGGATACACCAGTTCCAGATAAGGGCATCTGGAAATCCCTTCCTCTTCCTTTGGCATTCTGGAAATGTGCTGGCTGACTGATGTGAGGCAGAAAATTCCAAGCTTCTTGAGAATAACGAGAACCCAACATCTGATTTCTCTCAGTCAGGAGTCCAGGCATCTTACTTGTTGATCCACGGCCAGACTGCAGGAAGTACACCAATATCTTTCGCACATAAGATCAAAATTTGAAGTTGATTTTCTCACTCAAAATACACAAACATAATTTCAAGACATAAAGAAAAGATGTAGAGGTTGTTTCCTAGTAAATGAACAACAAACCCCACTGTTTCCTCGAACAAATAATAAGGGGACAATATAACAAATGAATATGATTTGTAAGGATATCTTTTTGACATAAATGATAGTGTCGAATGCAGCTGCAGAAATGTGCCAAATTGCAGACTTGATGGGGATAGAGAGAGGGGGGCAGCAACTCATAATCGAATAAAAGCTTGTCAAATTCCATTAAAAAATTCACCACCGTATTATACAAAGAAATAAAAATGAGGTGGAATTAAGCAATTTCACACAAAACTATAACTTTTAGACACAGGTACAAGAAGTAAATAATCAAGTTGAGAAAGCATACACCAAGAATCGAGACTGCATCTCCACCTATATTAGAGGGGTCATCCACCAATGTCAGTGGAGTCAGACTAGACCCGTTGCTCCTAATATCAGAGTCTGCACGGATAGCATTTAGCCTTCCAAAGCCAGGCCTTGGAACAACACTTCCAAAAGGTTGAACAGATTGTGGCAGGAAATCATTGTTCCTACCACGATCTAACAAAGTAGGGCTCATATCTTCCCAATCAAATTCCTCCTCTTCAGTATTCTGCCATAGTCTTGGAGCCACCTTATTATGCATGCCAATTACAGCTAACTGTTCAATGTGCAATGGTTTACTGTTTGGGATTCTCTTCCCCCTATCATCCCCATATGCATCTATTAAAGCTCTAGGTCCTTGTTGCTCACGTCCATTGCTGAGGCTATATCTGGCAGAAGCTTCAAATCGGTAATGGTTATCATCAGAATAGTGTTTCCTTCTCAATTCATTTGTCTCATCATCTCTTACAGCCACTCTGCCATGTCCATAATCAGATGGAGTATGAGATGGGGACAACCCCTCAACAAACCTTCGAGGAGAATTTCCTGCTGCAAAGTCATCGATTTCTGAAGACGAAGGCCTCTCAGCTCCAGTTGTTGAAGGTGACAAGCATCTTGCAAGCCTGGAAGTTGAAGATGGCTGCAGCTTATTAGATCCAAGAGTGAGAGATGCACTGCTGACTCCAACCTGTGAAGATATGACCTCTGCTTGATCAGTTTTATATTCATCATATCCAACAGCAGGTTTGTGACCATATATTTTTAGATTTGAAGAAGTTCCCTATGTGTGCTGAACATTCTAATAGGGATTAAATTAAAGTTTTAGCAATTTCTATGTTTGTATTGACCATCTTGTCAGCGTGCACACTGATGCACATTGCATTACATAGTGTCAAAGCTGAAGATAACTCAATTACAAAACAGCAACAATCAATAACAAATTGCAAATAATCACAAAATTTAGCTTGTGAGCACATAAATTCAACTTCAAACCAGATGTTTTATTTCATAGCAAGTAAACACTAAGAAACCAACACAGTAGATTAAAAACAATATAGCCCAGAGGAAAGTCCCCATATAAAAAACAGGTGGAACAAAGTCAATATAGATTCTACATACAACTTTAATATCGACCAAACAAACAGAAAAGGGGGGCTTGCTTTTGTGGGATCATTAGAGATGGAATTTCTTAGACCTTTCAATCAAAAGGATCACAAATCAGTTTCACTTCTAAAATTCTGACACAATATTCAGTTAAGTAATAAGGAGGAAATTGACACGTGAAGCAACCGAAGCGTCGCACAATAGAAGGTCACTAAATCAAGTATCTTAGACAAAACCAAGGAGCCAGAACACGTGTATTTCAAGAAAAAAGGAAGTCTCCATATCTCGAATAACCATAATAATGCCAAAATGCCGGAGCATGGCACTTAATCAGTAGACATTTGACACAAATCCCTGAATGGTATATTGAACTGAAACAATCAACAAAGTTGCAAAGCATGTAGTAACTAAACAACTTTCGATTTGAACATTATATAAGATGAGAACCATAAGATATGTCTACAGCGCCATGCATTATATAGACATGATCCAAAGTGCAATTATCACAACTCTGCTTAAGACTCATCTTGATATCCAAAATCTACAACTGAAATGTTTAGCATCATGAGACCATCTTTAGCCATTAATATTTCAGTCTCGAAACACTGAAATGATGAAAAAATGACTTGGCATATACTCCACTATGAACTTTTTTATTTAAAAAAAATCTAAAAATTTAAGCAGGCCTGGGTGAAGGTTCTAAAACATAAATCAGAGAGAGAGACTTCAATGAGAACCTTACATTATCTCTACTTGAATCCATCTGACGTAAGTATTTTGGGTTCACATGTATACCATGACTTGGTCTAGGTGATTCAGAAGCCTTCAGGGAAGTCAAGCTTGATGAATGATTATTACTTTGTGAAGAAAACTGCAGTTGAGTGTCAATCTTCCGAAGTACAGAAGATGGAAACACAGTTGACCATGTGCCAAAAAGGTGGCGCATTGAAGGATATAAGCTAGGGTCAACTTGTCCATATGCCTCACAGAAAACCTGGTAAAGTGAAAATGACCAAAAATGTCAGAACCATGTAGTATAAGAAATATCAAGCATGAAAAAGGAAAGAGAAAAAACACACTATTTGGCAACTGGCTTACCTCAGGCAAACGGGAAGAAAAATACCCAATGTATTCACGACCGATGTTCTTGACAATGCTATCTAAAAGATATAACGAAGGTAGCTTTAGATCTACTGGGACCTGCCAAAGATGAAAAGTAAACACAAAAAACCACCCCTCCTCAGAGAAAAACGCATAGATATAGAAAGTCAATTTTCTTATAGATATGGGAAAAGGACAGGGCAGGGGGAGAAAAGTTCAAACTTTTGAATTAAAAGGAACACAACGAAATTGAATATAATGATCCCAAATTCTTCTAACTTCAAAAAATTCATACGCCAGTCCATCTTCAGTTTTCAGAGTTAACTTGAGTAATATTTCTTCCCCTACTTGAAAACTCAACCATTATCCAGTATCCACACTTATCCAAGGAACTAGCCAGGAAATGAAGAAAAATGAAAACAAATTCACGTAAGTGGGAAATCTAAAAGCCCAAAAAACAAACAGATAGAACCAAAATCAATGGAAAAGGAGTTTAGAAGAGGGAGATTTCCCAAAAACTACAAACACAAAAATTTCAAGCCTTCAAAGCAGCACTCCAACCAAGCAGCTGACATTCAAACATCACATAATTTTGCTTCTCTTTCTTATGATTCTACTTAAATAAACAGACATTGAAACCATTAATATGCAGGGAAATAAAGTAAGATTTCCAATTCGTCAACCCAACAAAGATGAAAATGTTTCAACTACATTGACTCTAGAATCTAAATCTCTCACATTCGATACAACCATTCAAAAGCTCCCAGAACATGTGGGGGGAAAGGTTCAAAGTTCTACAGCCACACAATGCACTCCCAGACCTTCAAAGAAAACCTAAAATCCATCAACTCTCCCAAATTTCACTGACGCCACGACTTCTAAATTCATCAATACCAGCATCATTCATCTCAGTACCTAAACCCCGAAATCCAAAATTAATGCAAACACACAATAGCACCTCCCCGATTAAAAGACTAAAAACTCTTCTAAAGTTTCACTATCTCTAGCATTACTCCATCTCAATAACTAAACCCTAAAATATCCCACACGTTAAGAATACAGACCTCAATAATGCGGGCACAAAGAGCATCAGCAATACCCTCACCGTGCTCCCTCAGTTCTCCGGCAACAATAGTCAAATCAGTGATAATAGGCTTCGAATTAAACGTTAATTCATTCAAAACCGTCTCGTAAATATCAACCATATCCCCCGTATTCAAAACACGACCTTCCCCCGCCGCCGATTGTTGTCGCAGCTTCAGTAAAGACCTGAACTTGTCCAGTATTGAAGATGCTGATGATTTCTGTGGCGGCAGCTCATTTGGCATGGTGTTGGTAACGGCTGCCGCCGCCTTGGTGGCGGTTTTAGGATTTAGTAGTTTTGTGGATTGCATTTGTGTCCATTAAGAGAGCGAATTGAGATTTGAATGTGGAGAATTAGGGTTTATGAATTAGGATTTTGATGGATTGGATCGATTTTTTTATTTTCTAGAGAAAGAGAGCGTGATAAAGAGAGAACTTACTTCGCCTTTTCTTTTATTTTTTAATTATAACTCCATCCTTACATTTTGTTACATTTGATGAGTTAGTCCTTGTATAACTCCATCCACGTTTTAGAATTATTTTTTATCCAAATTCCTTCTTTTAAAAAGAAAAATGAAATAAATATGAGAGAAAAATAGAATTGGTAAAGGGACAAAGTTATAAACAAATTGGTAAATACAAGGATGAAACATTATTTTCTAAGATTATAAGAACTAATTAATTAATTTGTACAAAATCAATAGACAGATTGCTCGGTTTTCTGTTTAAACAAGAAATTATTGTCATTTAAAGTATTTGATTTTTTCATTTTATCATAATATTCTTAATTAAAACTTAACACTTATTTAATAAGATATTTATAATTAATAAATAAGCATTTTAGAAATACATCAATAATATCTATAAATGAAGTCCTTAATACATGCAAATTTTTAAACTAGACAAATTTTTAAATAATATATTATTTTAGCCAATTCATTGCTAGTAGAAAAATCAAAGTTATTTTAAAATTTACACACAAGATATTGTGATCTATTGAAAATATGTAATCTTTATTTTTCTAAAAACACAACAATATATATATATAATAGAGAGAAAAAATATATATCTTGAGGTCTAAGGATGCAATGGTGATACAAATAGGATATACTAGTGATGTTGAATTGTAAGATCCCGTAAATTTGTACACTGTGTTTGGCATTATATTTCAAAAATCATTATGGTGTTTTAAAGTTTTGTATATCATTTTCATGTAATTATGATAAAAATATTTTTAAAAAAAATAAAACAAATATAGATGCATTCCTGAACAAAAAATATTTTTAAGAACAATTTCAACAACACTCTCCCAATTAAGCACTTAGTATGGTGGCCAAAAGCAATTAATTAGACTTCCACTTTGTTTATTAAAGCAAATAAAATCATGTTTCCTAAAATAAAAGGGTTTTTTTTACCATATCTTTACAAAAAGCTTTTTTTTTATTGGTAATTTTCTCTAACATTGTTAAATTAACAATTAAAAAATAAATAAATAAATATTTTAAAATTTATATTAACTATGTCATCTCCTTGTTTAGGTATACTAATTATAATTATTTAAGTTGTACTTTGCTACAAGTAGAAGAAAGATTTTTTTCAATACAAAGTATTTTCTATCTGAATTTTTAATATAATAAAAAATCTCAATCACAAATTAAAAAGTTAATGAATGCATTTAATTTAATAAACTGACAATTACTCATGGAACAAAAACAATTATAAAATTTAATTTTTAATCAACTAAAGTTAATCAGTCAAACTTATAACCCTAATTATGAATCAATTAGGCATAATATTTTTTAATAATTTGTTTATTTAAAATAAACACCTTACAAGTGAGAAGCAACCACATATCAAAGAAATTGGATAAGAATATCAAACTATAATTGATTATGTTATTCAATTAATAATCAATAAAATATTAAACGAATGAAAAATGGTAAATATGGTCCACCTTGATTGACCAGAGCGCATGAGGCTCACGAAAAAAGCTTAAAGTGGATCTAAAGCAACCTATGCACATGAGCCTTATTTATTTATTTTTCTTGAGGGATGAATGACAAAAATTCTTGAGAAAAAAAATTAATTTGTTGCTAAAACATAGGTCTATGATGTTTAAAATCAAAACAAACTCATTTTCAATTGTATTTAACCTATGAAAACTAGAAAAACATTGTATAAAAACATATTCATGACTTTAAACAACTTAAAATAGTATTTGAAGACCAACAATTAACCTGAAATAAATTATTTATGGCTTAGATCTACTATCTAAGGCAAGTTTATGGGGGGAAAAACATCTAGGATAAACTCTATATATTGAAATGAACTCATTAACACCAAAATAACTTTTTTTTTAAAGCCTTAATTTGTTTAAGTGATTAATTTTACTCTTTAGTACCGAAATCAAATCACTTCTTCTCTCCTCTCTTATATTAAGGGAAAAAAATATTTGAGATCAAAATTGATTTTATTTTTATCTTTTGAAAATTAAAAGGACCATATTGTTATAATTGGGAAAGCTTAGTGGTTAAATCGAACATTTCACATAAAAAAACTTTGTTAAAACCACTTATTCCTCCATGTTTTCATTTTGATCTCATTTCTTTTAATCTCATAATTTATTAACCAGTTAAC
Source organism: Salix koriyanagi (assembly GCA_029228605.1). NCBI lineage: Eukaryota > Viridiplantae > Streptophyta > Magnoliopsida > Malpighiales > Salicaceae > Salix > Salix koriyanagi. Next base: position 13,586,476 of record CM055337.1, read on the forward strand.
TCAAATTAGCCTTAAATTTGGGGGTTTTAAAGAATAAATAAATAAATTATGAAAATGTAAATTGTGAGAGAAGCCACAACAGGGGACAATAATTCCCCTACTCTTTTAATTTACTAAATAATTTTTGTTTCAAATATTTCTAAAAATGTTTTTTGCTTTCAAAATAAAATGTATAAAAAAATTAATTTTTTCATCAATTACTTAAAAAATTATCTCAAAATATATTAAACCTTTTTTTTAGATAAAAATGATTTAAATATATATATATATATATAAAACATACATTTCGAAAAATAGTTGGAAACCTCTTTGTTTGGGCTTGTTTTGCATGGGCTGGTCTTATGATTCAGCCCAAAAGGAAGCGTCGATAGTGGAGGTCAATGGTGTTTGTGTGGCGGCAGCAGCTCATTTGGGTAGTGGAAGTAATGAATTATCGTGCTGCTGCTGCTGCTGCAGCCGCCTGAGTGAAGGTTTTAGGGTCTAGTGCTTTCTATGGTTGCATTTATTTCAATTCAGAGAAGGAGTTGGTGGTCCTGAACGCAAAGATTTAATTCCTTAGGATTTTGATTGAAAGACAATGAATTTCATAAATCTAACAACGTTGGTGTCCTCAAAATCTAGTCTTTCTAGCACTAGTCTACTCTCTTTGCACTCTTCTACCAACCCATTTCAGCTTCCAAGATCATCTTCAAGATTCTCTCATGTCACCCCGATTCACTGTGGTCTTCGAGAGATTAGGAATCGTTTAAATTCAGTGAAAAACACACAGAAGATCACCGAGGCTATGAAACTTGTTTCTGCTGCTAAAGTGAGGAGAGCACAAGAAGCTGTTGTTAACGGTAGGCCTTTTTCTGAAACTCTTGTTGAAGTGCTTTATAACATTAATGAACAGCTTCAAAATGAGGATATAGATATGCCTTTAACTAATATCAGGCCTGTCAAGAAAGTTGCCCTTGTTGTGATTACTGGTGATAGAGGACTTTGTGGGGGGTTTAATAATAATATAACCAAGATGGCAGAAGCAAGAATTGCTGAATTGAAGAATCAGGGAGTTGAGTATACTGTAATCAGTGTTGGAAAGAAGGGTCGTTCTTATTTTATTCGTCGGCCGCATATTCCTGTTGATAGGTTTCTTGAAGGAATGGGTTTTCCTACAGCCAAAGAAGCTCAAACAATCGCAGATAATGTTTTTTCATTGTTTGTTAGTGAGGAGGTTGATAAAGTGGAGCTTTTGTACACGAAATTCGTGTCACTTGTTAAGTTTGTTCCTGTTATACAAACCTTGCTCCCGTTATCACCAAAGGGAAGGATCTGTGATATGAACGGCGTTAGTGTTGATGCAGATGGAGACGAGTTTTTCAGATTGACTTCAAAAGAAGGGAAATTGGCCTTGGAGAGAGATGCCGTTAGGACGGAAAAGGCAGAGCTCTCTCCAATTATGCAGTTTGAGCAGGACCCAGTTCAGATTCTTGATGCCCTGTTGCCTTTGTATTTGAACAGCCAGATTTTGAAGGCATTGCAGGAATCACTAGCTAGTGAGCTTGCTGCAAGAATGGGTGCTATGAGCAATGCAACTGATAATGCTATGGAATTGATGAAGAACCTTTCAATGAGTTACAACAGAGAGCGTCAGGCCAAAATTACAGGAGAGCTATTGGAGATTATTGCTGGTGCCGACTCCTTAACCTCATGAATTCATCATGTTAGTCCCTACACAACTCTGCTTCTCTCCACAATAATGCTTCTTTGAAGGTATAATTCAGGGGTGATCCCATATTCATTCAAATATGCATGTTTTGAAAGAGTTTAGTTCTGAGAGAAATTACTTCTTTTTTTTCTTTACCTTTTTGTAATTCTCGTACTACTCGAACAACTCTATGCACCATGAGAAATGCAATGTATTTTAGAACAGAAGAGTTTTCTGCATATCTACACGAGTATTGTTCGTGGAGTTTTCTCTACAAGGATATCCTATACAGGCCAGTTTCTGTTGGATGAGCCGATACGCAGATTATATATAGCAGAACTCAGTTCTTTTCGCTGTAATGTAATTAGATTTACAAAGGGTTTCTTATCACTTTCATCCATTTAAATTTTCTCTTGCTTCGTAATCATGAATGGTCTCAAACAATCACAGTGCCAAATAAGCTCTTATATTTTGGAGATCATTGCATGGATTTCAAAAATCTGGTGCTGCTCATTTCCTGTCACTGAAATTTACCTTGGTTTGCCAGTGCCAATTGAGAGAGCAGTATGGCTGTAGTAGTTACCTGTGCAAGTTATTTGAGATGCTTACTGCCATTGCAATGCAGCAGCCAAACGAATCAGTTGCAGTGGCAAGTTTATTCAGACCTCGTGCTCGTGATAGAACCTGGCAGTCTAAGGACTCTTGTAAGCTTATCCATGAATTGTTTGCGACCTCGAAAAACTGCAAAACCTTGTTTCTCCTTCCACTTTCCTCTGCTTTCAACTATTTATCAGCCAAACTGATATGAGATTGCGGTAATGAGTTGTGTCCAGAAGATCTTTTGAAACGATGAAGGCGAGTTTAATATGCATCTGATTTTGCAGACAGCAAGACAATGGTGAAGAAGCGGTGATAGGATTGAACAAGTGGTGACATCCACCAGTTTTTCAAGCGAAGTATCAAAACTTTAGCGGATAAACTTCCTCTGAGAATGAGAGGGCGACGATTATTATAGTTTTGAAAAACTATAAATTAGTCCCTCAACTACAAATATGATTTCAATTGGATACTTAAAGTATAAAATCAAGCAAAATTTAGCCTGAAATAGTCAAATATATACTAATGCTATTTCTTCATATGATTCGGTCACGTCCTTTATGCATGTCTTTTATTTGTGCCAAAAATTAGTGCCGTTCACTTGGAAATTCAATTATAACCATAGAATTTCCAAGTGCTGATAAATGAAATCATGCAACCATGTGCAGAATAATTTCCTAGCAGAATACAAGAAAACAATTGAAATTATGAATTTTTATTCAAACTTGCATTTATATTTGGAATTTGCACTAAAAAGTGTCCAATTAAGATTTAACGCAATACATTTCTTAGGTTTTTCTTATAAAAAACAGATTAATGTCATTATGAAAAGAAAAAAATGTAATGGTTTTATTTTTAGCATTTTTTTTATTTGTTAGTAATAGTTATTTGTTACAATACAACTTTTTAATTTTTAAATTTTATTTTCATACTAGTTGTTGTATCTTAATGTTTTTATTTATTTCATTGATGCACAAGCTTTCATTGCTCGTCTTCCAATTGCAGATTCATGATTTAACTGCTTGTTTTTTTGGCTGTAAGATCTTGCTCAGTGCTTCCTTTTTCTCTCTCTGTGATTAAAACCTCCCCCTCCCTTATTTTCTTGCATAAATTTAAAAGGCTTGCAGAAATTAAAATCCAATTAGGAGTTCTTGCACCCTTTTCACTTGCATAATCCCAAGATGTGTGTCTTGAAATTCAATGATGAAGCAAAATCTGTCATTTGTGATGATAAAATTAGACCACATAGGAGATGGAGACACTGAATGAGATGAATTATGAAAAAAAAAAAAAAATCTTGGCCTCTTTTATTTAACATGTAATCAATTGAAAACAATTTTCAAAATTTTCCGGGGAAAATCAAACAAAATTTTAGAGAGAAAAAACTTCTGCCACCTCCACCATTCACACCAGTGAAGGAGATTCATATCCAACGGTGGCTAATAGCTTGTATCTCTGACCTTTGATTTCAGAAATTGAAAGAAAATATAAAACTGCATTCAAGGAGGCACAGTTCAAGTAATGAAAATGTTTCAGGCTTCAGATGTCCAAAAACCAAAAATGAGGTTTTACTGTAGCATTAACAAAACCAAACTTTTAGGCTGAAATTATTTATGTCAAACTATAAATGTAAGATACAGTGCTTAAAATTTAGCCCCATCACAGGGGCTTCTGAAGCAATCAATGTTTGAAAAATAAAAAAAGGATGAATAAAATCCAAAGTGTTTGTAAGCTGTTGCATTACGAGAACAACCGGCTGCTATTCCATTTGTGAAGAACCAAGGGAAGTTGTAGAGGAGGAGCAAACACTAAGACTTCAGCTTCTCAAAGGGAGTTGAAATTCACTTGCTTTCGCTGTCATATATATCTGTTCTGAACATATATATCAAGGAAACCCAACAAAGAAAAAAATAGATGACAAAAGAAAGTGTAATGCCCTCTACAGAAGCAAACATGGACAATTGTTTATAATTTCACTATCAAAATGCAACTTATTTGCTTCTTAATTGGCTGCCATCCAATTGATGATGGGCAGGCAAAAACAGAAAACTCCAAATAGACACTACAATCCTCTGACTCTAATGGTCAAATCAAAATGGCATGAGACAGATTGCCTAATAGTCTACATGCTAGTTTCCCACTGAAGTGGTAAAGAGAAAATTGTTGAATTAAGTTGTTATGAATTCAAGAAAAAGAAAATAATCATAATCATATAAAATGCAGCATATCATACTCTGCATTATTTTCCATCAGCACACTTAGGAATCATAATCATATAAAATGCAGCATATCATACCTCTGCATTATTTTCCATCAGCACGCTTAGGAGATTGGCGTAACTGTCTGAAATTTTGGTTCAGATGGTTTTTCAAAAAGAAAGGGAAATATGCATGCTTAAGTTAGGAGATTGGCCTTGTTTCCATTTTCATATCAATGGGTTGATTTGCTGTTGTCGTTTCCATGAACTCATTCACAGAAATCTCCCATAGTTTTCATGTACTCATTAGCATATACCCGGTGGACCATGGAAAGAACCAAAAGTGCACAACATTAAACTGTGAAAGACCATGAAGTGGAGGTTTTATGACTGTCAAAGAACTAGATTATCTGAAGGAGTTATTTGTACAGCTACAGCATGAGATTCCGACTAAACACTATACAGTTTGCCAAAAGTGCAACTAAGTGTGTTTGGTAATTTGGTGCGGGTGCTTTTCAACTGAAAAAGGCTATCAATTTGATGTTTTTTTAGGTGTTTTTCCATGGTTTAACATCTTTACATCAAAACCATCTAAATACGCCTAAAGAAACATCAATTTTGATGCTTTTACAACACAAACACACTTTGAAAAACAATTTCAAATGCACTGGAACCACATTACCAAACAGAGCGTACTAAAATGGAATTTGTCTATCCAGTAAGTCAGCAAGCAATTCCGATAGAGAGTCTCATAAACAGAAATGTATCCAATACATTATACTTGATGGCAATGCCGCAAAATAAAATTATGCAAGCATATCTTCTTGTTCACTAATAACACATTCTTGAGAGTTTTTTCGGCTTAAACATCTGTAATAGCCATCCCCCAATATCAGATTCCCTATTATAACCTCCCCATATAAGCCTAGTAAGAGATTCTAAATATTCAAGATTAAGCAGAAATTAACTGAAATTAGCTCCAATTAGCTCCAATTAAGAAGAGTAGCATGACAGCATACGATATACCACATGACATATCTGACTTGACGATGTAACAAAAATTAACTGAAATTAAACTACAAATCTTTCTTCCATCTAATTCCACTAGCCAACAAATAACAGCATTCTTTTTAACACAGAAAACAGGTTTACATATAATTTTATTGCAATTTTTATGAAAGACGCTCTACTTTTCCACTCCTTATATTCATTCTATTTTCTCAAATAAAATATAAACCAAGAAAAAGGAACCCTTCAAACGAATGTCACAGTCATTGAGAATCAATACATTTAAGGACCAAAATGAGCACATTAAGGCATGCAACACAACGATATGACTGTTCAAACATTCGGAAGCCGGAATCACATAGCACTAGAATCAAATTGCATTATGGAAGAGCAAGAAAAACAAAAAGGATACACCAAGTACATGCCATGAGCAAAAGCACCAACCAAAACAGCCGTGAAAAGACGGTCCCTTACAACAGGATTCTTACGCAGGGTGAGTCGAACTGAAAATATTAAAAGCAAACAAACAAACTCATCATTAAACACGAAAATGGACAAACCCCATTTCAACAAACATAAAAAAAGCTCTCCTTTTTCAACAAAAACAGAAAAAGGCTTACTTAGAGGAAGAACCGGAGCATAGACAAGAGGGAACCAAGAACTTGAACTGGGGTCCACTTTTTTTCTTTCTATTCGCTGCTGCTGCCTCCCTTCACCAGATTCATAAATAAAATCACATCAGCAATAATATATAAGCATTACTTAACCTATGGACGCATACAAATGTCTTCGGAAAAATACTCACGGGTTGGTGAGATCAGACGGTGAAGCCATGAGAGGAGGGGGGATGGACAGTGGAACACCTGCGATGGCTTGAATTCTCAGCTTTGAGGAGTTTCTACTTTCTTTCTTGTGTTAGTTTGGGCTGAAATTTCTGTTTTTTCCCCCAATAATAAGGACTGTAAATTCATGGGTTGGGTTTGGGCTTTTGTTTTATCAAAACCTCCATTCACCAAAAACAGTCAGTTGATGTATTTTAATTTTGGGGATTAAAATCGATTTTATTAAAATGATTTCTGGAAATTTAAGAAAACTTGTTTAATAGTTATTGTTTTATTCTTGGGAATAAATATTTTTATTTTTCTATTAAACTATTTAGAAAGGAAAGCCAATATATGTTATCTTCTAAACCATCCACTTTAAAGTACAAAACTTGATGTGGAGAAGCATTTTATAAACCTGATTTTTTTTTATTTCTTAAATAAATCTATCTTTTCTTCAATCATTATTTTTTTTTATAAAAAATTGTTTTTTTTTTAATTCCCAACATAATTTTATTAATAAAAACATAAATTGAACATATTTATCATCATCAAATTAAAATCATTGAATTTGTTTAATTAAATAAATATTTTATTAAATCAAGCTATAATAAAAATAGATATGCACATAAAAATAATTGAATATAAAAAATATCATGCAAAATTGAACATATTAGAAACATAATCTAAAAATAAATGTTTTATTTTGCACTACAAATTTATATTGATCATCCAAAAGCAATCTTTACCTGCAGTTTCCAATGAATAATGGAAATATACCGATCCAAGAAGAATAAAAAGAATCATATTCCACCCAAGTTGAGGTTTCATCAGAATGGATAGGGTGCAAGAATCAGTTCTTAAGTAAACGCAAAAACTTGATTTCCATAAATTGAAGCACTGGCAGTAGAAACAATTCAAGTTCATGTTCTTAGAAGTTCAAATTTAGACAACTGGGAAAGTTGGGCAATCAAAATGACCAAAAAATGGTCAACCAGAATTGATCTTGCCGATTTTTGACCATCCAGGGAGGTCAAGTAGCTGTCGACGAATCTTGTTCGTCATGACTCCAGAACCAGCCCAGCAAATCGACATCTGATCTAGAGCTGTTACATTCTTTAGAAGAAAACCAACCGCATCGATCGCCTTTTCACCACCACGAAAGTTAGAGACTTCAATGAAATGAAGACAGGACAAGAAACAAAGTGGCGCCGGGTCCAATGTCCCATCTTCTTGACAGTTTGAAGGAACCTCAGACAACCCGACCTGCACATTCATCATGATTCAGTAGATGATTGAGGTCACAAAAATGGAACTTCACAGCGAAATGAGGAGACTTGTAGAGTGCAGAAAGTTACATCAGAGAAATAAAGAGATCTCAGATTGGGAGAGTTGTAGATTATGTGCCAAAATCCAGCACTGTGAAGATTTAACTCATCTGATTCAAATATTAAAGAGGTCAAGTTCCTGAATTCAAGCGGAAAAGCAAGCAGATCAGAAGCGTGATCCAGAACCTGCGAGTAAACAAAATATTATATCACAACTGTGATTCTCGTAGATCACGTAGAAGTTTAAGGGAAAAGAAGAAGGAAACACACATCAACAACATCAGTTGTAAGATATAAGGTTTTAACACTAGAAATTCCTTCAAGGAGCTTGTAGGAACGGCAGGCAGTTTCCCTCGGACGTCTGTCACCATCGGAATTAAGAAAAATGAACGTCTCAACCACAGAAGATTCATCTAAGCAAAATTCATTCGAAAGTGTGCCGCAGCAACTAAAATGGGCGAGATGAGTTCGAAAAATCCTAACATGACAGCCACCTGAATTAGCTGGAGTGCTCTCAAGAGATTCATATATGGCCAACTGCTGAAGTTTGGGAGCACAAATAGTAACCCACACGAGATTCTTCCAATTGCATTCATAGATTTCCAACTCCACGAGGTTCGGGAGACTGAACAATTGTTGGGTTGACTGGTCATCAATAAAGGTCACCTGACGGAGGCTCAATATCTTCAAACATGGGAGGGATATTGAAGAAGGAAGCTTGAGAATAAAGAGCATATCTATTTCAAACTCTGTCAGTGTTTTGCAGTTAAATAAGCAACGAGGAAAAACGAACGATGATTCGATATCGCTGAGGACGAGATATAAGTCCTTGACGTTACGATTTACTGCGGCAGAAATCCATGTCCCAATCCGAGATTGATCATCCTTGGCTTCACATGAGAGACGGAAAGTTTCAATATTAGAAGGGCCACGAAGAACAAGAACCCTTTCCACAAAATCCATGAAGAGCTTTCTTTTTGGGGAATCCCTTCCATCAAAGCTGAGGTTGGGCGTGGATTTCCACAGATTTTGCCACTTCTTTGATAATATGCTGGTCCTGATAGCTTCATGTATTGGGAGGAACGACACTATATGTTCAAGAACTTCTTCTGGTAAATTGCTAATGCTTTTTCCAGCACAATCGGTTTCCTTTCCTGCCTTCAACTTCTTTCTTTTGGTTTTGCGAATCAAAGAATTGGCCTTCATAGTCTAGACTGCACCTCAACATGAAATGAAGCGTCAGGTTGATCATCAAGACTAATTACATTCCAAAATCAACTTTACTGCAGCAAATTAACATGAATTTATTAACTACAGCACAGGAGCATGAATATATATGATTTTTTTCACAGTGAACACTAAAAGAACGGAGATTATATGAAATTAAACTAGCAGCCCAGGCAAGATAAAAACAAATTTGACCACAGTTATGTGGGATCCTGTTCAATAATTTATCCATCTTTCACCAGAAAAAAAGAGACAAATTTCTACCAACAAAATAATATTTTCTTATACATAAGTTTTTCAAGATAATAGCATGGTGGATTCGGACTTGGTGACCCTTTAATTATTAAAAATCTAATATTATATAGATGAAGCATCTCAACTCACATTCAACGGATGATTCTATATTATTTTTTAACACAAAAGTCACCACTTGTAAGAAAAATCAAATAAACAACTCATAAAACATGCAAAATATGCTTTTCTCATGGTAATCTAGAATGCCTTTGTGCAAAACCATGAAGGGAAAAAAACCCTAAAGATAGAGGAGTGGAAGGATTTGCAATCGAGACGAAGAAATACCAAAGAATAGAAACAGAAGCCGACAGTGAGATATTGTGTTTTTCGTTCGCTAGGGCAGGAGTTAAGAACAAAAGAAGTTCCTTTTATAGGCAATTAAACTGTAGAGGAAAAGAAGAGGAAAATAAAAGGGAATTAATTTTTTGTGTGGTCCTAGGAAAGTGAGAGTTTTCTTTTTTTTAGATATATTTATGAGAAATTATATAAGAAAAAAAAACAATTTTTTAGAGGATTCGATGAGCAATATTCAATCAATTATTTATATTTCTTTCTATTTGGTGCGAAGATTTTACATATTAATGGATTGTTTTTTCTAGTGTGGTTGAGATTTTTTTTTAAAAGTGTTTTTTAATTTTGAAAAATATTATAATAATATTTTTTTTTATATATATATTATTACATCAAAATAATCTAAAAATATCAAAGAGACTTAATTTAAAGTGAAAAAATAAAAATAAAATACATTGTCAAACATGAACTAAAAGAGAAAGAACTTTTTTTTTTCTATTTTCCCTTTATTTTTATTTATTTTATGCTCGCAGAGATGATCAATGGCTAATTGATTGCGAATCGGAAAAAGGTAATTTTCTTGGTCTGCGGTAGAGATTTAATTGGCTTGTTTCTTTCGAGGAGTCGCTGACGGATTGAAACGACAGCGTTCCTGGTTTTCCGCGGGAAACCAGGAGTCTATGGACTAAACGACAATTGACAATTTAATCTGAATATTATCACTCATCTTAAATGAAATATATATTTATATTATATTAATATATATATATATATATAGAATTTATATTTTTTTTAATATAATATGGTATATAAATACCTTAATATTTGTATAAAAAAATATAAATAGTATTAATATAAATGTACATACTTAAATATATTTATTTATTATTTTATTTTTTTATTAATTAATAGGTAATAATAGATGCCTGATACCCAATAAATAATTTATCAGTATTAAATAGTTTTTACTAGATAAATAATATAGAGTATGAATATCAAAATTCACATATAGTTAATCCTACTGTATCCGAGCAAAATTGATCAAATGCTATTTTGAAAAGTAGATATATTATTTTAACACATTTCTTAATAAAAAAAATATTTAAAAAAAATAATAAGTGATAGCAACAAACAGGAGAGGCAAAGGAAAATGGAAGAGAGAAGAGAGAGAAAAGAGTGGAGGAGAAGGGAAAAGAGGCGGAGGTGAGAAGATAGAAGGAAGCGATAGTTGTTATGTTGGTGGTGGAGGTGGTGGAGGAGAGGAGAAGGAAGGAAATAGAAGAGAAGAGGAAATTATCGAAATAAAAGGTGAAAACTTGGAATTGATGTATGTAGGAATGTTAAAACCAAAAAGGATCAAAGTGAAACATTACAGAACTTATAGGACGATAATATACAATAGCCAGCAAATAAATCCATCCTCTCCTCACTCTCTCTCATCCCCTCCTCCTCTCCCTCTTGACAAATTTTAATGATCCACTCAAGCTCAACATAAGTGGAGAATCAAGTGAAGGAAAGGAGCTCGGATTGAATTGGTATTCGATTTCTTTCTCTCTCTTTTGATCTATAATTTTCTCTTGTTTTCCTACTTTTCCCATTTGATTCAAAACCCATTTTGTGGCTTCTGAATTGAAATTTCGAAGAGACTAATATTTGATAATTGATTCGATTGCAATTGATAGATTAGATTGGATCAGGACAGCTCATTTTGTTTCAACAGGTCAGAATCAATTATTTTGCAGGAATAAGGAGGAAAAGAGAAAGTGGATTTTCAGATGATGAGAGTGCAAAGCCTATCTGAAGGGGGCATAGCAGAGGTGCCACCCCGATATATCCAGCCCCCGGAGGACCGACCGCCCATTCATGATGACGTCACAGTAATAGATAACAGGGATGAAGACAATATCCCCATGATTGATGTTTTTGGGTTCGACTCGGAGCAGAGGGATGCTGTTCGCAAAGTAATTGGCGATGCCTGCGCCAAATGGGGTGCCTTCCACATTACCAACCATGGAGTTCCATTAGAATTGCTGGACCAGATCAGAGGTGTAGGGTTATCGTTTCTTCAAAGACTACCCCGTCGAAGATAAGCTCAAATATGCCTGTGATCCCAATTCTCCTGCTTCTCAGGGGTATGGCTCTAAGATGCTGCGCCCTGAAGCTGAAGCTGAAACTTCAACTGTTTTGGACTGGAGGGACTACTTCGATCACCATACCCTACCACTCTCTCGCCGTGACCCTTCTCGCTGGCCTCACTTCCCTTCCAATTACAGGCAAGTTGTGGCGCGTTATAGTGATGAGCTCAAAATAGTTGCACAGAAGTTGCTGGGGCTTATATCAGAGTCTCTGGGACTGCCAACTTCTTGCATTGAGGATTCTGTCGGGGAATTTTATCAAAACATTACTATAAGCTACTACCCTGCTTGTCCTCAACCGCATCTTACACTGGGTCTTCAGTCCCATTCTGATATGGGTGCCATCACACTTCTCATCCAAGATCATGTCGGGGGCCTTCAGATTTTCAAAGACTCCCAGTGGATCACTGTCCATCCTCAATCTCATGCTATTCTTGTTATATTGGCTGACCAAATGGAGGTAATTGAACCATTACTGATGTTTTCATTTTCCGCTATAAACATGCTTTTTTCGTTCTCTTGTTGGCTTAACTGCAGATTTTTTTCTTAATTTTTTCCCATCGTATACGATGAACTGTGTTTATGTGTCTGATTCATTTGAAGCTTTTGCTTAATTATGCTAGATAACAAAACAAAATCAAGAGTGAAAAAGGATGCGTTTTGATTCTCATGTCTCATGCAAGTTTCCATTTTCCGAGCTTTTCGCAATCATGTGGGTTCCTGTAAAATCTTGAACCCATCCTTGTGGAATCTCTATTAACATGCTGCCACATTCTTAGCCTGTGACAAACGATCAAAACCAATGGTTCCTGTATAAACCACCTTGTATTTCTCAAGAAAAGTTTTCTACTATAGCTCTTTCCCATGTAATAGTTGGAGTTTGAAAGGCCAAAATGATGGATATCTCTTCACCTATTTGAGCTCTGATCAGTACAAAATCTTATATCCATCAATGTGCCACCCCTGTGTCTAGTCTTTTTGTTGCTTTAGTTGAAATACACTTTGATTAAAAGTTTAATGGGAAGCACTTTGCCTGTAGATTATAACCAATGGGAAGTATAGGAGTGCTCAACATCGAGCCATTACAAATTCCAGCAGTCCACGGCTCTCGGTTGCCACCTTTCATGACCCAGCCAAGACGGCGAAAATATCCCCTGCTTCTGAGCTAATTAGCAACTCATCTCCCGCCCAAGTACCGTGAGGTTAAGTATGGAGACTATGTGTCATCATGGTATACCAAAGGCCCAAAGGGGAAACGGAACATTGATGCCCTCCTCGTCGATTCTTAGATCTTCCCTGATTTTGGTGTTGACATTTTCAGTGTTCTTGATTTGAGGGGAAAAAAACCCCAGTATGTTTTAAACATTCGTATTGTATCATATTTATTTGCCTACATGTATATACTATCAAAAGATCAAACACCTATTTGACTCTGATACACTACCAAGTGCAAACAAAGCTTTTTCAGAGATTCCCTTGACCGGTGGTTTCAGCCACGTAACATAGGTAGGAAAATTATTTTGTAAATTAATACAGTTAAAAAAAAAAAAAAGACTTAAATAACATCTGGGTGATTGTATTTATTTCTCGAGGGGTTTTAAGAAAACTATAGTTTAGTAAATTACGCAATATCATAGCTTTTAATCATTGAGTTAAAGTCTTAATAAAATATTCTTAAAAAACCTATTTTTTTAATAGATTAAGATTTCATGAGATTAGATCTAAAAAGACGATTCAAATATAGCTCAAAAAGTTACAATTCAGGATTATCTATATTTGCCTTGTATTTGTTTTCTTCTATTTAACTTGGAACTTTTAATTTAATTGATATTTTACAATTAAATTTTTTTTTATTCTTTCCTATAAGAAATTAAGATACTAGCTTTGATATGTAACTTTCAGAGCTTCAAAAACCTTGCTGTGAATTTACTCTCAACAGTAGAAGTACCTAAGCTGTGCTAATTTTTCTTTTCTGAACTATGCTATGCTAGTTTACAATACAATTTAGTCACTTGAAAGAAAACTCACCAGCGTTATCTTGGATGTCTACTAGTGAACAAAACGTGTTCCATGGAAAATATAATTTATTCGTGCAAAGGCAAAGTTCAATAAAATAAAATAAAATATAAATAAAAATGCCTGCTAGTCGAAAGCTTACAGGATTAATCCAGTAAGAGTGTTAAATAATAATCCCAATGCCCATGTATTTTGTTTTTCTCTTTACATTTTGCATGGTTTCAAAATAAACATGTAAACTCACAGCACAATGCACAGTGGTACGAAACCCTTAAATGCACTAAAAGAATTTAGGACCATGGTTTGTGAATTAGCATGCAAGTAGTGAGCACCTCCTAATGGATTAGCAAGTATACACGAGATTTGAAAAAAACAATACACCGAACACAGTGGTTATATATACGAAACATGAAATACTTGCACATCTTCACCGACAAAAAATACAACTAATGATATACGAACATACCATGGCAGTAGTGGAAACAGATAATGTTACAACAACGTCATAGTTCTGCAAGAATGGCCGGGATGTAATGAGATAACTCTGCGGTGAGCGATTGAAATCCGTTCACAAGCTGCGTGTGGAAATCTTGATCTTCCTCTCCAATCAATCTAAAATGTACACGAATGGCGCGCTTGCAAACAGCCATGAATTCAAGTAAGGCAGCAATGAGCTGCTGCAGTTCTTGAGAGCGCAACCTTGTAGCAGGCTCACCTGACAAGAAGGCTGTGCAGACACTTAAAACTCCGCTGTTTACCTGTAACAAAGCAGTTTGCCATCAGAAAAGAAAATTTTGCCTGGCCATGGGGATGAATGGTTGGAGAACATAATAAAAAGAATAATTCTAAATCTTTTTAGTTGAAATATGGAGGAGATTGAAGAAATCCAACAAGCAACTCACTTGCACTGCAACACTGCCTTGGAGAATTCTCTGCAAACTTTGGAGACGTGGAAGTTGATCTCCTTCAGAGCTGCGGGGCTCCTCGAGCTCATTTCGTAAGGCAGCTGTTCGAGTTTCAATCATTCCAATTGCATTCTCGACTGGTGAGAACTCAAGAGATTCAGATTTCATTACCAAGAGCCTGTTCACCAGAGCAGGGAATGAGCCTTCAGTTTGAAGAACTGTCCTCCTCTTCCATTGGTCTTCCAATCCACCTTGGGTTTTACCATTTTTTGTAAATGGAGTGTCAAACAAGAAGCGGTCAAAGACACGTGCCCGAACAGTTCCAGTGGAAAGAGAAAAGATCCTTTCCCTTCTGCTTCCTAAATCTTCATCTTCCATGACTGGATCAACAGCAGTTATCTGCAGGTAGCAGACTCCAGGCTGCAGCTCGTCTGCCTTCACATGCCTAGAATCTGGAATGATATGCAATGTGTGATTGTCGTCCATCCTAGACTCATAAATATGACTAAGTTTCTCCATTATGTCACCTAGGCGTACATCACGGGGCTCTCGGTATACATATTCCTTCCTATCTAGTTTCCCAAACCTTTCACCATAAAATCCCACCCTATAGTATGTGGCATCAGTGAACGGAATTGGGCTTGATTCCTGCTCCAGAATTGATTCGTAGATATTAGTAAGCAATGTGTGGCATTTAGCCAGCTGCCCATATGCCCTTCTACTTTTATAAACTGGTATAACAAGCTCCAGAATGTTTGCACAGAAATGAAAAAGCTCAGCTTGAGAGAAAAGCTTGTTAGCAAGCTGTAGATATTTTACAGCAGAGTCCACTGTGAGCTTTGAAGAACCATACCCCTCTACCTCAGCTGCAGATGCCTCAGAAGTGATCTCACTGCTGACCATTGGGCAAATTTTACGTAAAGAGATCACATGATCTTTGCTCCACACACCATCATTCCTAACCACAAGAGCCTACAATGATTAAAGTAAATCTATTAGTTGAAAAGGGATAACATGTAGGCAACCATCACTTCATGATCACAAACTCATCTTTCCAGTTGTCCACTACACAGCTAGAAAATATCCATCATAAATTGCCAATCATGGAGGAATCTTGAATCAATTTACATAATTCGGTTTGGTTTAAATACAATTAGACTCAATTGAATTGAATGATTCAAAAACATATATATGAAATAGATGGTTCGAGAGTATTTGTTCTAATTGCAAACTGATTTCTCCAGAGATCACAAAAGGTAATAACACTCGACACTAAATAAACCAAAGATGCTATCAAGTACTGCCTGGACAATTAAACAAGATCTTTGCAGTTTTTTTTCCTTTTCATTTTATTTTATTGAAACCAATAGAAACCTAACCCCGAGAGAAAGGAAAAAGAGAAACAGTTTGTGGGTCCTATTCTTTTCAACACTTTGAGCTCAAGGATGCCTTGAAACTATGAAACACAAGGAAGTGCGGGTGAAATAGAACAAGAGTGAGAAATATACATTTTTACAATTAAATGATAGTTGATAAGAAAACAGGTCAGAGTCTGCGAGAGTTTTTAACAAGAAAATTGTCAGCAGTGAGATTTGAACCTGCGATTCTTACATTATGCTAAAGTTCATATCAATGGGAAGCTAATCATGCTACTTAACAGGTTCAATCAATCATACTATTCTCTTCATAGACAGGCTAGATAATTTAGGTGTTCATCTTTTACTATATCCAAATGATCTCTATATCTGAGTTCAGAATTAGTTCGATTTGCATCTCCAAAAAGATGATCTCACCAAGTAAGAATTCAAATCTCATTTTAACCTCTATAATCACTGTTTTCCGTCTAACTAATAATGAGAATATTGATAGGTTGAAGAAAATTACACCAAAATATAAATACTTTTACTCAAATTTTAAGTGGCTATAAAAATTTTCATCAGGTGAATTGGCTTCTCCAATAAGTAACTATTTTGAGACAAAGGATTTGAAACAATCAGTATGCGTTTAGGTTTGGGTACAGTTCTGACAGACTCGACATTTTAAAGAGCAAAATGGCAACTCACTGTCAACAGATAGAAGAGTAAAAAAAAACTGTAAAAGATGCAAAAGATAAATTCAGAATATGACAAAGCAGCAACAAATTAAGTCATTAACAACTCTTGGGTTTTGGCAGCTTAGAAGATATTTAGGACAAGAAATTGTTTAAGCATAGTGTAAGAGTTTCTCTCAGTTAAATCTCGGTTGTGTACAACAAAATGAAAGCGCAATCTAATTAATTCATTTAGTTGCAACCACACAGATTAGTAATTTACCTGCATTACAACACCAGCAACAGCCACAGCACACTGTGCAGCTTCGGCCCAAGATTGCATTTCCTGATGCGCATCACATAAATGCAGTAACCACATTATGTGAAGATCAGGAACAGGAGCAAATGCCATTGCTAGTTTATAGAAGCTCTCTGCAGCAGCATATCTATCCATAGTCATTACAGAACCCTGTTAAGAAAGTCGAGAACAGATGATTTTGTCAGAGCAACAGCATGTAGTCATACATCTGGCATGCATTAGTGTGTCAAAGAACCAGTTAACCCAAAAGCTTAAGCTATTAGGTAAAGCTTCGATAATGGTTTTATATCTCTCTAATACACTCCCTTAAGTGAAAGCCTTTTGAGCCCGAAACTTCCACATGTTCACCGTTACCTTGTGCTTAATTTTATTAATTAGAATAGAGTCGATGAGATTCAAACTCGTGACAGTTTGGTCATCAATATGATTTCTTGTTAAAAAACTATTACAATCCAAAAAATTAAACTATTAGGTGAAGCCCGGAGAATGGTTTTATATTAGGGTAAAACTCATCCCAATTCATTGGGAAAAGAACCATATAATCCAGGGTAATTACAGAAATGAAAACAGCTTAAGCAAGAGTGTGCTAGGGGTTACAACAAGGAGGATTGGGAGAAAACGTTGCCAACATTACTTGCTTATATGCCCAATCCCACCAATCCATTCTGTATGTGTATAAAATGACCAGTCTCTGAATGAAAAGCTGATGCAGAGATTAACTTACCAAGAGTGCATGTTCAAGGCTAGCATCAAGGGCCAGGATAAGGCAGTCAGAGAGATATTTCACCTCACTCCAGGACCACCTATTCTCTGCCAACTTTTCTGGAACCGCCACCAGAGCACTTTCAGGAACTCCACATTCCTGTAGTAGGTCAGGAGTCTTCAATTCATCTGCCATATCCTCCAAAGACTTGCGAAGACGTCTTGCTTCACCACTCTCCTCTAGCATCCCATCAGACTTCATCTGTGTCACTTGCACATCAGACATCAGCTCTGACAATGTGATAGTCAGCATGACCCTCAACCTTGCTGTTTGCATGAAGTAATAGAAAGCGCTCTGCAAGCACAGAAGAAAATGACAATTGATGTTATGTAGGTTGAAAATTACAACATATGCAGCAAAGCAAAGCATGTAAAAAAGCATACCCTGACAAGAATCTGGAGGCCAATAACAGCTCTTTTCTTGACACTTTCATTTCTAAAAACTGCAAGCCGAAGAAGATGGAAAGCCACCTGCTTTAAGAAACGATCGTTCTCCCTGGCCATTAATGTTGCCCCATGAAGATCAAAAACGTTGTTAAAGACAGGAAATAGAGCTTTCCAGAAAGACAATGGTTGATTTCGAGAGAAGAAGCTCGTAAATGTGGCTGTGAGGCAATCAAGTTTCCCATAATCGGTAGCAATACTATGGGAAGCTGCCATCACAGAAAACTTTTCAGTTATTTCCAGAACCTGAAGACTCACAGCAGCACTCAAGTTTTCTTCCCAAAGCTCCTGAAGTAAATGCCAAAGCTATCAGCTGGCTAAATTATTGGTCATATACAGAAATATAATGTTTTGAGAAAAAAAAAGGGCCCATTGCAGTATGAGAACAAGCACATGAATTCTCCACAAGAATATACCAGTTTTTGTCTCAATATTGGATGCAAGGACTCTCTAAGTGCTTGGGCTGAAGCTCCAATCCTGGAAGATTGTGCCTGAGCAAGTGCTTCTCTCAAGGAATATGGCTGGCTGGGGGAGCTTAATTGGGAATTCACTCTCTGCCACAAATATCCATTATCAGGTGTACCCTGAGGCTGCACAAGAAAAAATAAAAAAACTTGATAGGATATATAAATTTTGCCTTCTAAAACTTCAAACACGTGCAAAAGCACTAACTTTTGAACCGAGGGCAAATAAAATTTAACCTACCCTGACTTCTTGCCGTGATGCCTCAGACAGATAATTGTTGATTGCCGGAGAGAGCCTGTCAGAGTACTTGGGAGAAGCAGGTCCATCCCCAACAGGACTGCGAGAACTAGATCCCATAAGCATGCCATCAGCAGGTTTTCTGTGCTGTAAACACATTGTGCAGAATCAGCAACATACATAGAAGAATAGAGAAACAGTAGCCAAAGAGAAGCACCCCCAAGGGGTTGCATGCAAACCTTAACATATTTAAATTTGATAGCCTAAACTACAGTCATTGCCTAGCACATCGATTTAAAGTTTTCAACCTAGTTTGGGAGTGATCCTTATTTGAGTAATTGTTAACCCAATAATAGATGCTACTTAACCCTATGGTTTTTTCTCTAAGGCTAGGTTTTTCCTGATCCTTCTATATTTTTTGCCTTTTTTGACAGGTGAAGCCTTCCCTAATAAAGTGCATTGGACCCTGAACAAATCAAGAAAAGCTCTAGGACTGAAAGCTCTAACTCCTCAAAATGAGATACTTGGAAAGCAAAAATAGTCAAGACATTCCACTGTGTCAATTTTCTTTTCAAGGATTTATATTTTTTCCCTATCTATGCTGATGGCCAAAAAGTTCATTACCGGCATGATCCTAGTTATCTCACTTGTTTTTGCATGTGGTGCATGTTGCCCAATTCAAACTAGATAATGTTCAGAGGCACATAGACGAATGAACTAACTCAAACTAGATAATTCTCCACACCTAGACTAACAAATATGTTCAGCTACCACACACAAATAACAATGTCTAGAAACACGAGAAGAAAAGAGACAGGAATTCAGATAAATAGCAACCTCAAAAAGAACAAGGCATTCCTCCATGAGTTTGAAGAATAATCTAGTCCGAGCAATGCTTTGCTGCCATGCCTTAACAAGCGATGTATCATCCAGATTGCGCATGATTTGCAAAATAACAATTAAAACTTCACGCTTTTCAACAGCATTTAGGTTGTAGAAGACAGGCATCTCGTCCAGGATCTGCATAAAAGACATTATTAATTCAGCGATCCATGGGGTGATCAGAGCAAATATCAGCAGGCAGAACAGTACAATCTATATAAATACATCTTATCTCATTTCACCTCTTCTAGGACTTTAACAGCACCAACAGGACAGACAAGCTCATTAATCATGAATTTCTACAAATTTGCAAAGACATTTAAAGGCCTGGACTATATGAAGCCAACACTTGAACCCAACTTCCATCAAAAGATTTAGAAGTAAACTCGATTAAGAAAAAATGATCCATTTGTATCATCCTTCCAGTTCACATGCTCAAACCATTGATACCAAAAAAACATATCAAGATTTACATGAAAGAGTTTCGATCAATGGTTTATCGGTGCAATTAAGAAAATAACCATTACGTCTTCAGCTGAAGGCAGTTTCTTAGTCCTTCTGAGGGGGGAATGCAATTTTTTTCAATATTACTAGACATTTTAAATGTGTCCAGAAAAGCATGTCCGTATAGGTGGGTTTTTGACTTCTTACTTGGATGATAATGTCTTTCACCATCTGAAATATGGCTACAGAATACCACATTGATACACAACCTGCTGAAGATGGTCAAGCCTCCATATATTCATTAATTTGTGGATGCAGAAAAAAAAATATAGATGGCAGTCCAAGTGCTGTGCACAGAACCAGAACAAAATTGTGATATTTGTTTCAAAACTTTTGATTGTCAACATGCTTTACCCTTCCTCCATTAATGAGCATCATCTACCTTGTTTTGAATAACTAATTTCTGAGGTATTAGATACATAATATTCTGGCATCAGAATAGCCATCTCATCAAGTGGCTCTGCTTGTCATTAGATCTTCATCAGGGCAATTTTTATCAGCTACATTATCAATGAATGATGTGGTCATTATAATTCCTGAATGCCTCTTTGAATAGGTAACAGTATATTCTTGACCAGGGGATTTAATTCAAAAGAGAGAATTTAAAAAATGATATCGTTTTCAATACTTTTTAAGCCATCTCTCATTCCCAGAAGAACTGTTTTTCAAACCCTTTCGTAAGAGACCTGAACATTTATTGTTCTTCCATGCATGCTTGAACTAAAGTTTTACAAGACCTTTCTCTGATTCCGTGTCACTGGATTTCCCTTACCTACTTTGCAATTCTCATGTGTGATGATTTCATAGTAATCTGTTTATTTTACTCTACACATAGAGATTGTAGGAACATGTTCACTTCTGGACATGTAATTATGATTAAACCATGAGGCATATTGAGAGAATCATGCTTTAACTTCTCTTAATTGGAACAAGGTAAATTCTTGCTTCAGCCACTCAGTTCATTTGTGAATGTAAACTGAAGCACCTGTAGCTATATTATATAATTCCATCCCTAGGCATTATCTAAAAAGAATGTTTCATTGGCTCTGACAAATGCTCTTCAAGAAACTTTGCATTTAAAGATCTTTCTTAGTAAACAAACTACTGGCCCTTCAAAGAGTTGTTGTGTGTTATTTTGAAATGACCCATTATGGTAAGAGAAACACTTACTCAGGCACCAACCTCAATAATCAGTAGCCAAGGAGATTATGAACAGAAACTTGGTAAGAAGTCCTGACAACCAAAGCTAAGTTGTACACTTCATAGTCCATGCTAAATAATTGTTAAGGAACCATCTCACCTAAAAGCTTAAGCTGTTAGGTGAGGGCCCATAATATGATTTATATTATTCTCTAACAATAATTGGAGTACAGAACCCTCCTAAGTCCCTAACAAGTACCAGCATATAAACACTTAAATATACAGCTCATACACAAGCAGGAAAACATAAGAGCACAATTTTCCTTCTCTGACTATTAATTAGAACACTTGAGTGCCACCAAACATTTAAAAAAAAAATACAGTTAAGCAATCGAAAAGTGTAATCACAAAGTTCTACAGAACTACAATGAGCAACCAAGATTCCCACATGATTGCACAAGAAGAGAAATTATTTTTGACTATGAACTTGAGGTAAGGCAGAAGTGATTGGATGTTCTATAAATAAGCAAGAGTTTTATAATGGTAAGAACCTGGCCAACAAGTGGAAAATATAGCTGAGCAATGTATAGTTTATCTTCAGGCTTTTGGTATCGAGCATCAAATTCATGCTTGCAAAGCAGTACTACTAAGATTCTGGCTGCCTGCATGCACCAAAACTCAGTGCCATGAGAATATATAGAGGTGGCAATGGCCACAGATAAGTAAAATACCAATTCTGCATAGAGGTACTGTTGAAGAAAGTGTACACACATAAGATATAATATTCAGATGAAGTAAAGGGCACTTAGTTGATCTGCACTAAACTCACCTTTGACCGTTGAGATAGCTCATCATGATCCCAAGTAAGGAAAAGCTCTTGTATCAAAACAGACGCAAGGTAGTTTCTACAACAAAAACAAGAACACGATCAGACATCCAATGCTACAAATCCCTAATCGGTCACTAGATAGCATCTACCCTTTTTCTTTTCGGAGAAAGAAGATTCCATCCATATTGAGTGTTAAAAATGTATGTTGCAATCCTACAAATGTGCAACATGACACTGACAGACATCTACACTTATAAGCAGATTGACAAATGAAGCAATGGAAAGGAAAACGATAAAACTATACGAAAAGAAAACAAGCCTATGTAATGCAGAGTTCACATAATTTATTTTGTATGAAGTAGCTAAATAATCAATCAACAAGAATTTGATTAACAAAATACCCGAGGTGCCTCTCCCCAGCATTTCCACAAAAAAAGATCAAGATCGCATTATTTGCAAAAAGGTTAGCTTGCAGTCACAAATTGATCAGCGTACCCAGATAAGCTTGTCAAGGTATTTGCTTAAATGTCTGTAAGTAAAAGCATAAGTATGTATGTATGTGTATAAAGTATTACGGTATTTACATGTTAAGAAATAAGAGAACTTGGTTCTAACAACTAGTTAGGTAACTGAAGCCAACTAAAAGAAAAATGATAGCACAACACAAAAAGAAAGTGAGCTAATGAGATGCAGACTTCACTCAATTTATTTTGCATGATGTACCAGGGTAATCAATCAAGAACAATTAGATTGATGAAATACCTATCCGAAGGGTCCCTCCCCGGCATCTCCACAAAAAGATCATGATCACATATGATTTGCAAAAAGGTAAGCTTGCAGTCATGAAGAACTGATTGACATACCCCAGAAAACTTGTCCAGGTACAAGGACACCTGTAGCAAATTGCAGATTGCAGATAGTAAAAGATATAAAGAGTTATAACATCAGCAAAAGTCCAAGCTTTTGGGACAAAGTTGTCTCGTCTTACAAATTTTATATTAGGTAGAGTGCAATTTGTACCATGATTCTGCATATCCTATCTATTTGTTGAAGGATTAGTAGATCGCTAATACATCCACATATCAATATAAGCCTAAGCAGCCTTGAGATCACAAGATGGACTATTGAAATCGATATAAGCCTAAGTAGCCTTGAGAGTCACAAGTTGGACTACAAAAAAATTAAATGTTCTAATCTAGTCTGAAGATATGATTATTGCTTCTGCTTGATCATAATCCATTTGACACCCTTTTCCTGTTGTCTTCTACAGGCCTAAATAGCATATCCTACTTCCACTTGTCACAGCCATTGTTCATTTCTCAGAAACCTGATTGGAATGACAAGCCCTGATAAACTAATTATCCACATGAAAATTTCAACCTACCTTATTCCCTGCTCACACTCAATATAGCAAAGATTTAGATCTCTACTTCCTGGGCACATGATGCATTCCTAGTATGTTGTAAGCATATAGTATTCTACAAATTTTCATGTCTTATCAGGGGTGGCATGTAGAGTACTTTTGAGGGGACCTAGGCCCAAAAGTTTTTCAACATTACACCCGTGTCTTAGCATATAATTTAATGAAACTTTCCTATTCTCCCATTATCCAGTGCCAATATTTCACTTTCATTCTGCTTGTCCACCTTCATGGACAAAGTTTAGCGGAGATATGATCATGGGCATTTTGTCATTCACATGAAACCCTTCAAGCATACAAGTCTTCATGTTAAGTGCATGTTCAGTGATCCATATTTTATAACTGAAACTAGATATACATAAATGCCAGAGAACTTAGTGTTAAAAAGTATAAGCAATGTTAAAATGCTGATTTAGATATTACACTTAAGCAGTAAACATACCAACTCAAAAACTTGACGAGGTTCAATGATTGACAAAAGATCATAGCAGAAGAAGGCCAAACTGCTATTCAAACGTTTTGCTAAGCTTAAACCCTTCTTACAACGCTCATGCACTTCTGTAAGAAGGCAATCATATAGCTGCATTATACATCTGAACACGCCTTCTTTCAATTGCATCGGTGGAACATCTTCACCTACATCACAAAAGGAAATACAATAAAAGGAGAGGAACATAAGATAAAAACTGTGAATATAAAATCTAAGTTAATTTCAAGCAAGATCATTTTGTATTGAAATGGCAGGAACCCTATTGCATTTAATTAATATACCTAATGGAAGACTATGATAGAAAAGACGAGCTTGCTCCAATGCCATTGACTTCACAATAAGCTCAAGGAAAAACCATGCCATTGCCAACACATCATCATATACTGGTCCAACACGATAGCCTTTAGCCTGCAGTAGTCATAAATTTGAAAAGTTCTGTAAGGAAAAAAACAAAAGGAGAGGGAGGGGGGCAGGAGTAGATGCATAAACACACGATGGCATATCTTGCAATTAATGCAGCATCCAATGAATGTGCTATGTGCTCTGATCCAACAATGGATGCCAGAATCAGTTATGTCATTAACATCAATAGATTTTGTAGGATCCACTGATTGTATTAGCCAGCGAACTGCACTATCAATAAGAGCATATACATATCATTTGGTCAAATTGAGGAGGTGGAGTGTCATCACTTAGCTTTATTCCGACACATTCTAAAGAGCACTATAATCTACTTGAAATACCACAAGGATGTTCTAGCCAGAAAAAAAAAATACAAGTACCAAGTAGAGAAAGATGATGAATACAGAATCTAAAAACAGCAATGTATTCCAGTGACAACAAGCCAGAAAAAAAAAATACAAGTACCAAGTGAGGTTCACATTCTTTTCTAATATACAAGGTAATTGTGCATCATTTTCAAACCCAACAATGGTGATTGGAAATGCTTACAAACCCCTGCAAATAAAACTAAAAGGATATTAAAAATAAATTTGATTTAATATTTAGTGTTCTGATACCGAGCACATAAGAGTGAGTGTGGGAAATTTACAAGGCTCCAAGTAATATAAATGGAATAAATGTCATTATCCGAAAAAAAAATTTAACAAGTTATCTACATCTATCAAGACCAGGAGATAGTATGTGCACCACAGTTAGATAGATGATGTTAACTAAGAAACGAAGGATGATCATATGACCAGTTGACGACCCCTACCAGCAAATGCAAGAATTGTGAAAGCAGAGACAACTAACCTTGCTACGAGCCAGACTCCCCCACACAGTGGACAAACCAGGATAAACAGGCGGTTGACGACCACCAAAGTCATCAAAAGCATAATCGACATAGTTAACAAGAAAACGATTTCGCTCAGTGTCATCAACTGACTCTTGCTGCACCCTACAAAATGAAATGCAATCAGATGTTAAACCATGCAAAGGCTAGTTTTTATGAAAAGTTTGTTTTTCTAAACAAATTGCTTCAAATAAGTAAATTGCTCAAAACTGGAAAACACTGAATCAAATCTCTTACGAGTTGACATTGCCAAGATCAGGAAAAGATGGACATATAAATCTAACAAAACTAATATTGATTTAAGATTATCAGCAATAGAGAACTTCTTCCTGCTTTTATTTAGGCAGGCTAAAAAACTTGAGAGGCATACATTTCTGATACCTGTTTTCAGCACCTCATATTTTACATGAGCTCAAATTTCTGCACTCAAAGAACATTCTAGATGATAAATGATGTAGCCCTAATGTCAAAATCGTAAACATTACAAACAAGCATACCTCGTTAGGATATTAACCATGGCCCTGAAGGCTGCTACCTGAAAGAAAAAGGGGAAAATAAAGAATAAGACAGGCACTGCACAATCAGGAGCATGGGTAATATAACATGAAATCAAAAATTAAAAAAGACCCCCAAGCAAAAAATCATATGAAATAGTTAAAATGGCTTTATATCACAGCCACATTTGTAATAACTGTTGCGACCCCAAGTGTCACATTTTTACAAGGGTTGTTTATTAGCTGCAAATACCACAGGTGTGAATTTATTAATGATAGAAGGCACTAAGATCCGTCACATAAAAAAAACTACGGTTTCATATCATGGATCTATTGCACTGGTTATAACACTCATTATTTAATGCCGTTACATAATGACTATTACTGATATCTAAAATATGTAGTTAAAGCAACTCAAGCAAACATACACAGTGGGTTTCATATCAAGAAATACCTGTAAATATCCTACTTGAATTGGTTAAATTACCTGGAGAGTTTCTCCACCACTACCAATAAGATGGAGAAGCATATTCAAAATTGGGTGGAGAAACTGAAGCAAAGCAGTGGAATCAACATTCTTCAGACTATTAATGGCCTGCATGATATCCATAAACATTCAAGTCAAGCCACAGCATATACACCCTATATTCACACAGTAGAATTGACTGATAAGACAACTATCCATGAGTTTCCTTGCTTGTGATAATGTAAACCAAATGGAATTTATGATACAGAAATAACACATCTAATTCAAGCAAAATACTGGCTGAAGAAAGGCCACTAAAAGCACTAAACACAGAACATCACTGAGAAGCCAAAACACCACTTTATCCCAGAAAAGTCAGAAAGATAGAAGCTAAATAATTTTGGTTCTCAAAATCTGGTGGTACAAAAGAATTTTTACGATTCTTCTCATTCCCAGAGCCCTTGAGTAAAATCAAAGATAGCAAATCCTTCAAGCTATATGGAGATTCCCATTTTACTCCATAACTACCAAAAAGCTTATTCCATTCATTTCAAGCCACTTAAAAACAATGATGTGCCGGAGTCAAAAGTAGTAGCATAAAATATTATGAGACCACTAATCATAAGACTTTCTCACCTGTAGAAAACCATTACTGTTTATTCAACTAATAACCACTGGAGGTACAAAACCCTTGATAGGATGTTATTCGCAAGATATTAAAAATCTTGGCCAAACAAGCCTGAGATAATATGACTATATGATGCACCATTTTTCAAGTTCAAATACCTACTTCCCATTTCAAGCCGCAACTCATGCATCAGCTGTTCTTGAGGGTAGCTCAAATTGTAAACTTGCACTAGTTATAATCTAAACCTTGCAAGTTAAGGATGAGAAAGCAATACGAGGGTGGAAAAGATTGGAAGTACCCTAGAGTTTGAGAAGGATTAAAAGTACGCAAAATTCCCCCATCCTGAGCTGAACCATTTCTCAGGTACTAAAGCTTGGGAAAGAGTAATTCAGGAAACAATTGAGCATACCAGATCATGTGGCTGTGTGGCTAAGAAAGAGTGGCATGGCAAACGTTTTTCAATATTCTTGGCCTAACAAGATTTATTGCATCATTTCATCAATGGTTAAAGGTTTTTAGGTTTTGAGAAATTTAAGATGAGTAAAAGACACAGCTGGATAAATCAAGCATAACATTGAATATGACTGTTAGATCAAGATGAAATTTTTACCAAAGATTTTGACGGCCCTGTTTCTTATTGAGTTACAATTTGTCAGACAGATTCAGATTATTCTTAGTTTTAACAAAATATCAGAGATTTTCTTTTTATTACTCTATAGTATTAGGGTTGTAACATTGAGGCACGAGAACCCTAATTTTTATCCATGATATATGCTGAGTCAGTAAAATAGCAATCAGGTGTGGAACTAGATGGAGCAGAGATGAAAATTAAAGAAAACTGGCTGTTTATGAGACATTTAATTGATTACTTGGTATTTTTAGTCATTTTCAAGCACCTTATTATAGATTATGTTCAATTTTTAAGTTGTCTTTTATGTAGTCGCAATTTAATTGTTTATTTTGCTTCCTATTTAATAGTAGTAAAATTTGTATTCTGGCCATTTTGAACTCTCATTCCTATAATTTCCACTTTCAAGGTCTACATAAGAGCACATATTGTCATTAATTATGATGGAATGTTTTTTAATGATTGAGAATAGGAAATGATATGAAACTATTTTCCTTCTATCTACCGTATTTCCTCTAGATTCTCTCCTTTATTTTTTTTCTCCTCTGTAATTACTTATGCCCTCTACTTGACTAGCAAGAAGAAATTTTAATTTATGAGGCTTAAGTAAAGGACATTCTAGTTTTCATCATAAATCAGAAAGAAATTAATCTTTCAGTAATAAAGCTACTTAATCAAGGAAGATAAAAGAGGAAACTTTTGGTGAGTGAGGGTTGAAAAAGGGAAGAAAAATTTTAGGGAGGTGATTGAATGTCAAATTCAATAACTCCAGCAAATGTATCATAACAAGAAAACAGACAGCTAACACATCGTTATACACGGGAGCTTTCTTCAAAGATCCTTCTTTAGGATGAAGAATTCATAGGCAGCTCTATAACATCATAATTCTGAACTACTTGCAGAGGCAACTAGAAGCACCAACAGCTAGATAAGAGACTAAAGATCCTTTACCTCCAAGTCACTTCACAATGAACCTATATAACCTCCTCTGCTCATAGAAACAAGGATCAGAAAATCAAGGATCCTGTTATTCTGCAATGGGATGACCAAGAACATGCATATCATTCGAGTTTGAAAAAAAAAACACATGCATTTATCTGGCTTCCAAAAATTCCTTGTAATAATTGGCTTCCAAAGTGATTGTTACTTATTAAAGAAGATTTTTAGTTGCCCCATTTTAAAAAAGATTCCCTTAAATTGATGAGATATGAACTTCTTAAATTTCCACTATCTTGAAAATTTGATCAAGAGATCTTTCAAATTTCTCCGTGCATAATTTTGGGATGGTTGTTTACTTGGTTAAGTTAATCACAACACCCTGTGAGGATTATCAAAGGGTCAAGCAAAAGATATGAATATTGAAAACAGTATAACTCTCAGGCCCCCTCAGTGAAAGGATCCCACGAAAAGGGTCATTTGATCCAGAGGTAGTCTCTGGTCTCCCAAGCATCCATTTTTATCACCCAATTTCCCAGCCTCCAACTTGTCTTTTGGGCCATTGGCAGGGATCATGAGACCAGTCCAAGACAACACAGATAAAATAAACCTTCTGGGCTAAAATTCTTGTTTCAGCAAATATGGTAGCTAACATATCTTCTTGCCATTTCTATGATATGAGAGTGATTTGAAGACTATTTGGCAGTAACACATGAGTACCACAAAAAAAGCAGAGAGACAGCATGAGAATAAATGTTAAGGATGCAAATATGGAAACCAAATTAGTACTGAAAAATTTTGAGGAATACCTCCAGAAGTTCAGATCCCCAAGGCGGACTTGTACGAAGAGTGTGCCTATCATATTCAATAAAAAAATCTCTAATGCGCTCATTGATGGGATACAGAGATGAGCATAGTCTCAAGCGCAATCTGAAGACATTTTTTCCATCTTCCAAATAATCCAGCCTCTCCTATAAAAGATTGGGAAGAAAGGAGTATAAAAGGTAAATCATCACTTAATAGTATATATAAAGATTTTGCATTTGAATAAAGAAGCAAGAATGAGATTGGCACATATGAGTTTATGAGATAATCAAAGAATCAACATGAAAACTTTTCCCTAGAAATCATGAGGTTCAATCAAATTTACAAGAAAGCAATAAAAAAAAGAGTAATCAAAAGTGAAAACTTTCCTTAAACAAAAATAAATCAGAAAGTGAATTATTTCATAAAAATACACAAAGTAGAGATTTGATACCAACATTATTCGTTCAACATTGCACTCCAAACATACCTTTCCCATTTCCTGGAGATAATGTGGAACCAGCTCTCTCATTATTGGCAAAGAAATTTCAGATCTCAACCTGAGTAAAAAATCATACTTAAAATAAAATGACTGAAAGTTCTAAAACCTTAAAAAATTTACAAATAAATAGCAAGAAGAAATGATTGTGTCAATCATAGTGTCAAGCCATTTTCTAAGTTTCAATGTGTAATCACTAGAAGGGCAAAGAAGAGCAAACCTAAACCTCAAATAATGATTCAAAAAGAGCAAATTTGGGACCAATATCATATCTAACTACAAATAAGTGAAAGTTTAACTTTACGCATGATATCATAAGGCTAACAATTAGTTTTCTTGTTGTCTAGACTCAAAGATGTTCGGTAGAACCAGACCAGATATTCAAGTAGGCAAGTCTTCATCAATGGTCAGACTACTGGCCCGTGCATATTATAGACATGATCCAAAAAGATAAAGGTATTTTCATAACTTAGGAAAAATGTATGAAGGTAACTACTATATGCAGATGAATTACAGGTAGCAATCCTGATATATTCATTTCAATGTCGAACAAGCAACATACTAATCATAGTCAAATTGAGATTCTCCTTTGTTTCAAAGAACAGGCTGTCATGTTAGGCCAATCCAAACCATTGATTTGAACTCAATGATCAGAATTCCACTTCAAAATATTAGTGGGTGGTTACATAATCTTTTGAATAGATAGTTACATCATGTTCTTTGGAACCGTAGGGGAGCCAAATCCTAGAATGTAATAAAAAGTGTTTATGGTTGTGGAAAACTAAGAAATCAAGAAGCTGTTACAATAGAAAATCAGAAGAAAAGCCAAATTTAAAGCCATTTACATACTGCGCATGTGTGGATAATGGAAGCACTGCATATCCGATAACCACCTAGAAAGAGAAAGGATATGAAGTCATTTCACCATGATACCATTTAGAACACTGCCAAAAACCCGTCAAAAACAAGCAATGGAGTATAGTAAACTGAAACTTGACATTGATGGGAAATAACAACAAAGAGGAATTAAAGCAACATTCAATATACAGTCCACTGTAAAAATCAAGCTTTACAGGATATCTTGCAAGAACATAGCACATGACTTTAATTATAAATGGCATGTTAAAAAAACTTAGTTTCAACTTGACTGAATTGAGTGAGGATCATGGGAAATAAGTTCTTGTATTCCAGAATATGCTTTTCTACTTGGTTACAACAAATAGAGAAGAATAAAGAGCAATGTTGCACAAACTATTACATATCTGCTATGTTAGTTGGGGCAAAAGATACCTTCTCAATATATGTTTTGCCTGCAGAAGATGAAGCAATTTTTTGAAGAGCACAAGGAAAATTAAATCAATCTATTAATTACCTAAAATAGTAGAATGGAATTTAAATTAAATCAATCTATTAAACAACTTTTATCCACCAGTTCTATTTGTTCAGTCAGTTCTCCAGCAGTACAAACAGAATAGAAGAATGGAATATGAATTTTTGTTTCAAAAACTCAATTCCTATGCTAAATGAGTGCTCAACCTTTAAAGTTGTTGGTTATTATTGAGATGAAATATCTGATCACTTAACATTACCTCATTTACACTAAATCTTCAGTGAGCCATCTTTATCATAATCTTTCATTCAGATTTCAGCCCCAAGATGCCGAGATGTGAAAGGAAGATGTGACCAGAATCCAAAGCATAATGGGAGTGATAAGATACTTGCATTTAAATATGTCACGTTTCATGTTAACCCCTTGTCATGCACCCATATAATGCTGGATTTCAAGTGGTCAAGTATAAACTCTACGTCAAAAAGAAAGGAAAAAATAAATATAGTACTTACTGGTTTTGGAGCTTCCAGTTTGGTTTGAAGATCAACATGGAAGAAAGTGAACAAGAGATGATGGGACGGTGTCCAAATGGCTGGCAGAGAAAGTTTGATTTCATCATGATAGCAAGCCACTCTAGTCCCAGCAGCTAGTTGTGTGTGAGCCCACTTTTGGAGCGATGTTCCTGGCTCCCTGGGATGCATTGCCTGGTAAGATTAAGCACACACATCAATCAATTGAATAGATTTCACAAAGCAGACTGGTCAGTACTTAACAAGTAGCACCCGTTTACCTCTAAAGGCTGTCTACGAACATCCACGTCATCCTTCCTTAGTTCAACCCGAATGAACAAATTCCTCTTCCGACTCAAACTGACAGTTATTGGGTAAACATACAGGCAATGGAAAAGCTGTAAGAAAGGCTCGTTCCTCGTGGTTGTGCGGAAATCAAAAGCTTGGAACTGGAAGTCAAACAACAAGGTTAGAAGGAAAGGGGTAGCGATAGTGGGCACCTTGTTTAAATAGAAAGAAATGGGTTGTTCTTCATAATAATCTTCAAGATGCACACCCAAATTAAATGTCACTCATATTACAACCATCTAAACACAGACAACAGAGTCAAAAGAGTGCAGATTTTCAAATGAACATGGGGAGATAATCATAGGCAAGACCCACAAGTTCAAATGCACATCTTGGAAAACATAAAAATGCACTGATTACCACATCAAATAATGAGTTCAACAATATGAAAAATAGTAATCCAAAAGGATTGGACATTTGTTAAAGATCACTCTTTCAAGCCAAATGGTTAAATAAGATGAGAGAAGGAGAATATCTTATCATGACAAATTAATCAATCAGTACTTCCAATAGGCTTTTCCAGTTTCCTCCTCTATTTTCAGCATGGAACAAAGAATTTACCGTTAACAAGATATGATGTAATTATAAGAGAATGGGCATTCAATAAGATGAAGGTCGTTGAAAATAGAAATTGTTATCAAGGGCGAAATATTTTGTGCAATGACAAATCACAGGCAGCAAACTGCATGTTCATGGATTCAAGTCAAAATAGCTGAGATGTCATGCATGCAATGAAATTGAGCAATGATCTCTCAATGTTGTAAAATTACTAATCATGAGCTTATAATGTCATCATGGCAGTTTAACAATTCTTGGCCAAGTTAGAGATCCTACACATAATATCATTCACCATAATGCTTGACACTAATAATTCTCAAATGAACTAAATCAACTATGCTTAAATGCATTTCCAAAGGCGACAAGAAGTTCAAATATAAGAAAAAAAATTACTTGCAAGTTCATTGACTCAGCTTGTGGGGAAAAATTGCACCAAAGTAATCACATACAAGGTCTGGACACCAACAATTCTCAAATGAACTAAACCGACTATGCTTTAATGCATTTCCAAAGGTGAAAAGAAGTTCAAATAAGAAGAAAAAATTACTTGCAAGTTCATTGACTCAGCTTGTGGAAAAATCGCACAGAGGTAATCACATACAAGGTCTGGACACCAACAATTCACAAATGAACAAAACCAAGTACGCTTAAATGCATTTCCAAAGGCAACAAGAAGTTCAGATAAGAAAAAAATGACTTGCAAGTTCATTGACTCAGCTTGTGGGAAAATCGCACAGAAGTAATCGCATACAAGGTCTGGAAAAATGTAAAATCCATATGGTATGCTTATATGGTATATTCAGATACCAATATACACAAGATTGTTATACTCACATCATCAGCAGTGAAATCAGGATTTTCACGAGCATTTGATATATTTCCAGATGTTTCTTTCCCATCAGAGATATTCCACTTCGAACCACTAGATTGAGGATCATCAAAGCCATTGCTAGGGGATTTTGTAAATGCAGACTCAGCAACACGATCCCCCAGATCATTGAAATCATTGTTTATACTGCCAGTTTCTGATAAATTTTCCAACTCAGCATGGGCTGTCTGATGCTTTTCAATTTCTAGTCTGAGAACACCCTTGACAGGTTTGTGAACTTTGCGTTTAGGATCCTATAAATTGGAGAGAGAACTTCAAATTAAGATAAATATTAAGAAGCAGTTTACAATCTACAAGATCATTGAGTATTCCTTCTTGCTGTTAGATAATCATGGAGTATTCCTTCTTGCTGTTAGATAATCATTGAGCAGAAACTAATGCACCCACTAAGAACAGAAAGGATCAGCTCAAATGTTTTAAGATAAGTGGAAAATACAAAATACAAAATAAAAGGTGACCTTGATGTATGTCGAATAAAAGTAAATGAACAAATAGAAGAAAGAAATGGAAAGAAAATGATTTATTAGAAGTTGCGATATTACACCACGTTACATGAATCTTAAAAGCTTATTTTAGAAAAAGCAAAAACAATATATTGAAGAATACTTGCATGTAAGAGATTGAAATAATTAATAGCACTAGCAAAAACAACTAGGAAGCCAGTATTGCATCTTCTTCTTTTTTCAAAAAATGAATGATTTATTAGAAAAGAGATGAGGACAGGTTAGAGCAAGAAGGATAGACATTCTCCAAGACAAGAGTACACAGGAAAGAACTTGAGAGAATGGCCTAGAAATCCTTTGGAGTATTTGATTAAGAAATGCTTTGAACACATTATTAGAACACAGTTGGAAAGCCAAGAAACCATTGTATGTTAAAAGAACTGCTTTGTAGGGGAATGTTATCCCCGTATTCTGGAGCTCTGCCTCATCAAACCATTCAGAATAATAGCAAAATAGCATGCCTCACTTCTCCAGAAAACTTTAAAACTCTTCTCCAGTACTTATGTGTTAATGATGTGTTGCTCTACTGCTCATTCTTCTTATGGTCAACTTTAACCCTAATATAGAGAATTAAATAGCATTTAAAAAAAACTAAATGAAATCACATTGAAGAGAAGAAGCATAAATGTACTCTCGATCATAGTAGAATACAGTGAGAATTGTATACAAACAACTTCAATCATTTGCACTGGTTTGAGTAAGAAAAACAAGAATACTTCAGAAAACTAGCATATCAAGGCTCTGTAGGTATACTGGAAATGAAAGATATGAGGGAATGCTACAAATGAAGCACATTTTATAAGAAAGAACAATCTTAGGCAAATGTATGTACCAGCTGCTAGCTTGAGTTCTCATAAATAATTTAGAGAAAAAAAATATATATATACACAAAAATCATAAAGATAGTAAAAGAAATTGATATAAATGAATCACTTCTCCACCGCACCTGAAGTGAGTCCTCGGTGTAGCTTTCCTTGACTTTATTTAAATTGGATATTTCAACCACAACAGAGCTTCCACTTGAATAACCCAGCTTCCCATCCAGTGTGATCTTTGCAACAGGCTCAAAAACACCATCATGGGAGCTTGAGCCAGATACACTTGGAGCAAGAGGGCTGCTTGGAGAAGCAGCCCCTCCAGAAGTCACACCAATACTGTTATCAAATAATGGAACAATAGTCCAGGCAAAGGATTCTTTGTAAGGCATAATACGAGACCAGACCTGCAATTTCTGCTTCTCTCTCTCACTCAAGTGCGCCTGTTCAGAAAGAGGGCACATAGTCATCACATTAGTGAAATATTATTAAAATCATGGCTTTATAAACAAAATTTATTGGTAACTTAAAAATGATTGCACGGATGGTTGAAAACTATGTTTCATGGATATATAGTTGGTTAAGTATGCTTGAAATGTAAAAACTAAAAAACCATAGAGAAAGGCCTTCAGAAGATGACAAGATTTGTCCTGCAAATATATATATATATATATATATATATATATATATATATAAGCATTATAATCTTATGATGGGATGAGGATTATTTTGTTGGTTTTTTGGAGGACTGAAGTTAAACCACAATAAAATCTCAAGGACTGAAAAAAAATACGCAAAAACTAAAGAAAACATTAAAAAAGGGAAGAATGTTTTAGATTTGATTTAAATCAGAAAGAAATTATATCATTGAAACACCTAGTTAGACACACCTATCCTATATGGTAGTCCATTGCAGAATTTATATCCATCACTAATGAAGAGGGAAATACTGTTGAAAAGCTAGTGGCATATAAGCAACTTGCTAACAAGGAAACAACATTGCAATTTTCAGTCCATAAAATGAACATACAAAAAACAAATAACATGAAGACTTATAAGACATACAGGTTCTTTACGTGAATAAACAGAAGCAGTGACCCCGCCTTCTTCTGTGGCAGGCTTCTCTAGTTGAATTAGCAAACATATTGATGCTGAAGGAGCATCTAAATAGAAAATTCCGCGAGGGTCATGAGAAATTTTTGCCTGGCAATAAAAGGAACATGACCATTAAATTTCCTTCTATATAATCTACAAGAAAACTGCTTAAAATAACAATACCAGTGACATAATATTAATTTAAATTGAAAAGGAAGGAGCTTCTAAATTGTTATTATAGCTTACATCTTGTGTGTCTGTTGGCACCACAGAAAAATAAAAATCCTCTGACAACTTTTCTCTTCTCTCCTTATTATATATGCAAATTGTACCATAAAATGGCTCTGAGAATGAAAGACACGGAACTCCAAGTTAGAAATATTCAATCAAATATATTTTGTGAACAGCGTAATTCAGATTCCTTTATTACAGTGTAAATGTTTTGCATGGAAAATCAAGTTTGATTTAGAACTATAAGATTTTTTAAGTTACCATGCCAGAGGTGTTTGTTAGACAGTTAAAAACTGCAACTTATTTACAATTAACATAAGCATAGCAGGTGATCCATATTTTCATCTCTTGGTGGACAAGACTTAAAATAGAAAAAGTGAAGATTATATAGTTAACCAAAAGGCCCCTCCAGAAGTAAACTGCTTCACATTAATTTGGACATAAGACAAAACAAAAAATTGGGATTCCATGCCCAAATCAATCTTTAACCAGTTGTTGCATATAGAAGCTTGGGAAGAGAACTGTTATCAATGGTATAGAATTGATAATAAAAGCTGCACACCCACCAGCTAATCCTGCTTGAAATGATAGGGACAGTACTTTCACAGAGATCTTCAATCCACTGAGGCCCGCCCCATCAGGATCCCCCCCAGGAAAAACAAAATATAATCAGAGATAAAGTATAACGAATAAATTGACAGTGAACCACAATATGAATACCAAACTTTTCAGCAATAACAATTTAAAGCCATACTGTGGCGATGGAGTTTCAGGGATCCTTTGGCCAAATATCATCAACCTCTCATTATCCCAATCAAAAGCTGGTTCATATGCAGGGAGAGGAGATTCACCAAAATGCTGCAAGTACATCGTTAAAACAATCATGAGGGAAACTAAAAGTGAGCTACTGGAAGCAAAGGTTAAAGAGCCAAGAATCTAATTGGTTCATGAAGTAACAGACTAGTTGAATTATGTAATGAAGACACAATCTCAATAAAACCAATACTCCAAGCAGTACAACCTTCGAAACAGCAGAATTTGATGAGTCAGGGAAGGCGGCCTCCACAAATTGCCTTCCTGAAGTGCTTGGGATGTCATCATCAGTGGTCTCTTCAACCTTGTTCCGTCTTGAATTGGCAAGATGCATTTCTGTAGAAAGGTCAAAGCGAAGTTGAAACCATTGAACATCTAACTATGTATATTTAAGATATCCAATACTAGCTATATCACAAAAACACAGATTTCTCCCAGTTGGCATGCACGATGAACAGCTAGAGCTAACTTAATTGCCAAAAAGATATGTTAATAAAGATAAAATTTCTCAAGAAAATACTACTTAGGAAACACATCCCTCTGAATCCAAACATCTGAAAAGATTCTCAAGAAATACTCCATGGCAGATAAATCCCTCTGAATCCAAGCATCTGAAACAATGCTTTACCTGTATGCCAATTTTAGCTAGCATGCAGGAGTACTATTTGCATGCTAAACAGTACATTTTTCCCCTTAAGTAAAACAACTAAAATTTTGTCAACCTTACCTGTCTCGATATCAGTATCAGGCCCTTCAAAAATCTGGTTTTGAAAAGATACTGGAGGGATACTTTCATACTGACCATACTTGTTTTCATCCTTCACCCAATCAGTTCTATAACATTGAACAAGTTCATTAAGATGTGGCCACTGCTCCAAATTTTCATCAACCTGAAGAATAAAAACAAAAAATACAACACAAAGTAGTAAGACCCTTTACTGTTTCCAACAAGAGCATATCTGCACACACTGCATGGATTGATACAATCATAATCTAAGCAGTCCCTGACATCAACTCCAATTAATTTTAAAGAAATGAGCTGATAAATTGAAATTGAGGCTATTAATATAAGCAAGCACACGAAGTTATCAAGATTTTTAAAGGTAGCCGAGTTACAATATGGTCAGGGTTGTCAGAGATGAGCTTCCCCTCTCCATTTTGGTGTTCGACATTGACAACTAAGACCAATAAGCTGTAAGAAAAATGACTGCCCCCTCAGGGAGCGGACTCAGCAACACCAGACCTTTTCAACAATCGCTCACGCCCTCAGTCTCGCTCTTATAAACAAGGAAAATGCTTGTGTTATGAAATTAAATAGGGAAAAATAAGAGCAGTTCTTACTACGTTGTATTTCCTCTTCACCATCAGTTCAAAAATCAAAGTTAAATGGTATTATTCTCATTGAATCATTTATTAGCTTTAATTTAACATGCATTTAGTGATAAATTCATATTAATCATAAAAATAATAAAATAGCTCACCCAAAGGAAAAATAAATTATTTAAATATAAATATTACCAACGGGTCCAACTTGAGATGAGAAAGAGGCTGGGAGTGCCGAGGTATTTTCCGGAACCGCTGCCCTCCGCTGCTGCCGTTACTATTACTATTCTCCATCTCTACCAAACACGCCAGATATAAAAATCAAAACTCATTTTAAATTAAATAACAGACAAAAAAATAAAAACAAAAAAAGACGCCGTCTATCGTTAACATATTTGCTAGATCTGAGACGAGCAACTTCAAACATGTCCAGTGCTGCATTTTAAGAGAATGCGTCGGCGACGGAGAAGCTCAGGCCTAGAGATGCAGAGCTTTTACCTGAGCTGCGACGGAGACTGGAAGGAGAGAGAGCTCAAAAATGTGAAGAGATTCCGTGCACTATAAGAGTTGAATTCTTCGAAACGGCATCGAGGGAGCTCAGAGAGGAGAGATCTTGAGAGAGAGATGGAGATAACCAACTAACTCTGCTCCAAAAGACTGAGGGTTGAAGAAAGAGAAGAAGAGCAGAGAGGGAGCCACCAAAATACAGTGGGAGGGGTACAAGAGTCAAGATGAGTCCATATTTTTCTAGTTTCTCGTCTCTCAACTCGGCTGCGACTTGCTTGCTTTAATTATTATTATTTTCCTTTTCTTTTTCTTTCGCTTCTAAGGAAAGGGAAGTAGGGAACTGCTCCGCTTAGCAACAGTCACCAGCTCAGCTCGGCTGACGGATTAGCTGGTACCCAATCGACTCCTCTAATCTAGAGCAGGTGTTCATAAAGTTGAGCTTGTACGGAAATTGGATTTAATTTTACATTTAACTAATAATTTATTATAGCTTTTTAAGAATATATTATATTAAACCACATAATTAAATTTAATTGTACAAACTATTTATAATATATGTAAGGATAAATTAAATTAATAATTTTACTTTTAATTCAAAAAAAAAACATCGTTGCAAAGTCTCCTATTTATGTTATCCGTAATTCTTGCATTGTTTTTTATCTTTTATTTATAAATCTATATTTTAGATTTAGATTTATAAGTTAATTTAAGAGTTTTCTTTGTAATTCCTATCATTAAAATGATTGTTTGTTATTTAAAAGACTAAATTAAATTACTTTGTTGATGTTATCAAAATAATTTATAAATCTATAAGCTGTAATTTAATTATAGAATAATGATGAATTATACTTTATTATTATTTAATGCGAATGGCATTGAATGATTTATCAAGAGAACAAAGCAAAAGAGAGGAGGTCACCGAATCTCTTGAGAAAGCAGGTATTGATGGTTATTTTTAAATATTATTTTTATTGATAATTTCAAGAGAATTGATTTGCAAATTTGAAGGGTAAATAGTATATTTTAAAGAGTTTCAGACATAATAATTGATTTAACCATTGAAATTAATTATAAAAAATTCAAATAACCTGTAATTAACATTGTTTGGACCGATCAATCCAAAAAAAAACTGCTTTTAAAAAATAAAAATAGAACAGGATTATTTTAATTTTTAAAAAAATCATTCAAATAAATTAGCTTAACTCGTGATTTAGACTTTGTGTCGAGTCAATTCTATATCATGTTTAGTTGCTATGTTTTGCAACATCTTGCTATTTAATCTATAGAAATTCAAACCCATCTATTTTTATCTTTTTGTTTATTGTATTTTACATTTTGTAGGTCTATATTTTAATGGATCTATTGGATTTTTAACTTTATGTGGATATGTTGGATCAGTGAATTTAATTTATGTTTAGTTACCGATGAGGTTGTGATTTTAAGACTAAACTTAAATTATTTGTTTGATTGAGTGTTTATTTTTCATAATTTGATCTAAAATTAGAAACTTGATAATTAATTATAAGGAAGTATATCTTTTGAATAGTGGAACAATTTTATTTTTATTTTTTCCTCTTTTATATATGAGGTTATATTATTAATATTTCATGCATTCTAGAAAGAAAAATAAATTGTATGATATTATGCGTGATAAAAACGTTTTTTACGTGATTCTAGAGTGAATTTCATAATATAAATTAGCGTGATTAATTATTATTATTTTTGGGATCAATCCTAACGAGGGAAACCCCACTCCCTGGAAAGCACACTTTGTGGGCCCAGGTGAGCGGTTAAAACCCCCGGCTGTCCCAAGCTCTTACGATGGTAGTTTTGCAGGCGCAGGGCGTCGAACACGGGCATCACCAATTGAATGGCTTAACCCCGGGCTGTCTGCCGCTACGCCCCACCCTCGGGGACGTGATTAATTATTTGTTAAACCCAATTTGTCCAAATTGTCGTGATTAATTATTTTGAGTATCCAATTTGTCCCTATAAGACGTGACGTGATGATAAAGGACTTGAGATCTGTACAGTTAGTCTTGAGTTCGAGTTAGGACATGCATCTCTTGTAAGAATCTGGAACAACCGGGGTTTTACTCGTTCACCTAGGCTCATAAAATAATTAATTATTTGTTAAACCACTATATATTTTAAAGTAATAATAATATGATTTTCTTTTTCTATCAAATATTATAGAATAACTTGAAAAAAATGTTCCAATTGAGTGGGTGTTTGGCGCTGCGGTGTGACCTGCGTTGCGGTTCA
Organism: Salix koriyanagi; assembly: GCA_029228605.1. Lineage (NCBI taxonomy): Eukaryota > Viridiplantae > Streptophyta > Magnoliopsida > Malpighiales > Salicaceae > Salix > Salix koriyanagi. The sequence goes on from CM055337.1 coordinate 13,627,438, forward strand.
CCGCAGCGCCAAAAGCTAATTTTACCAAACATTAATTGATTTTGTAGTGGCGGGTCCCACAAAAAACCAGCGTTTTTGAGAAGCTCTCGTAAGATGCTTCTCAGAACGCGTTTTGCGTTACAAAACAAAAAACGAAAATGAAATAACAAAGTAAAATAATAAAGGAAAAATAACATGCAGAGACAGGGAGCAACCCATCGTCTTCCCCAACTCCGGAGACAGCAACACTGCCCACCAAGGTTGACAGCGCCAGCTCATCCATGTCTCTCCCCCAACAGTAGCCTCTCTCTCTCTCTCTCTCTCTCTCTCTCTCTCCCTTCGCCATTGCAGCACAGCAAGCAAGCTCCCTCTCTCCTCCAGCTTTCTCTCCTCGCCAACTCCTGCAACAGCTCCCCCGCCAGAAACAGCACCAGCTCCACCGTGAGCTCACGCCACCACCCAAGCCTTCTTCTCCAGCTTCGGAAAGCAGCAACGACGCAGCAGAGGCGAACGACAGTTGTGCCCGACAACTTCCAACGCCCAGTCCGGCCACCACTTAGCTCCATTTTTGACGCCACCACGACAGGGACAACCACCTCAGCCTCCTCTACCTGTCGGTACCGGTCGTTGACCCTCTCATCACAGTCGGTGAACAGTACACATCATGCAAAATGAGAACGAAGAAATGCAAAACGGTGCGTTTTGTGTTTTTTCCCTTAAAACCGAACGCACCGTTTTGTGTTTTGGTATATTCAGATGTTTAATTTGAATTAAAATGACATTAATTGGAAAAAAATTAATAATATGTGAACTGTATGACTTTTCTATTTTGTTAAATGTTTTTTTTTAAGAAGTGTTTAGAATATGATAATAATTATGCAGATCGGACAAAAATTATGTGTGGTTGGATTATTTTTTTCCATGAATACCGTAAGATTTAATTTATTAATAATATTTATTTTTATATCTATAATACTTTTTCATCAATTCCTATCGTAGTTATAAATGTCTAGCTGGTTTGATTAGATCTTCTTTTATATTTTAAAGTCTAGATTACATGGAGCTTTATTTAAAATTAATTTGAAGTTTATCTAATTAAAACTAGTCAATTAGACTAAATTAAGATAAAATTCTACCATGTCAATTTCAAGGTTTTTGTTTTTATTTTTTATTCAAAACATAGAGTTAATATATTAAATTCATGTTCTGAGTTCGATTGTGACGAGTGAGATAAATATAACATTTAATTATTTCAATTTTGTTGTTTATAAAAATGTAAAATATCTTGTTCTTATCTCTCAAGCTTCCAACATAAAATTAAAAATTGTTTAATTTACTTGAATTATTAATTACATTTTATTATTATGATAATTAAATCTACAATATTTTAAAAAATATATATGTGTGTCTTTTAAAATAATTTCACAAGTTAACAGTAATATGAAAAGCATGATAACCAAACACTTGAAACTGTTTTTCATTAAACTCAACATCAACCACAATTTTAACCAAACACAAATTTCAGTTATGAACCGCAACTAAAAGCGCTTTTCAGAAATCAGCTTTTTATTAACCTCAATCGCAATAGCAACAGCAACAGCTGTGCCAAAAAGGCCCTGAATTTGCTCGAGCCTCCAAGTTGACCACAACAGCTTCCAACTAATGTTTATTTTTAAATCAAAGGTGGTGTTGACTTTTTTTTCAAGCAAGATAGCTTGACAGCGTGGTCGATGAAACCTATAAATATAAATAATTGTAAGTTCTTTAAAGATTATAACTGGAAATCAATATAACTTTTGACCCTTAAAAAAATAAATTATTTTAATTTTTTAAGTGGGCAGTTGCTAGTGCGATCTCCAGCCATAGAAACGATGCACATCTTCTTCTTTTTTGAAAACGAGAAAAACTTATTAATAAAAAATATATTTCGTAGGTCCTAATAAAATATTAAAATTTTAGTTGTTTTAAAATCTTATAAAAAAAATATATTGGATTCGAATTTAAAATTTATTAAATTCATCGTAAGGATCTAAAACTCTCTGCTATCCAATCATATATTTGAAAGAAAACAATATAATTTTAAAATAAAATTCCCGGAAGCTAAAATTAAATTTTAAAATAAAAAAAATCACAGTAGCTAATAAAAATCTATTGGGACAAGAAAAAATATTGTTAGCTATTAACATTGTTGAGGTGCCTTTTTTGGGAAAAAAAAAAAACATAAAGGTGATTATTGAAACCAAACGTTCCCTTGGAAAAAGTGGCACCGCAAAGAGTCAATAACCAGCCAAGCAAGACCAGATTAGTCAAGATATTAAGTGTACGTATTATTGTTATGTTAGTTATTTTTAAGAGTTTTTTTCTTTAAAAATAAATTGAGATAATATTTTATATATATATATATATATATATATATAATTTATTGTGAATCGAAGGTTAAGTAGAGTGACATTTTATTTGATATTACGTTGTTTTAAAAGTATTTGAAAAAAAATATTTTTATTTTTTATTTTAAATTAATTTTTTAGTGTTTTTATATCATTTTTTGTGCTGAAAATAATTTTTTAAAAATAATAAAATAATAATATAATAATATTTTAATGTATTTTTTAATGAAAAAATACTTTAAAAAATAATATCAACCATACTTTTAAATAATCACTAGAAAATATATTGTTTAGCATGGGTGTCTATGTATTCCTCTTCCTTTCTAGTGGTCATGGTCTATAATCCACCCTCAATTATATAGCAGGGTTGCATGTTTTAATTGTTTAGCATTGGGGAGGTGTTAGAGATTGTGATTATGATTTTGATTTTTATTTAAAGTTATTATTTTTTTTGACTTCAGTGAATGATTGTCGTCCATTCATTTCTTTTCTTTCTCATCTTAATAGTATATTCAAGAATGACTTGTCACACATAGGTTTATTATAGCTGCTCAACCAATAAGAAGTAACTTGTACATAAATGAAATATGAATGGGACCGTTTGGTATCGTGGTAGATTTTTTTGCCCGGTCACACAAAAAATTATTGGAAAATAAAAGCAAAGAACAAAAATAAAAACAAAAAACTTGAGGCACGCACGAGAATCGACCTTAAAATACATTTTTTCTGGCAACGGTATATCCTCTAAGATTCAACAAGTTCTTTCTTATCATATGAGAGGGTCAACACAAAAATAACTTGAACAAGAAAGAAGACCGACAAACCCACTAGATAAAAGTATTTTAGGTTGTCTCTTGTTTGACGAGCTCGTGAACATGATTACTATAATGTATCAATTAATATACAAGAGAATAAATAGTATTGTTAATTAACAATAAGTTTAAAGGGGATGATGTTTATAAGTAGACTGCCTCCCAAAACAATAACGATTCACTAGTTACTAAGTCTCATTACTTTAGTTATAGATTTGATATATTAGGTCGAGTTAACTTTAAGTTATTTTTTATATTTTCTTACAAAGTTCTATCGGTTTCATGACTGAGACCACAAATTTGGTTAGGAGTTCAATTTTTTTTCTTTTTTCTTTTCCTTTTCATTTCCATTCATCAACATTAAATTGATTAGAAAATGAATTTTATAATTTGTTTTGTACAAAGTTATCATAATTCATGACATGAATCATGAATTTAGCAAGTTAATTCGAATTAGTCCGAACATATCTAGTATGTTAATGTTTTGATATTTAAAAAAAAAAAGATAATGTCCTTAATTTTTATGAGTCAAATTATGTTTTATTGATTATTTGAGTTGTCTCTAGACCTATTAAGTTAATTAAGTCATATTAAATCAACAGTGTAATATTATTTTTACAAGAAAAACATTAACCAAACTTAAATATTTATGTTTCATATTAAAAAAACAGTATTAACACATAGTCAACACTTGCACCGGTCCATCCCTTCCCATGGTTTTGATATCTTCAAGATTGTTAATTTACTTAACAAATTACACTTATAATTTTTTTTTTGAAACTGTGGGCAAAGCAAAATCCGACCCCGCTCGCCATGGTCTTCGTTTCATGGCATAGCTGGCTAGAAAACTTAAAAGAATTTGGTCCCGATTGTCAATAAAACGTGCTTTCCTTCTATTATCATGTCTGGTGCTTCATATTGTATTTTAAAAAAGAATTTTAAAAAAGTTGAATTTTTTGTTTTTTATTAAAAAATTTAGGTGTTTTTAAAATCAATCTCAACCACACTTCCAAAATAGATATGAGGGCTACTTTTAATTGTTGTTGAGATTATATTTTAAATATATTAAAAAAATATTTTTAATATAAACACATCAAAATTCTTTAAATTTTTTTAAAAATAAATTTAAAATAAAATATAAAATAAGTTTTTATAATATTTTAAAAAAATATTTTTAAGATACACGGAGTTAGTATTTATAGGTTTGAATATCGCAAACTTATATTTAATTTTAAGTGATTAACTATAGTCATGAAAATTGTGCAAGCCTATAACTCAAATTAAATTCATTTAACATTTTTTAAAAAATATTAAAATAATACCAATTTAAAATTATTTTCTTAAAAATAAAACTGGATCTCATATTGTTTTTAATTGGGTAATAAGGTTGTGTCTGGATCATAAATTTACATACTAAGTTAACTAAGTATATAATAAAATACAAAATATAATCAAATAAAGTCTTAAGAAAATCATAATCAGGTTGAACCGTCGTGCTGTGCTGTATTGAATTTTGTAACCAGAAGTAGAATTTAACTGTTTTTGTGTTTAAAAAAAATTCCATGTCATCATATAAAAATGTATATTAAAATTAATTAAAAAACAAAATTTAATACCAATTAATAAATTAGTTAATCTAATGATACTTTTAATCAAAAAAAAGAGAAAATAATAGTCAGTCAATACAAACCGGTTTTGGTCATGGGTAGAAAAACCACAGAAAGAGAGAGATCAATGGGCAAAAAACAAGCCTTATCTCATTTCCTGATTTCCTCTCTCTTCTCTCCTGCTCTTCTTCTTCTCAGCTGTCGCCCTTTATATCTTCCACCGGTCAGCGAAGCAGCAGCAGTAGCAGCAGAAGAAGAAGAATTGTATCAAGTAGCAGTTTGAAGAATTCAAAAATGCGTCCCCACAGCTACTCTCTCTGCTTCTTCTTCTCTCAATTATGGCTTTCCAATCCCTCCCTCCTCCTCCACTTCTTTCACTCCAACTCCTTCGCCTACTAACTGTTATTTCCATCCCTGTGCCAAGAAATTCTCGTCATTACGCTTCAAACCCAACAAACGTAACATTACTCGATCTGCAGTCTCCATCGAGAAAGAAATTCCGGAGACAGAGCGGCCCATTACATTTCTTCGTGAATCAGAAGGGGCTGACGTGAGGGCCCGCTTCGAGAAGATGATCAGGGACGCCCAGGACAGCGTTTGTGCTGCCATCGAGGCTGCTGATAAAGGAGGCAAGTTCAAGGAGGATGTCTGGTCTAGACCGGGAGGCGGAGGAGGTATCAGCAGGGTCTTGCAGGACGGTGCCGTTTGGGAGAAAGCTGGGGTTAATGTCTCTGTTGTTTATGGAGTCATGCCCCCTGAAGCTTATAGGGCTGCTAAGGCTGCTCCTGCTGATCAAAAGCCCGGCCCTGTTCCTTTTTTCGCTGCTGGCATCAGCTCTGTAATTTCTTTCTCCACTCCAATTTCAATTTTTTTTCCACAGGTAATACTGTTTTGTTAACATCAATTATTAGTTTTTTCTCAGGTTCTGCATCCCAAGAACCCATTTGCGCCTACTCTGCATTTCAATTATCGATACTTCGAGACGGATGCTCCTCAAGGTATTACTTATGCCCATTGTTCTGACATTTTGTCTCCATGCTCCGTTGTTCTTGTATTTTGCTCTTTGAATTGGAAGCAAAAGTTTCCCTGTTTGGCTCTTTCTTTTTTGTTCTATTTTTGTGCTCTTATAAAAATGAATAGGAAAAAATCTACTAGTATGGACTAATGTCAAACTGGTATTTCTTGTTGGCTTAATGTGAAGATGTTCCTGGGGCACCTAGGCAGTGGTGGTTTGGTGGTGGGACTGATTTGACTCCTGCTTATATATTTGATGAGGATGTTAAGCATTTCCATTCGGTAAGTTAATGTTCAATTTTGCAATGCTGGTTCTATTTATGATATCATATCTTGCTTACAATGGTCAGCATTGTGTTATGGATAAGTGAAAATACCTGGTTTCTCATTACTGACTTATTTGGTGATTTAATTTGTCTGTTACGTTTCTAATTTTTCCATACGTTTGTAGACTCAAAAAAAGGCCTGTGACAAATTTGATCCTACCTTTTATCCACGGTTCAAAAAATGGTGTGATGACTATTTCTATATCAAGGTACGTGTCTTTTTTAGGTGCTTAAATTATAGTATTTTGGTGTATTTCTCTTGATGCATGGTTTTCTGGTTCTTGTTCTGCTAAAAGGCTGCACAACATATAAGGTTGCATTAATCTTCTGCTGAAGTAGACAATGAAGCTGGAAGAGACTTGTTTTATAATGACCTTATGTATTTGGGCTCATATTGGCTGTTGGTCTATGTGCAGCACCGAGGTGAGAGACGAGGGCTTGGAGGAATCTTTTTTGATGATCTAAATGATTATGATCAGGAGATGCTTCTATCCTTCGCCACTGGTATTTTGCAATGCTAACACATCTTTAGTGGTTTTATCAAGAAAAAAGGCCTACATTCCCGTGAATTCCAATTTTGCTAATTTATCGCAATGTTCTTATGAACTCCAGAGTGTGCAAATTCTGTGGTGCCTGCATACATTCCCATTATAGAGAAAAGAAAGGATACACCATTTACAGATCATCACAAAGCATGGCAACAATTGCGAAGGGGGCGCTATGTAGAATTCAACTTGGTACCAAAACTAGTGTTGGAGAAATCTAGACAGAAATTTTAACGTAAAAGCTCTTTTATATTGAACCTTAAATGTTCTCACACTTGCTTTTTCTAGGTTTATGACCGGGGCACGACATTTGGATTGAAGACAGGAGGTCGTATTGAAAGTATTCTTGTTTCTCTGCCACTAAGTGCACGATGGGAATATGATCATGTAAGTTTCTAAGAACTTTTGTGCGCAACTTTTTGATATGCATGATTGGGGGTATAAGATTATGAACTGACGGCAAGAGGCCTCCTTGTTTATACGCAGAAACCTGAAGTGGGAAGTGAGGAGTGGAAGTTATTAGATGCTTGCATCAACCCAAAAGAATGGATCTAATTTGTCTTTTCTCTTAAAAACAAGTTTCATTTGAGGATTGCCCTTGTTTTTTCCTCGTATTTATTTCCTCCCTTCTCATTTCTTGTAAGCTCGTATTTTGTTTAACAAAGTGGTTTTGCTACCGGAATTAGAACTTAGCATTCAGTTGTGTAATCTCCCGGCCATGGAAATTAATAAGAGGATCCATAACATGCATTTCAATCCCAATCTTTCTGATTTCGTTTTTCTTTCTGTATATTGAAACTCTTAAAAAAAAAAAAAATTAATTGAAGTTGAATTTACTTTTCTGTAATTGAGTTTGGAAGTGAACCCTAAGATGGGAGATGACTTCCATGCTTCTGTCTATCATGTCACTGGATTTACCAAAACCTGGGGAGTTTTACTCAGCTCTCTGTGAAGAATGAGGACGTGCTGTCCCAAAAGAGAGTACAATTTTTTATCAGAATGAAGATGTAATCTCAGCATGCCCAAAAGCTCTTAACATCGATCAGCTATTCCTCGGAGGATTTTCAGAAACTCCGAAAATTTTCCAAAGACGGAAAAAAAAGATTTGAGGGAGATTAATGATTTCTATAGAAAAGGAGTGTGCAGTGCTGCAATGGGATGATTCTATAACCCGTGTTAAAGCTTCTACACGTTTATAACTTAAAGGAGTTGTCTAATGCTATGTGCATAGTTGCTGACTTTCTTCCTCGCCACTATTTTTGGAAATCTAAATTGGAAACATAAGCCATAGAACCTCCATTCAAGCAAACAGAAAAACACAACCGAATAACTCCAGATTTCACTCTAAGCAGAATCCTGTTCTTTTCACAGTTTAAGATCATCAAGTACATTGGATTTTCCCGTGCTCTTCTAAGCCATGTCTAACGGTTCCAAAAATAACATGGAGTCGGAATATTAACAAAACAGCAGCAGAGTTTTATAGCAAAAATTATCAGGCGCACACCCACTACCGAAAACAGAACTAGCTCCAAATGCTCATTGGCTGCTAGCTTCCAAAATCTACGGTGGTGATCAATTAATTTCTTATCCATTATTGGCATTACTGGCTGGCCAATCAAGGAACTTGTAGCCCTGGAGTGAAGGTGGTAAAAAGCTCTGGTTTGCGGTGGGATTATCCGGCGTGTAGATATAGTCCTTGCCATAGCCAACCTCTTTCATTAACTTGGTAGGTGCGTTTCTCAAATGAAGCGGCACTCCCTCGTTTTGCCCAACTGATTCTCTAACAGCCTTCTGTGCAGCCCCCATTGCTCGATAGACAGAAATGGATTTTGGAGCCAAAGCCAAGTAAGCTACACACTGAGCAAGAATCACATTGCACTCAGGCATGCCCAAGAAATGGCAAGCTTGGTAGCAAGAAACAGCCTGGTTAAGTGCTAAAGGATCAGCCAAGCCAACATCCTCACTTGCGAACCTTACCAAACGCCTCGCAATATAAAGAGGCTGCTCGCCTCCTTCCATCATCCTCACCAACCAATAAATGGATGCATTTGCATCACTTCCTCTCATAGACTTGTGAAGTGCACTGATGAGATTATAATGCTCTTCCCCTGCTCTATCATAAGCAAGATGCTTGCTTTGAAGCGCCTCCTTGGCATCATCCAACGACACACTGGCCAGCCTCAAATCCCCATCACCTCCCACTCGAGCAGCTGCAGTTGCAGCAGAAATTTCTAAGGCATTCAGCGCCACACGCGCATCGCCATCGCAATTCGTGGATAAAAATTCAACAGCATCCTCACTCACATCAACTCCCAAACTCCCTAAGCTCTTGGACAATCCCTTGTCAGGATCCTTCACCGCGCGCATCAAGATGGTTTGAACATGGTGAGGATTTAAGGGGCTAAGCGTGAGAACCCGGCAGCGAGAAAGCAATGGCGTGACCAAATGAAAAGAAGGGTTCTCGGTGGTGGCCCCAATAAACACAATGGTACCATCTTCAATAACAGGCAAGAAAGAATCCTGCTGGGATTTGTTAAACCTATGAACCTCATCAAGAAAAAGAACTGTCCTTTTACTATTCTTGAGTTTAAACTTCCTAGCATCCTCAACAGCATCCCTAACATCCTTGACCCCACAAGAAACAGCAGACAAAGAGACAAAACGGTAGGAGGAAGAGCCCTGAGAGTTAGCAGAAGTGACAATGGCACGAGCAATGGATGTCTTACCAGTTCCAGGCGGGCCCCAGAGGATGATAGAAGGGATGCGGCTGCAACGGATAGCAGAGTGGAGGAGGGAGTTTTGGGAAAGAAGGAGGTCCTGGCCGATAACATCATCAATGGTGCGAGGCCGCATGCGTTCGGACAAGGGCTCATCATTGCTGATGGTATGATTATGAGGATTTGAGGTGGATGATGGAGCGAATACTTTGGGACGTTTAGAAGGGGGAGAAGTTGGGGTTGATGGTAGTTGGTGAGGAGGTGGTAGTGGTGCGGTGGTTGTTTGGGTAGGGGGGAGTTGGAGGGGGAGGAGGGTTCTTGTTTTGGTTTTGATGATGGGAAATGAAAAAAGCGGTCTAGTTTTGGCTGCTGGAATGATGATCCATTTGGGCTATTATTGGGATGAGGATGGGATGTTTGGGAGAGAATCCACTCGGTGGCTTTCACCGTTGATTTGCCACCGGTGGCGGCCAGAGCTTGAGCCGCCAATTCACTAGGAAAGCCCATGCTCAGTAGCTGCTCCATCTCCATTTTCCTTCTTTTCTCTTTGCTCTCAACGCCTGAAGATGCTATATGATGAAGATTCGCAGTGCCTGTGGTGGCTTAGCTGCTTCTGGGGCAAAACAAAGTGACCGCCGACTGTCTGATTCCATGCCGGTTCGATCCGTGACCGAACCGCCTCCTTTTTTTTCCCTAAAAATATTTGGAATTTTATAAATTTCAATTTAGCCCCAAAAATATAATATGATGGTCATCTCTTATAATATTTTCAATTTCATCCAAAAGATAATCATCATCGGACAGTATCATTGTCATCCCTTTATTAGTAAAACACAAGCGATATGCCAGCGTGATGCGCTGAGTTTTTTTATCTATATAAAAAATTGATTAATTTTATACGTGTTGTAATTTGTCATTTTAATATTTAATTAATAAAATTATAATTGATAAAATCTATTAGAAATATATGTTTTTTTCCCATCAAAAAGTGATTTAATGTTGCTATTGTCAAAACTCTTTTGATAAAATTTGTTAAAATTATTTTTCTATATAGAAAACTGATTGTAAAATTTATTGTTTATATTATTATATTAAAAATATTTTAGAATAATAATAAATAGGTAATTTTATATATATATATATATTTTTTTTCTTGCATGGTAATCATTATTGCAGGTAACAAATGAAGAGAATGGCGCGAGAATGGCTCATCATAAAATGGGAGGTAAAATACTAAAACCTGGCAAGAGAATGGCGCGCAAATAAAAGCTAGGGATGGATAAAACAAATAAAAAAAATGAGCTGCCATTGCAAGTTTTCCTGTCCAGAAACGTGGAAGCGTTTTAGAGCAGAAAAAGAAAAGAAAAGAGGAGCACATCCACTTGCGAAGCACTGGAGAAAATATCCAGTGAATAGTGGATATAGGTGTATGTGCACAGGAATTGACCGATCTATTTTAGTTTCTTTAGTAATAGTAATAGTTTGCCGCGAACTACTTTTTTTAACATGTGAAAAACGTTTTGTCAAAGAACGTGCATACAATGTTGACACGTTCTCAGACAGTGAGAAAATCTTTTAAAAAATAAATCAAAATGCATTTTTTTTATTATTTTCTTACCTTCAATATACTGTAATTTATCTGTTTCCTAATGAAATTTTAAAAGTAGCAACTCAAATATATTTTTATTTAATTAAAAGAATTAATAAAGTAATATAAACATATATATTTAGCTATTAGATTTAAAATTAAATATAACAAAATTAAAAAAGAAAAAAAAATCACACACTAATGCCCAACAAACTAGGCTAATTGAAATTCAGGATCTACAACAAGTTGTTATATAATATTACACGGGTTTTTTTTTATTGTTTAAAAACAATACTTACAAAATTGAATATCAATAAATAAAATAATATTTATTCAATATCACAACAAATATACAGAAAAAATAATTAAGAATGAAATTAGCACCCCCATTGTTTATATTTATTATGGGGAAAAAATATAGCATGTGATTTTAGATTCTAGCTACCCGAGTTCTTCAAAAAATTAGGCTATTAACTTCTAGCCCTAATTCAAAAATCCATTTGACCCATATTTTCAACTTAAAAAATATTATAGAATCTCAATAAACTTTTTCTTGATATTTAATTAGCATTCAATCGATTAAAATTGGAATATTAATATGATTAAAAATGATTTTTAACCTCACTCTATTTTTCCCCATCCTTTTCTTTCCTTTATTTTTTTCACATATCTATCGTGGACTACAATTCAAGCAATGAATAAGGAATTCAAGGAATAATTAATGAGAATTAACGAGCACATGCAAATCATTTTCAAATTGGACCGACTATTTTAATTATTACAGCACAATGAATATACAAAAGGTTGAGAAAGTGCTTAATATTGATTGCATTTGGGATAAAAGTGATAAAATCAAGAGGCTTGAGAGCTCAATTGGTAAATATAACATACATTTAGGACTAAATTGATATTTACCAATTATAAAAGGATATTGTGGTTAAGCACCCGTTTGGCAACGTGGTGCGTTCCACGTTTGCCATACGGGATGAAGTTTTGGTGTTTGGTAACAACCAAACACCATTTTAAAATGAGTGGGTCCCACTCTTTTTTTAGTCCCGAACGGCGTTTCAAGAAAAGCACCTGGGAGGTGCTTTTCAAACGCCGTTCGGGACTGCGTTTTGATTAAACAAAAAAACACATCATTTTCTCCTCTCATCTTCCAGAAATGTCATCTTCTCCATTGGAAAAATCCCTCCATCTCTGCACGCCTCTCACTTCTTCTCTCTCTCGTCTCTCCCTCTGCACGTCTCTCCCTTCTTCTTTGCACCCATCTTCTCCCTTTCTATTCTCTGCACCCATCGTCTCTCGTCTCTCCCTCTGCCCATCCCTCTCGAAAAAAACCCTCACAGCTCACGGGAGAAAAATCACAGGAATCTCTGCCAAAAGCGAGCATCTTCTCTGCAATTGACTAAAAGGACGAATCTCTGCCAAAAGTTACATATATATATATATATATATCGTATTTAAATGTGTGACAAGTTCATTTTTCACAATTAATTTATATTAAAATAATTTTTATTTTTTAAACAAAATTATTTTTAATATCAATATATAAAAACACTTATTTCTTTCTTTCTTAAAGTTAGATCTCAATTACAAACACCCTTCCATCAGCAACCAAGCAAACACGCTACAGCGACGTCAGGAGCAGTAGGAAAGTGAAAGTGGTGATCTTACGATGATTATCTGCTGCTGCAGAGGCATAGCTATCTTGCGGCAACGCCTTACTCTCAACAGCCACTTCTCCTCGCTATCCACCGCAAGCAAAGTGCCTGCCGGAGCTCTTTTCCTGGGTAGAGGCGCGTCTGATCAACTTGGTGGTGGTGGCATCGAAGAAAAAAGGCTCTACCCATCTCAAGCTACCCCCTTACTCTTTTGCTCTCTCCAATCACTGGCCAACTTGCTGACAATGACAACAAATAGGGAGTGATCGAGGTGGGCATTTCTAGCGAGCTGTTTCATTCGGCAATTCTTGCTGATTGTCTTTTTTGGATATGGGGCAAAGGGGGTGGAGGCCGTCTTGGCTTTGTACATGAGAATCCTGCTTTTCTTCCTACTCAACCTTTTTTTGGAGTCCGTTCACTCTATTGCTTTGGGTGGCAGTCGTTCTGTGCCCTCACTTCCACTGGCCAGATTTTTGCGTGGTTATTGCTACATCCCTCCATCTATTTGCTTCCATTGCGATGTTTTCTCCTTCTTTAAAATGATTCTGAGATAAAGAAGCACATTAAGGATGTCTTTCTGATATAAAATTTGCAGGGGCTATGGTGGTTTCGGTGCGATGGGGCATTCTGTGTATCTTAGAGAACTGTTCCTTAGACTGGTGCATACTTCTTCCATCTCTGACTCAGGTATTCATTCTTTTTCTTGATTTATGCAAACAAGTAGTAACCTTTGGTGCATCTCAATTGCAATTTATATATGCTTAGGAGATACATTTCCACTTATCTCTTACCTGTTTGCAAAATGCAACTGATTGATTGGCTTTTATGCTGTTTTACTTGGGGTATTCTGTGTTTAACCCTGTCATGAGCCCACGCTCACTTTTCTATCTAAATCCTGAAGTTTTAGATCGCCTTGCAATGTTATCAACAATTGTTTGCTGGATGTTCTCTCTCTTTTATATATTGCTGCTTAGATGCAAGTATCGGTTTTTATTTTTCAAAATGTAGCGAAGGAGCTTCATGGAGCAAAATCATGCAATAATTGTTGTTCAGTGTTTGAAGGAAATAAAAAAAAAGAATAATATATATTTTCTAGTTTAGCAGAAAAACTTCCTGGAACGAATAATCTACTGAAAACCTTGCATTTGTAAGACTTGAGATGAAGGATGGCACTGCAGCTGTAGCCATCGTGTGGTCTCATACTTCTCGGGTTAATCCAAAAGACTGCTGCCATCTGTGTTGCACGGGGCTAAAATTGTGCAGGAGAATGCCCCTCATCTTGTTTTCCATTAGTACCAGTTATGTGTCATTACAGAGTTTTATTTATGCACTTGTTGATGCTGAACAATGAATAAAAGAATTAAAGTAGGAAATAAAGAAATTTTAAAGAAAGAAGCCTAGAATTAAAAGTAATAGTAAAGAAAGGGAAAGTATGAAGAAAAGAGAATTCACTGTCATTTTTATTTAATCATCCAAAACTGTCTAGAGAAACATATAAATAACATAACTCTAAAATATCCAACTATTAGACTCAATCTATCAGTTAAAATTGTCTAACATAAATAACTCATAAATAAAATAAAACAACGAAATAGGCTTAAATTGTCATCTTACATCGTCTCCGTCCATATACTCGTGTAATCTGCCATGTGAATCTAATGCCCCCACCAAATATCTTGGGGTTAGAGACACTCAACTCCGTCAAGTGTAGCTCTGGGTGAATTTGATAGTATTTTCAAAGCTCTAGATCAATCTGTTGCAAAGTATTTCTAGTGATCAAAGTGCAATTTGAATCAGGTTAACCTACCCAATGAACTAGAAATCATTGAACCTTACCATCCTTGGTAAAAATAACTTGTTCATCCAAAATAATATCAATATTATCCTTTTGTGCTAAGGTCAAGGTGAAAGAGATAAAGGTTTCAATAAGATCATCAAGAGATAATTTAGGTGGCATCTTAAAAGGATAATTTGAAATAGGATGTGGTTTCTGGTATGCAACTAGATCCTCAATGTTAAATGTAGAGTTAATGCCAAAATTGAGTGCTAAATCAATAACATAAGCATTTAGAATAAATCGTTGTAGCGTTTTGAATGGCCACGCACTACGTGCATGAAATTTTCAATTAGTTCCTGTAAGGAACTGCTCGGGTTTGATCTGTATCACAACATAATATTCCATATTAAATTCATTATGTCATCCATGTTAATCGGTTTGAAGTTTATATTGCGCATTGCTTGAATTTGCTTAAAGTTGTTCTTGTTGTCTCGAGGCTTGTTATCTCAGAGATCTGTTCAACTTGGAAAAACCTCTTGCAAAACTGCTTCAAAGGTTAATATTGATAAAAATCTGAGGATGACTTGATTCAAGAATGATTAGCAAATGAGAAAAATACTGCCACAACATTTAGCTGATTAGCTCACATTGGATCTTCTGAGTTCAAGAGGATTTTCTGCCTCTGCATGCTGTATGAAATGCCTGCATTACCTGACCTCCTTGTCTCTACTGCTAAGTGGGTACTCAAAGTTTAGTTTACTTTGAAATTACCGTGGTTCCTAATTGCTATTGAATGGATCAGAAGGCCATTTAGCCACTGAATTCTTGGATATAGAAGAGTTCTCAATTTTATTGCAGTGCTAGCACAAATGCAAGGCACCTTCATCATCGCATATAATTCTTGCTATTGCTTTATCATACGTGTTGTGTCAGTTGAAAGCACACTGTCTAGTGAATTTTTAGGTGGTTTCTATAATCAAGCAACGCATCTATAAATACTCTTTGCTGTTACCTTTTCTTCATCTTGTCTTTAGGCATGAGGAATTGCTCCATCTCCTGAGTTAAAGTCTGCATGAGACAAATCCATGAAACTGATTGTTGTTTAGTTGAAAATGGTGTTAATTGTCCAGTCTGGCAGTCGGAATCAATGTTGAAAATTTGTGTGATTTATTATAGAAAATAGACAGAAAAGATAATTGGAGAACTCCTGAGATATGTTGTGTTTTTCATGAAAATTTGATTTAGTTGAAAATGGTAGGATGAGAACGTGTTTTGAATGTGAGCAAGCACACGTTCCCTCACACACAGAGTAACTGTAAATACCATTATAATATGCCTTAGATATCTAGTCACAGATGATTCCTATAGAGGAGATCCATTCAACAGTAAACCATTTTTTTGACTTATATCATTCCTCTTCAAAGCAAACTCACAACTCAATGGGCTTTATAATTGTGCTAGTAAATACTTACAATCCAGTGTGCTTGCTGATCCATAGTCCATTCATGCATTATTTTCTCTCTTCTAAAGGGAAAACACTGTTCAGGTAAGTAATACACAAAGGATCTCTTTTATCATATGCATCTACTGGTTCTTTGTGAAAAAACGTTCCTAGAATGTTCTAGCTATGATATTACAAGAGTTGGAATGAATGAAGAGCAAATTGGGAGCATGATCTCGCTTTTGCTTTATAATAGTATCTGTGAAGAAACGAATATAATTAATCCCATGAAGCTTTGAGCGTGCAGCCATCAATTGTAATCATTTGATGTAGCTCCTCTTCTGATGCTAGACATGGTGCTAATGTTCCTATCTGTTGTAGCTGCATATCATCATACGAAATCATGGGGATTGTGCAGCTACTCATGCTATCATCAGTTGGCAGAAATCCGTCGTGAGAGTGATCCTCATAAGTTTGCAAGTCATATATAGGTGGAAAGTTTGAAGCAGAAAATATTTCTTTCATGCTGCCCATTTCTGATACTACTCGTTGATCATCAAAAAGCCTATTTTCTGCAGAGACTGTTCTGTAAGCGTTTTCTAGAATTGTTTGAATATATTTTCTCTGTGCATCAATTCTCTTTTGAAGATGGTGCTTTACCTATTAGGACAAGGAGAACAGAATACTCGAAAGGTAAGGAGCTTTTTTTACCCCATTTTTTTAAGACATAGAACTTGAAATTTTTGTCACTAGCCTCCAGGTTTTCTGGAATTTCTTTGGATTTACCTTTAATTGCTCATCTAAAGTCCCCTGTGCTTGTGTTTGCGTTCTAAGCACTTCATTTTGGTGCATGTTCCTGATAAAATGTTGAGGGAAACCTATGAATGAAATGATAATAGTTTCCATGGTCTAAAATATACTGGAGACTGTTTTGAGCAGAAAACACAGGCTGAGTTGCCTTTATGTACGTACTTGTCCAAGCCATCACTAAAGATTCTGGCTGTAGCAGCATCTTGTAGGTTTTTTAGATGGTCAGTTGCTGCCCAAAAGAGAGAGACTGAATTAGATTACATAACAGTACAGATTCCATGAACTTCCAATTACAGGATGGATAGTAGAAGAGGAGTAGACTAGCAGCAGGAATTGAAGGATATAGGCTAGCAAGCAGAAAAAGGAGGTATGATGGAATCCTAGTTCCTTACCATCTCTAATTGCCTGTTCATTAAGATAATTCTGTGGTTGCTTTCCAAGCCGAAATTTCTGTGAACATGGTCAATAAATAAGATATCCTAAGATGGGAAAATAAGTGTAGCTGAAAATCTAGAGAAATGAAGAAGAAATTACCTGAAGGTGGCTCTTCAAATGATAAAGGGTTAGACCCTTAACCCCCATAATTCTCATGATGGCCTTAGGTGTGGCCTCTAGATTGGATTCAAACAAGGAAAAGAAAACAGGAGAAACAAAGTGAGGATCCAGGCAGATGGTCAGTCAACAGGCAGTAACACAGGATTAATATATTATAACAATCCATGCATGCGTGATGAATTCTTGAGAGCACGCGCTCGCACACACATACACATATATAGTACTGATAAGAAGAGTTGATGACTAATTACTGTCTGGTCCTCCAAGCAGGGTGACAGCGTCGACAAACCGTTCGTGAAGCTCGAGAGTCCATCGGAGACGAGGCTTGGGGTCTGTTGTGATCAGAAGATGGCCGCTTTCTCTTTGAAAGCAGGGTGGCTCCCTGTCGTGTGTTTGCATCAGTGCTGAAGGCATGTTGGAATGCAAGACTGAGAACAGATGCTATATATAGAGAGGGCGATGGGAGGAGAAAACAGGAAATAATGTGCGTTTTGAAGTCCTCTGTAGATCAATTATTAGATTTGCTGCAATGTATAAACGATCACAGATATCCGAAAAATGAAAAAAGGGATAAGGAGGATACCTACCACCTAATTATCAAATCATATATTCTCATCTCCTGTTTTGTTTCATGGAGGGTGAAAATCGTGTTTATATCCTGTAAAGCCTTGAGAGGGAGCAATATTCACGGGCTCTTTATTAACTTTTTTTTACTACAGGTAATTAATGACCCAGGAATCTTATATTGGTTGATCTAATGTCCTGTCATTACCTATAAAATTGATTTATGAAAAGCAACACTTAATTTTATATATATATATATATATATATATATATATATATATATATATATATATATTATTTTTTCACATCAATGATTATCTTACGCGCTTCTTTGCTATTATTGACAAAAATCTGTGTAAATATGAAACCAAACTTGGAGGGCTACTGTGTTTTGCGTATTCTATTATATATTTTTTATTAGTTTTAATAAACAAATTCAGTGGAAATAAATGAGTAGATGTTTCATTTTATAGGATCATATATTTTAACCTATATCTATCTTTTGATTTTTCAAGTCTCTCTTTTAGTTATTGTTCTAGATGATAATCAATTTATATGATTAGATGTTTCCATAAGTTTTTTTTTTATTTATATTTTGATTTTTTAATATAAAAAACAAATCAAAATTGCCTACATGCCTATTTATATTTATATTTTAAAAGAAATATAATCCACAATGAAACACGGGTAAATAGCTAATACAGTAATACTTTTTTTTTTAATAACTGGGGTGTCGGGCTAGCTTACGCGCACCACAACTAATCCTTGGACTCACTGAATATCCTGCAAACCCACTGAGCATGTAAGACACCGCAGGGATGACAAGCGTGCATGGTGGGACTTGAACGAGTCCCTTCAACCGCTAGGCCAAGACCGCACTTGGCTAATCCAGATATACTTACACTAAGATGTTATTATCATTCACTCTATGCGATGTTATCATGCACAACCAAGTAGACATGGTCTCACCAACTACTATTATTTTATAATAAAGAATTCTCTAATCTTTTTTTTTAATATTAATCAGAACTTTTTTTGATTTTTCGAGATCATCTAAAGAGTATTCTCTCCACATTATATTAATAAAAAAATAAAAATAATGCAAGGCATGTGGTAAAATTTCAAACTCTTGCTGCGCCATTTCCAAGTTGTTCGTTGTTTTTAATGGAGGTTGGGGCACTAGAGGATTTTGAACCATGCTTAGGCTTTAAGTAGCCTGCGTCGTATTGGTCGAGGTCGAAACCAGTCATTTAAGATCATGTGGCATGGATCATATGGTTGATTGGCTCTTTAGTCTTTACACTCTATATATAATATCAATTTAGATTTTAACAGTAAAATTATATTTTTATCATTTGGTCGGAAAATTTTAACCGAGTATATTTTGGATATTTCTAGAGGATCCGTGTAACATTTACAAATTGTTTGGGGGTGTCGTGATTTTTTTTGTTTTTATTTGCACAATGAAACTATCTATTTACCCCACGATGCCAACAAAAGGATGAAGGTTGGATGGAGATATTTTTGGGTTTTTTCTTTAAATTGAACAATATAATTACTCTTTTGCCATCAGGTGAGGATTGGGCGCTAGAGGCGAGGGAAGTGTAGAGTTTTCATGTTTTATGCACACAGAAACTACCTAACTACACTCCAAAAAGACAAAAACGAAGGCTTGATGTTAGGGGCATGATGGTACTTCCACTCCCGGTGTTTTCGTGGTTATCGTTTGGTCTAGGATATTTAGGCAATTTGAATATTTTAAATTATTTTTCTCTGGGTTATTGCAGGCACGTTACTAGATGCGCCGTCAGGTTTCACTCATACACGCATTTCAGGAGGTGTGTGCGGTGTCCGTTGGTGGTTGACAATGTCTAGTCATCGTGTCTACATGCACGTCGCCATGTGCTCTTCCTCAAGGTGGTGAGCATGTCGTTGTACGGAGAGCGCAGAGCACCGCGTCATTAATATGTTAATGTTAAAACTAATTCTCTTAAAATAAATATTATTTCAAAATATTTTATTTCTTATATCCCATCTATATCTTACTGAAACAATTCTTAAAACCACTGGGAAATTGGCATAGTTCAGTGCGTGACTAATATCCATTATTTATTTATTTATTAATTTTTTTTGGTGTCATGCTCATGATGGGGTCATACATTTCTCGCTCTATAAGATATTTATTGACTCTGTACAATAAATTTCACGTGTATATGGAACAACAGCCGCACCAACAATTTGCGTGACAACAATACATCACTCTTTCTACAAGAACTGAAAAAATCACCGCGCTGAACAGTGAAGAATCTCTTTTTATAAAAACTTTATCTTTTAGATTTTTTTTTTCTTTCAATTTCCGTGACACATTATAATTTATTTATTTATTTTTTTTTTAAAATGTTATCCTGAAATGCTTATCATTAGTATAAAAAATAAATGTTTTATCAGTAATCTAAAAACAAAATACATATTTTATCCCTAGTTTTTATGGGTTTGGTGGGTTAAGTTACATCTAGCATGTTATTTTATTTTATAATTTTTTTAAAGCTAAATCATGTTATTTATTGAACTTGTCGAGTCTACAAATTAATTTTAATTTTGAACTAAATAAAAAATATATTGCTTCTTTTACGATTTACTCATAACCTTATATATATATATATATATATATATATATATATATATATATATTATCGATTAATTATAACATACCAAAACTAAATATTACAAGGAAGGCAAACCAGAACCAAAGCAAATCATTTACCCCGAAAAATTACAAAAAAAAAGAAAGAAACTAAAATATTTCCATGATTTATCACCAAAATTTTCCTTATTTGATTTAATTTAATTTGTTACTGCTGTATATATTTGGCAAGAAATTAAACTATTACAAATTGTGAATATATTATGTATGCGCGCGCATGTTATGATCACCCATCAATCGATGTTGTTAAGGTATGGATCTTCCATGGCTGAACGCCAAGCATTGCGACTCCGGCCTTGATAGCTGCTCACCATCGCTGGCGGCGGGGCACCCCCTGAATCCTACAGGTGGAACCATGCAATTATACGTCAGGCATAACGACACCGTATCTGGCAATCTCATCCCTGCTTCTAATGGAAACCCTGTTATATAGTTATGTTGCAAGTACAATGTCTTTGTGCTGCCTCCATACACATTCTTCGCGTACTCCTCCGGGACCCTCCCCGTCAGGCGGTTGCTATTCAAGAACAGCGCCTCCACCGCGGCCAGAACCGGTGGTAACTCACCAGTCAGGAAATTGTGGCTCAAATCCACGATTGATCCCTCGGCGTACATTAATGGTGATGGTAATGATGATGGGACCCCGCCTGATAAATTGTTCCGTTGTAAGAACAATGAAGAGAGGGCGGGCCTGAAGAGAGAGGAAGGTATGGGCCCACTGAACCGGTTCATGCTTAAGTCAAGAAACTCTAACTCCGATAACGATTGTAGCCCGTTGAGTGGGCCCCACATCATGTTGTTCGATGCTGACAAGTAACGGATCGTTGACGGCAGCCTTAACGGCAACGCCCCTGTTAAACGGTTGTCTTTCAAATCTAAATGCAGGATCTCTGCTGACACGATTCTTGGCAGCTCGCCGGATAACTGGTTTGAAGCCAGAATCATGACTTTCAACTGAGCCAGCTCGGTGAAGAGACCCGGCGGGACTGTCCCGGTGAGCTGGTTGTAACTCAGATCGAGAGTGTGTAAGCTGGCGAGTGAGGATAGGGAGCTGGGTATGGGGCCTTTTAAGCGGTTGTTGGTTAAGGAGAGAACTCGGAGGTTTCTGAGCAGACCCAGTTGAGGAGGTATAGGGCCAGTGACGAGGCCAGGGTAGAGGACGAGCTGGGTTAATTCGGTGAGGTTGGAGACGGAAGGGCAGAGGAAGCCGGCCAGCCCACGTGAGTTAGAAAGACCAGTGCCGAGTGTGAGAGTGGTGACTCGGCCGAGAGAGCAAGTGATGCCAGAGAAGGTTGAGCAGGGATCTGGTGCGGTGAAGTCCCAGGTGGCGAAGAAGTTTGAGCCTGGAATGTCCGTGAGGCTCTCTTTCACGGCTGCCAGAGCCGCCACATCACCGCTGCTTATCTTGTTCTGGTCTTGCTGATGTGAGGGGCGACATGCGTTGACCAGAAGCAGTAGCCGAAACAGGAAGAGAGCGTGTGGTTTGGCCATGATGAGCAGAAAGCGATTTTTAATTAATCTGCGTGAGCAAAACACAAAAGAAAGGAGGCTACTGCCACTGAGTACTTTCTTGGTGGAATAAATGGGCAAAAGGTGGTGGGTTTGCAGGAATTCAGCGATCAACTTCTCTCAACATCGATTCAAAGACTCCAGAGTTTGGGAGGTGTTCGAGGTTTTTACAATGGGGACAGATCGAAGAGAGAGAGAGAGAGAGAGAGAGAGAGAGAGAGGAGAGGGGTGGTATGGGGTGTGTGAAAGTAAAGACATGCAGGGACAAGATGGAGCAGGGGAGGCAAGTGGGTTAGTGGTAGTGTCTCTGTATTTGTGTCGAGGTTTTACGTTACGTAACAATGGCGATCAGCTTGATAATTGATTGCTGGATCAAATTACTTGTATTGATCATTGACATGATGAGTTTGTCTGGCCTTTGGTGGTGGTGATATTGAAGTAGCCTTTTCAATTATCTTGTTGCTGTCAAAGTATTAAACTATGTTAAACTCAAATTCTAGATTACAAATTAACTGATATAGTTTAAAATATTTTCATTTTAATTCTTAAGACTAAAACACAATATAAAAAAAGTCAAACAAGGTTGTACTAGTTGATAATGTTGGCGGAAATGATGACGATAACATTTTATCGGTAATACTATAAGCTAAATCCTGATGAAAAAATTATTTTTGATATTTTCATATGAATTAGCTGGTAGTGAATTTGTCTATTATTAGTAATGATATTATTTAATTGAAAAGGTTTTTCATTAATCAATGTTAGTATTTTGTAGATACCATTATAGGCAATGAGACTCAAAAACCTATGAACATCGATGACGTGATATTGAATCTGATAGAAATACCGATGAAATTACCAGTAAATATATCTCATCGGTCATGCTGTTGATAAATACCAATGAATTTACAGGCGAAATTACAATGAGATTTAGAAATCTATGAAATACAATAATATGATATTGTTATCGATAAAACTAGTTATGTGACATTGTTACTGATAAAACTACCAACAATGTTACCAACAAATATATTCTATCAGCAAATCCATTGATAATTGTTTAATTTATGACTTGATCATCGATCCTCCTCTTCCCCCGCTTTCTTACCCCTTCTTCCTTTTGTATCGTTTTCCTTACAGCCCCCAATCACCATTTTCCTCTAATTTCATCACAGTTCAACCTCTCATAATAAATTCAACAACCACAACATTTTGTTTATGAGCACACATGTTTTCATTCGATATTTTTTAGGATTTTTCATTTTAAGTAAGCAAATCTATCATTTAAAAAAAAAATTAATATCTTAATTTTTTCCATATATTTTTGAAGTATATTGATTTTGTTTGGGTGTTTGTTGTTTTTTTATAGTTTTTTATCATATAAATTTATGATGTGTACATGTTAGGATTTGATTTAGATTATGTAAAATTATCTCTGTTTAGTTCATGTATTTAATTAATATATGATTATTATACATAAGGTTGATATAAGTAATGGAGGATCATTCATGGATGTATCGTGAATAACCCCAATAGTTGTGTAGGATAGATTATTGCAATGGGTTTAACATTTTATTAACTACGAAATATCTAATCCAAGAAACATTAGTGGTGGTGGAAATAAATGTTCATGTAGAAGGTGCAAAACCAAAAATATAGTATAAACGACACTGTTAGTTTTCATTTTTTTTTTCAAATACTGTAATTTTGTTTTTTATTTACTAACAAATAATTAATTTGTACCGTATAGGTTGCGTGATTTCAGGTACAAGGTGTAGAAAAAAATGCACGAGTAAAAGAGCTTTCAGACTAGAAGAATGTGGTAGTCTGAAAGTTTTTCAGACTGCTATACATCTCAAAGTCAATATGGGTGCGGATTACATTAAGCACGTGATGATTGAGTGTTTCACACGATGCTCACGTTTAGATGCATAAAATTTGCACCAATGTTTTCTAGGTTCCATTACCTCGCACACTGACGATTCCGTGTTGTTCGTTTCACATGCAAAACAAATGATAATTTTGTTATTAATTATACTATTTTTATATAATTTTTTTTAATATTTGTAACCGATAGCATTTTTCTTGTAGGCTATGAGTCTTGGACGCGATCCATTACCGGTGGAATTGCAATCAGTTTTTCTGTTGGTAAATTTTACAATCAGTGTTTTTTCGGGTAGATTCAATTCCGATGGAATCACCGATGAAAAAAATTAATAATGAGAGTTTTACTGACAACAAATTCTTGTCTATATGGTTGTCGGGAAAATAATTACCGATGAAAAATACTTTAGAATATTGACGGAATTTTTAGTGGCAAAACAGTCAATTCTAGTTGTGATTATTAAATATAAATATATAAAAATTTGGATGTATTGAAATCTGATATTCAAATTTCTTAGCACGCACAACCTAAAAAACAGAAATCTTGTTTTTGTTTTTTGAATATATTAAAAGGGAGACAAAAGGGATTTGAACACAAGTTTGACCGATCAATCAGTACGTTAAATATAAACAACGAAAAGACAACGGTCTAAATTATTTGAATTAATTAGCCATGGATTATATATAATTCAAGATTAGATGCCAGGGCATTAGTAGATTCATTAATAAATTATTGTGTGGATTTGATTAACGAAGAGAGAAGGGAGGTGGTAAGCACATGGAGGTGTTTGCTACGCGTGCAACTAGCGGGACAGATTTAATCCGGTGTTTCTTAAAACTGGATTATTTTTTTAGTGTTTTAAAAATTAATTTGAAAATCAAGTTAACATTGATTTATTTAATTAATCAATATTTTTTTAGATGATAATATTTTCTTTAAAAAACTGAAATGATGTTTCTCTTAAATAAAAAAATCATTGTTCTAAAATTTATAAAGAGATTCATGAGTTTGCTTCCCTGTGATTATTAATATGATGATCACTGAAAGTTTACACAATTATTAATTTTAGGGGCCCATAAAATTAATCGAAATACACGCAAACTGATCTGGATACTCACATTAATAAAAAAAAAACTTATCTTGAACTTGTTTTAGAGTAAGCTGAATATTTATTTTCAATATGGGTAATTATATATATACTAGGTACGTTGCCCGCGCGATGCCGCGGGCATTAATGTGTATATAATACTATATAATCATATTTATAATGATTAACTTATAATATATACTGATTAAAAAGTTAGAAACCAGTACATAAAAGGATTTGTTACGCAAACATAAGTTACATTTTTTGGAATATGTGCAGTGCGCCACAAAAGAGGACAAAAGACCACAAATTATACAACTTATGCATCACTGCAAGATAGAGGGATGTTAACGTGAAGAACGTAGTGAAAATCCCTTTTCAAAATGAGGAACCCCGTCTTTATGCTAATTTTCCTGTGTTTAAAAAAAATTGCAAGGTATTAAATGAAATGAAAAAATGGCATATAGAAAAAGTGAGAATTCAATAGAAAAAATTAATAAGCATATAAAAAATATGAAAGAAATTATAAATAGAAGGTAAATATTGGAAAAGAAGTGTTGTGTATATAAATTATAATGCTTCTGCTAAGTATATAAATACAGAAACTCTCTCTCTCTCTCTCTCGCTTCCAGAAGCTGATTCTGTGCACAATGGTTGCTCACACTCCCAAGAAATGCCCTAAAGTCCAAAAACAATTACCAGTAAGTAGATTGTAATGAATAAATGCAGCAAATGAGCAAATTTAAGCTCATCTTTTCTACAATTTTTTTTTATATATATATATATATATAATATGAAGTTTTTGTTGTAGATACATAATTAATATATTGACTTTCATGGATTTAATATAATCAAAGTGAAGAATTTATTCTCAGAAACTAAAAAAAAAAATCCAAGATAAGAATCCAAGAGAGTGATCATTGTTAAGAACACAGGCGCTAATGATTAAAGAAAAATAAGAGGGACCAACTAACCTCTTGATAACACCATAGCCATGGCTGCCCATTACCAGTATGTCAACATGCAATTTATTTGCTATCTGGCAAATGAAATCCCTTGGATCACCATGCTCTATCATTGTCTCCACCTTAACCTAGACCCACCATAGGTCATCAAGTCAATAAAACAAACAAAAAAAACAACCATCTGCAATTCCTAGACCTTAAAAGGTGTAAAAGCACAAACTTTAATTGAACTCCACTAGCTTAAAATTTTGTCAATATGAAATGATATAAGGGTATATAGTACTATATGTTTAGACTCACATCTTAAAATTGTTCTCTACACATCCTTTTGGCCTTCTCTATGACACAATCAGCTACGTCATAGTTTCCATGACATCAAAAGAAAACAAATACCTTGAGAATCAAACACAAAAAATCAGAGTTTTAAATGAATCAGAAAGGTACAGGGAAATCAATGATTGAAGGGTTGTGAAATGTCTTGAGTTTGTAGTCCTACCTGTGCCATCAAGAGCAGAGTAGACGACTCTAGGAGGCTTTACATAAAGAAGAATCAGTGTATCTGTGGAAGAACTGGTAGAAACCAAGACATTCTTGAGACACTATGAAAGAGCATTCATGCTCTCTTCACTCTCATCAACAGCAACCAGGATCCTGTGTTCTTTTGCTGCTCCCATTTAATCAGCCATTGAATGAAATTTAACAGAAATTTAACATTACCATAACAAACCAGCAAGCAAATATTAAAAAACCATAAGAAACCAACCTCAAAAGTAGGGCGAACAACACAAAGGACGCAACGAAGCCTTGGCAGCAACTGGTATCAATTAGCAGGCCAAAACTTCAACAAATAACAGCCAAGGAATTAGATTTAATTACCTAATAGATTCGAATTGATATAACTCAATCGACTTTGTGTTGTGGCATGAGCGCAACATTTCACATTAATGGAACATGTCAATTGTGGACATGTCACTGGCATGAGCTCAATGGACATGTCAGTTGTGGCAAGGCATGTGACAAATAAAAAAATTAACTAAAAAAGATTCACATGAGACTGAACCTCTCTCCCTCGTTGCAACCTCACTCCTCTCTCATTCATGATCTTGCTATGAACACAATCTTGTTCATTCCGTTGTTTTAATTGATAGTAGCAGATGAAACATGAATCGAGGGAGAAGATGGGAAGAAATCGCAAAAAAACCGAACCCAATTAAAACTAACCGAGCAAACCCAGAAATTGAAGCAAAAAGGGGGCAAAAAGCATACCTAATCGAACACCCAACTGAGGTAGAGAACCCACGCAAGGAAACGACCGAACGCCGGCTCAGACAGACCCGAAACCAAGCCACAAACCACCATCCCCGCCCGCCCGACCAGGCCGCAACAAACAGACCGTCCTCCTCTCTGCACGAAAAGATGAGAGAATAAAGAGAAATGAATAAAGAGAAAGGGTAAAGTGAATAAGCACAGAAACCATACCCAATCAAACCAAACCGAGAGCAACAAAACCAAGCCCCAAGTTAAACCGAGAATGAAATCAACTCCAAATCGAAGAGACGCACGAACCCAATTCAACCAATAACCCACTCCCCAACACACACAAAATACAAAACGCAAGCAACCCGAACCCAACCAAACCCAATCCCAAGCATCGACAATGAAAAATCAAAGAAACCCAACCAAAACGAACCCATTACAATCAATCACTGAACACCCAGAGCAGATAAAACATGAATCGAGGGAGAAGATGGGAAGAAATGGCAAAAAAACCGAACCCATGAACCCAATAAAAACTAACCGAGCAAACCCATAAATTGAAGCAAAAAGGGGGCAAAAGCATACCTAATCAAACAACCAACCGAGGCAGAGAACCCACGCAAGGAAACGACCGAACGCCGGCTCAGAGCGAGCCGAAACCAAGCCATAAACCACCATCCCTGCCCGCCCGATCAGGCCGCAGCAAACAGACCGTCCTCCTCTCAGCACGAAAAGATGAGAGAATAAAGAGAAATAAAAGAGAAAGGAATAAAGAGAAAGGGTAAAGTGAATAAAGAGAAAGGAAGAAAC
Organism: Salix koriyanagi; assembly: GCA_029228605.1. Classification (NCBI taxonomy): domain Eukaryota; kingdom Viridiplantae; phylum Streptophyta; class Magnoliopsida; order Malpighiales; family Salicaceae; genus Salix; species Salix koriyanagi. Next base: position 13,655,441 of record CM055337.1, read on the forward strand.
CAAAAATGACCCCAGAGAAGAAATAAAAGAAGCTGGTTCATTAAGGGCAAAGTGGTTCGGACACTGCCACAATCCACAGTAAATACACTCTCAGTCTACAGTGCGCTAAATAGGGAATATTCAATGTTTTTTATTTGTTAGTTAATATATATATATATAATTACCCCGCAATAATAATAAAATGCTAAATAATTTAAAAATTAACAAGCACATCCGGATCAGTGGATGTACAGATGTGTGAGAGTTTTATTTGAACTTGCTTAAATTACAAGGGAAAGAGGCAGTGCTAGCTTTTGGATCTGCGCTGTGGGATCCCTTTGAGCGAATCTCTCTTCGACAGATTGATGAATGGCGTTGCGTGACATTACAGTTTGAAAGATTCCCCCCCCCCCCCAGCTAGAAATTAAAATTATCTATTTTTTAAAAAACGGTGGAAAAAATAAATTTTAAACAAATAATATTTTGACAGCAATGCGGAACACGGACACTGTAGAAGATGAGTGGACTGTCGAGTCAAAGCAACTGTACTACTGAGCTGACCATCGTTGTTTTGATCACATACATCATGGACCATTGTGTCCCATGCTCCCCACGTCATGGCCGTCCCCTGTTCCCCCTCGTGGGTCTGTCTGTCTCGGATTTAAAAAAGTAACAATAATTGATGGTGCTCTTTGGAATTTGGATTGATCGATGCGGATGTCATCTTAATTTTCTTTTTTAAAAAAAAAACAAAAATACTATTTATTTATTTATTTATTTTTATTATAGTATATCTAAACCATATAAAATATAATTTTAAAAATAAAAGATTAGAAACCCCATCCAATCATATAAAACAAACACGGCCCCGACTTTTGCTTCAACAAGAAGTTGTCCCGGTATTTAATATTTTTATTTTAGATTTGCTTGCCCTTAATTAATTTCTTTCGGATGCATTATTGTCGATATGAATGGCATCCTTCAAGATCATTCAAGAAGCTTCATGAAGGTTTGTAGAGTGGTTGAAATTAGTTTTTTAAAGTGTTTTTTTATTCAAAAATACTATAAAATCATGTTATTTTTTTATTTTTAAAAATTATTTTTTATATCAGCATATAAAAAAAATAATCTAAAAATATTATTTTTTTTATTTTAAAAAAAAATCCAAGTTTTTTCAAAAACGACACGCACGTTAATCTTTGATCAAACTTATAAACGGATCCGAGGAAATCTAATTTTATCATAAAACTTTTTCTTTAACGGAGGGCCGGTCCTGGTTCTGTTGACGTTCATGAATAGTATACTGGGCCGTGGGTTTTCTTTTAGTACAATACAGTAATGGACTGAAGGCCCAAACAGAAAACAAGATCTGCTTAGCACGTATGATCTACTTAACAGTACAGTATGGACCGAAGGCCCAATATTAATGATTTTCCTCACGAGTTCAAAGCAAAATCATCACGCTTGTACGTGTCTACGACAAAAATGAAGCTAACAAAATCGAAACCATGTAATCTGAAACTTCCAGCAGCAAAACATACAGATATGGTACACATTCTACTTAAACGAGAAAAGTTTTGACGTTTGATTTCTATCCGTTGACTTGGACAAAAAAAACCGAATGTTCATTGCCTTCTTGTCTGCCAAAACCACAATCCCATCATTTCACTTGTTTCATTGAGCTTTCGGTTTCTCAATCTTCACGAATGGAAGAGCACCCATAAAATGGACCACTCTGGGGGACCATCCTCGTTGCTGAGCGCGGCAGAACATCAAGAATGTGTTTGCAAGGTATGAATTGAAACCCATGAGCACATGCCACAATGCATGGCCCTGCGGGTTTACTGGCCAACTCGATATCTCGTTGCAGAAAACACGGTCGAAAAGCCAGCAAAAGGTGCCGATGAGAAGAGTGGCGACGTACATCTTGGCAAGCCGCCTAGCAGAGGCATCCTGTGTGTAAATGTAGTACTTATACATTCGAGGGACGCAGAGGAGGCAAAGGATCACATAATGCACCCTGAAACCAGCTCCAAAACGCACCACTGAATGGACTGCAGCAAAAGCAGCACCATACAGAAAGAGGAAGATGGGCATTGTACTGCGGTAGTGCCAATCTGGTGAGTAGAGGATGTACAAATACAGGAGCATCTCCCATACCATAGGGGGGTTTCATCACTCTGCTGTTGCCTGGAAATAAATTCCAACCATCATCTTCAAGCATGAATCTCAACAATAAAATACATTCCTGGAAGTTCAGAATCCTCTCTCTTTATAGATAAGCATATAAATGTGTAGAAAGATAGAGAGGTTGTTGACTGATGGCTGTCATTTCTAAGAGTTAGTAGATTGTATTCCCAACGAGAATATGAATGCATTGCACTAAGCCTGCAGTAATGGTGGATGTAAAAGAGAAAGCACCGCGGAGCTTTTCAACCATTATTTATCTTAGGCACGCAGACCTCGTTTTAGTCAGTCATGGCTACTATCAAGAAAGCTATCTGTTTATAGCTGGACGACCGCCAAATGATTTCAAGAGCACTTGGAGGCTGGAGCAAAACAGATACTTCCACCCTGAAGAAAATTTCTAATCAGTTTCTATCCATGCATTATTGCATATAACTCATGTAAAAGGGACTGTCCTATAAATTTCTTCACATTCCAAAAATTTCCCTCAAATGCTACAACGGGATTTTCGACATCACTCAATCAAACATCATCGAATCCTTTAAGAGAGAGGCGAGAATAGGAGTTGACTCCTCCTGGATATAGAAAATAACACAACCATGCAACCTTAATGAATTTTCAGCAAAAAAAATGTCTTATCTATTCACGGCTCAAAAAAGCTAAAAAAAATAAATGCAATTTTGAATTTACTTGCCTTCACAGTGCAAAACAGATGCTTGCGCTGTATCACAACACAAACATTTCTCACATGGTAAGTCACACAAAAGTTCACAGCCACCGTGGCTCCACAAGTTCAGCTCGTAATGAGCTCTATCTGTCTCGCAATTAACCCTACTGATGTTTACAAAACACCTGTGCTTGAATCCTTTTCAGCTCATGCATGGATACAAAAGAGGAAGGGGCCTTAAGCGAACAAAAAGCAAGCAGCGGTTCAACTACACCGACGAGGGACAAAAAAAGAAGAAGAAAAGAGTAGAAATGGAGTACTGCTATAAATTATGCATTTAAAATATAAAACCCCAACAGAAAATAAAAACAAATCGAATCGAGTTTTATGTAGTTGGGAAATCCCGAATAAATTCCATAACTTTATGCATTGCGTTGTATTGAGATTCTCATTTTAATTAAGATATCATAAATATAAAATTGTTGAGTAAGAGATGGAGGGTAATCACTTACAAACGTTGCAAAGTGGCGTGGAAAATCATGCTACCAATAGCAAGAATCATGTTGGATATGTGAAGAACACTAAATCTCTTCTCAAACCGTTGCCTCAACGCATTTATGAGACCCACGAGTGCCAAAACAATGCATGGAATGTTAGAAATGGTGTTGTGAAACTCGGCAATATAGGAAGAATAGGCATAATTCTTCTCACAACACTCTGTCGTGGACGTTACAGGACCCCAGAAACTCGATATTCCTACACCAGCCATTCTCGTCACAACCCTTCTACTTCAAGAAGATTGAGCAAAATCCCTGTTATCAGATCAAGTGCCTGCAGATTCAGCAGCCCAGAAGATAAACAAAGATTGTTTTTAATTCTCAAAAATAACAATAAGATACAGTCCAATCCCATTACTTAATCCTAATAATAATTCAGGATCAATACATAAATCAAGCATCTTTTTTTTTTAAAAATAAGTTAATAATCAGGGGAGCAGGGCAGAGCAGCGGAGAAAGAGGGTAAGGGGAGGGAAGGAGAGGAAGATACTCTTTTCTGCATTTCGAGGCAAAGGGTATTTATAGGCACGAAGGGCCAAGCCGGCAACCGCAGCGGTGGCAGCACGGCCAAACCTGGAAGATACCCCACTCCTTCACTTCCCTTCCTTATGTTTTGTTTTCTAGGACAATGCTTCAAATTATTATGACACTCTCAATTTTGTAAATTAAGCTTAATATATATAATTGTTTTTCATAAACTATTTAGATTTTTCAAACCATGATCTGTGATAAAAGGAAAAAATAAAAATAAAAATCTGATGAAAATATCATTGAAAAACTTTGAGATTTTTGAAATAAAAAATTATTTGATTATAAATTTGATATCTTTTAGGTTTGTTTTTATTATTGGGATTTATGCCCTTTTAAATCTAAGATTAGAAAGTTGATATTTTTTTAATTATTTTTGTGATTTTTTTTGTAATGATATTACAAAATATAAGAAAAATAATTTATTTTTAATTATAATTCACTTTTAAAAAAAAACATATCGTACCGTGTTCACCAACACACTTGACTGGTCTTGGAAGAATATCATTAATTTTTTTTAAAAAAAAATTACATTAAAATAATAAACAAGATAATTTAAAACTAAACAAAATCATTTTTTTTATATAAATATAGTTGGATAAAATCCAATACTAATTAAATATCTATGACTTTTCGATATTTGAGTGGGTCCTATGACTTTCGTCCTATAGCGCTCTTCCCTCTATTCTGATCACTTAGAAATCGAGGCTGTTTTGGGGTGTTATTTTATTTTATTTTAAAAAAATTGAATTACTTACATATTAAATAATTTGATGTTTTTTTTATTATTTTGATACACTAATATTAAAAATATTTTTTTAATAAAATAAAGTTTTAATATATTTTTAAATAAAAAATAATTTTAAAAACACTCCGAAACAGACATTTTGTCCGCAGCTTTGATGGCTGGCAATTACGTGGGCCTCGCTCATCACTTTGCCACCAGCTTAAGCCCACGTTCAACATCTCTAGCCCACTCCTTTGAGCCCACGAAATACAATTCTAACTTGATGGGAATACAGTACATTGATTATGGGTTTCATGATACTTTTTAGACTCCGTAATACATATATTTTTTTAAATTACAAGATTTGTTTTTTTAATATATAATAATTTGTGATAAAAAATGAATTAAATTATATTATATTTATGTTTTTAAATAATGAAACAAATCATATTTTTCAAATAAGAGAGGTGATATAATTAAAAAGGTTGAAGATTTTAAATTTTGATTAAATTAAAAAATTTACTTGTTTTTTATTAAAAGATTTTAATTAAATTTTTATTCTAATCATAAATTTGTAAGACTAATATATAAGTTAATATTTTAAAAAAAAAAACATAAATTAATTTCGTATAAATTATACCAAACAAAACTTGATTAAATTAAATTACTTATTGGACGGTTTATTGAATTTTGAGTTACACAATGAGAATAGCCTCTCTTTGTTTAAATTTTGATTAAATTAAAAAATTTACTTGTTTTTTTATTATAAGATTTTAATTAAAATTTTACTCTAATCATAAATTTGTAAGACTTGTATATAAGTTAATATTTTCAAAAAAAACATAAATGAATTCGTATAAATTATACCATACAAAACCTTGATTAAATTAAATTATTTATTGGACGGTTTATTGAATTTTGCGTTACACAATGAGAATAGCCTCTCTTTTTTTCTTATATTAATATTTATAGTTTAATAAATACAAGAATTTCAATAATTTTATTTATAGCTTCTACATTTCAGTTTTCAAAGATAATTAAAATATATATTTTTAATAATTTCCTCAAAAAACTAGTTCTTTTATCCTAGCTTTTTAGAGAAAAGGCCAAAAACTAAAACTTTACAAGAGTCTGAAAAGGTTACCAAAAATAAACTAAAATCCAATTTCCAAAATAGCAAATAGCTATAAAAAATTATGATTAAGTATTGATACATCAATTATTTTTATTTTATTTTCTTGTATTGATATATATGATTTCCACATGTATGCTTTTAAAGAAATTCAAGGTTATGTTTAATTAACGTTTTAAAACACGAATAATAAGTATAGGAAAAACAAAAATGTTTCCTTATTTTATTTTAAGGTAATACCATGATCCTAGCCAAAACCATAGGCTAATCTTTTTCTTTTTCTATTTCTTTTTGAGACAATAACAAAATGCTGCCTTAAGTATTCGATGATTTCAAGATTTAAACTTCAAAAACATACATTTTTAATAACTAAACAAATCATTTAAGAAATTATTATTATTATTATTATAGCTAAACAACTAGATTTTTTTATGGTGTATCATTGGTAATAAGGTTAATATATTTGTTTAATTGTAAATAATTAAGTTCATTGAACGTGGACAGGAAGGAATTATGTGGAGTGATTAGATTCATTGAACCTGGACATGCGACTATTTTCCGCATCCCAGAATTACTAGTCAAGTAAAGTAGTGTAGATGGACCCCACAATTCAGAGCTCCTTCCAAATTATGGCATGAGCATGGCCTCACCGTGGAATATTTCTGGTCAATAAAGTCAGCAAGCCAAGCCAAATTGGGAGCCGATGGACGTTAATACTCGTATCATGAACACACATAACCGACATATATTAATTATTCCCAAATCAATCTAAATTACAACATCATACTTATCGAATTTATTGATTTTTTTTTTTTTTACATTTACATGATACTCTAATTTTTAAGGGGTGTTTGACACTGTATTTTAAAATTACTTTTGAAAAACTTTAATTTTTTTATTTTAATTTTTTTGGTATTTTTAGATCATTTTCATGTGCTGATATCAAAATAATTTTTAATACATGATATATGTCATTCTGTTTTTTGAAACAGAAATTGGGAGCCGATGGACGTTAATACTTGATCATGAGCACATATAACCGACAATATTTTAATACCTGTAAAATCATATTTAAATAATCGTTTTTATTTTAAATTAAGTTTTTTAGATGTTTTTAGATTATTTTCATGTATTGATTTAAAAAATAAAATAAAGATCATTTAAAAATTATTTTGATGCATTTCTAAACAAATATCACTTTAAAAAAAAAATGTTCACCACACTTCCAAATAGACACTTACATTCCTCTTGATATTGCGGTCCAAACTAGATTTTAAATTGTTGTTTTGATTAAAATTAATTTTTATGTTTGTAAATTATTTTGATATGAATGTGTTTCTTATAAAATATTATTTTGATGTATTTAAAAATAAAAAAATACCTGTAAAATCATATGGTATCGTCCTCTCGAATACCCTTTAGTATAATGTATATCATGCACGAGATTATTTCATCCATTCATTTAAGCTTAGTGTTTTGCTTTTTATTCTATGGATTTGATTCTCAAAATTAAATATATTTTAAATATATTCTTCATATAATTTTAAAAATACAGTGGCATATCAGTATAGTGCACTCATAACAGCTTTATATGCTAGTCACGGGATAAAATATCAGTGCCATGCGTATGCAATAAGCAAGCATTTTTGTTAAAACCCAAGTTAGAAACTTTTTAATTAATTAAAAAATAAATTTACCCATTGGAGAAGCAATATTCAATTCAAATCCATGGAAAACGCACGTACTTAACTCCAATTGATCATGAACTCGTAAATTGTAATTAAACGTACAAATCCCATCAATTTAATAACTAGTTTTTGAACATTAACCTTTTCAAGTGAACAAAGCTGGAGGTGGAGAAAATACATGCAGAATCCAATGGCTAAGCATGAACCTAGACTCCACTTAGCAGAGAGATTCATCGAAGGCTAGCATAATAAAGTCCGCATACATAGACGAAACTGTCGTCGGTCCCCACCTGTGACCTTCTCTTTCCAGCTGCTGTCTAGCCTCTTGTGTATGTATATATATATATGTAGCGCGTGTCTGTGTGATTATCATCATAATATCGACATCTTTCTGCCATTTACAACACCATGTCGTCATCTCGATTTACACCATCCTGATCTTCTTTTAGGTCTTAGATGAAAGTTAACCTGCAGATATTAAGCCCTTTTCAGATTCGGTGTTTTCTAGACATCTAGCTGCTTCAATCATTCTCAAGAAAAGCGCAGGTGAAGAGAATAGATATATATATACAGAGAGAGAGAGAGAGAGAGAGAGAGAGAGAGAGAGAGAGACGGGTGATTGGATTTATGGATTTATATAGTGGTGAGACAAGAATGGCTAAAACCGGTCCAGTGAGGTTCAAGAGGGTGGCTGCAGCTTTCAACGAGGCGTCTCGGGCTACTAGGCTTTGCGAGAGTAGTGGGAGCGAGCACTGCTCTCCTGACAACAACTCTGCTGATCTTTCCGATCTTGTCAATTCTTTTATCGAGAGAGAGTATACGGATCAATTTAGAGCCGGAGGAGATGATGGCAACGAGAAGGGAAAGACAATAATCTTGCTCATCAAGATCAAACGGATCATAATCGTCCACAATCAAAGAATAATATTGATCATCTTGATCAGGACCCCGGGGATATCTGCTCTTTTTCTGAAACCAAGGATATGCTGGAGAGTTTGCTAGGTATCAATGAAGAAGATGGTGATGGCAATGACAGGCAAAAGATTCGAAAAGAGACAGAGGTTGCTTGTGGAATCATAGGAGAAAGATCCTCATTGTCGTCCCACCTCGAATTTAAGCGTGGATTGATGTCTCATTTGCGTGAGCGAGGCTTTGATGCTGGTTAGTACATCTTCCCATTTACGAATAGCAATTATTGCAGAATTCTCACAGTAATATAGGGGTTTTGTGATTAGAAATCACACATTGTTCTTATTTGATCTGTTCTTGTTAATGACTCCAGGTCTGTGCAAATCAAAGTGGGATAAGTTCGGGAGGCATCCAGCAGGAAATTATGAGTACGTAGACGTGAATGTTAGTGGAAAACGCTACATTGTTGATGTTTTTTTAGCAGGGGAGTTCATAATTGCTCGCCCCACCAGTCATTATACTGAGTTGCTTCAAGTTTTTCCACGAGTTTACATTGGGAATCCCGAGGAGGTGAAGAAGATTGTGAGATTAATGTGCAATGCTATGAGAGAATCAATGAAGGGAGCGGGAATGCCTGTAGCACCTTGGAGGCGATATGGGTATATGAACGCAAAGTGGTCTGGTCACTACAAGCGGACAACGAATGAAGTTTCAAGTAGAAGAAAGGGAGCAAAATCTGATCGCGAGGTGAGTTATGCAAAACGAGTTACTGGTTTCGAGCCTTTGCCTGTGAGAATTTACCATTGCAAAGATGATTTGGCAAGGAAGGGTGGTTGGGAAGTCAGCCATTTGACTGCTGCTTTCAGAAGCGATGGCATTGACATTTAGGTTGCTTCAATTTGGAAGCTTGCTAGCACAGCCCTTCCAATGGCGGAAGGCAAGGGCCACTAGCTAGTAAATGAAGTCTGGTTTTGTGCACTGTGTATAGGGAAATAATTGCCTTTCATTTGTAATAGTTAAAGCGGGAGGGATTTAGGTTTGAATTGAAGGTGGGATGAATACAAATCGACCCTTCATATTGTTTTCTACAAAATCATTATTTGAATGGTGTTCGAGGTAGATTATTAACGAGCTAGGTGCATTCACTGCTGTTATGGAGGTATATATATTACATCAAAAAAAAATTAGGTTAAGCAGACAAAAACATCCACATATATCCAGAAATGGCAAATTTGTTTTGATTTCAAGATCACTTGATGATGATGATCGACTGATCATAATTTATAATTTAACGGTAATATTGAGTATTCCCGGCGTACATTTGAAGAATGATGCTCCAAACCAATTGTTTGGTTTCTCCAATCTATCATAGAAGGGTTTAGACACCGCATCCCATATCTCTTTAGCTGTGGGAAAAAGAATGAATTGTTGCATCAACGATGATGTGTTATTGAGTCAATCAACTAGCTTTTGACTTGATGATTTTCAGTTATTAATGCCTCCAACTTTGGATCGGCAGCGTCGGGTTTTTTATCTTCTCCGGTGATGTACCCAGCCTTGTTACGAGTACCAATTCGTATCTCCATGAGTTGGAACCATAATAAGTAATTAGTTTCATCCAATATAATTTCAGTTGGAAGTGCAAAATTGTCTTGATAGATTACGATTTGCAGCGTCAGAGGTGGGCAAGGTGGGTGCTGCTGAATTGGTTTCCATGTGGGTATTGCTGAATTGGTTTCCAGTGGGTATTGCTGAATTGGTTTCCATTGTAGATGATGAACAATAATAATAATAATAATAAAGAATTCGAAATACAGTATGTAGTATATGAAAGAAGAGAAAGAAATACGATGGGAAAACTTCATGGAATGAAAAGCTGATCATGGGCTGGAAGCGATTCAGTTTAGCCAGCTCGATGGGAATAGAGCCATGAGATTTGCTATTTCCAAGTCTTATCCAGCCAGGAAAAGATGGAATTTCCATTTCTGGAGGGACAGTGCCTGTACGGCGCATGTGAGTGAGATCTATGGCTATGACTCCATTTTGGTGGCTACTACAAGTTATACCAGTTCAGTTGCAAACAAAAGCACTAGAGCTAGAACTGTTTGTCACTGTTATTCAAAAATATTTTATTTTTATTTTTTATTTTAAATTAAAATTTTAGTGCTTTTAGATTATTTTTATGTACTAATATTAAAAATAGTTTTTTAAAAATAATATTAGATCATCATTAGTGAGGGTCTTTCAGGCCAATAATAACTGATTAATGTAGTAAATGTGATTTGTTTGTGTGTTTACTTGTTTTATGGTTTTTTTTTTTCATAGAAACTTGTTGTACGATCGTGTAATTTGTATATTTTAAGGTTTGTATGAGATTTTAAAAAATTATATTTGTTATAATTTGATGAAATTGATTTTGAGACTTGAGTGTTTTGTAATGAAATAAATAGTGACTTCTTTAATGGGTACATTTTATATTTTATTAATTTTATTGTTGAGTTGAGAATTTTAGTAAATGTACATGGATTTGATTTTTTATATAAAATTGATTATGATTTAAGGGAACTATTAAAACAAATTGAATACGTTTGAATTAAAACCAATGTTAGCTAATTTATTTAGTTTACATAATTAGTTAAGACATGTTGTCATCAATATTCTATAAACAGAGTGGCCTTTTATTGTTTTAGCATGCTGTTTTTGTTCAAGGTTTCGATCGAATCAAGAAGAGAAATAACAAAAACAAGAGCCAAGCTTGAGAAGAATAAATGTAGTCACGGATAGACGCTAACTGCTGAGAAATTCGAAGCAGAAAGCCTGGAAAGTGACAATTGAATGATCTAAGAGAAGGGTCTCTGAAAAAGGTTAAATCCTAGGCCATTTCCCTCTTCTCTCCCTCCTCTTTCCATCCGCATGTGCCCAGGAAAGAAAAGACAGAAAATACACAAAACAAGAAGAAAATGAAAAGGAATGTGAGAAGCTCGGTAAGCAGATCTATCGATCGGAGATAGAAAAGCAATCTCACACAACAGCCGGCCAGTTAGCTTCTCAGCCAATTAGATTGATATAGCTACAGCCGCTTTGGCAATTCAAGGAGAAGGCCATTTTTTTAACACCTCCCCTTGGTACATGTAGCTTAGCTTAGCCCTAAACAGCTGGTTTAATATAATACAAAACATAAATGAAAGAAAATGATCATGGGAAGGAGATCAGGCAGCTAGGCAAGAGCCCAGCAGAGAAAAGTTGTGCTATGCGTATATATTTTAAATATATTCTTCATATAATTTTAAAAATACAGTGGCATATCAGTATAGTGCACTCATAACAGCTTTATATATATACTAGTCACGGGATAAAATATCAGTGCTATGCGTATGCAGTAAGCAATCATTTTTGTTAAAACCCAGTTAGAAGCTTTTTAATTAATTAAAAAATAAATTTGCCCATTGGAGAAGCAATATTCAATTCAAATCCATGGAAAAAGCACGTACTTAACTCTAATTGATCATGAACTCATAAATAGTAATTAAACGTACAAATCCCATCAATTTAATAACTAATCTTTGAACATTAACCTTTTCAAGTGAACAAAGATGGATGTGGAGAAAATACATGCAGACACCAATGGATAAGCATGAACCTGGACTCCACTTAGCAGAGAGATTCATCGAAGGCTAGCATAATCAAGTCCGCATACATAGACGAAACTGTCCCGGGCCCACACTTTGACCTTCTCTATCCAGCTGCTGTCTAGCCTCTTGTATATATATATGTGTGTGTGTGTCTGTGTCTGTGTGATTATCATCATAATATTGACATCTTTCTGCCATTTACAACACCATGTCCTCATCTCGATTTACACCATCTTGATCTTCTTTTAGGTCTTAGATGAAAGTTAACCTGCAGACGTTAAGCCCTTTTCAGATTCGGTGTTTTCTAGACATCTAGCTGCTTCAATCATTCTCAAGAAAAGCGCAGGTGAAGAGAATAGTTATATATAGAGAGAAGGGTGATTGGATTTATGGATTTATATAGTGGTGAGACAAAAATGGCTAAAACCGGTCCGGTTAGGTTCAAGAGGGTGGCTGCAGCTTTCAACGAGGCGTCTCGGGCTACTAGGCTTTGCGAGAGTAGTGGGAGCGAGCACTGCTCTCCTGACAGCAATTCTGCAGATCTCTCCGATCTTGTCAATTCTTTTATCGAGAGAGAGTATACGGATCAATTTAGAGCCGGAGGAGATGATGGCAACGAGAAGGGAGACAATAATCTTGCTCATCAAGATCAAACGGATCATAATCGTCCACAATCAAAGAATAATATTGATCATCTTGATCAGGACCCCGGGGATATTTGCTCTTTTTCTGAAACCAAGGATATCCTGGAGAGTTTGCTAGGTAGCAATGAAGAAGATGGCGATGGAAATGAGAGGCAAAAGATTCTAAAAGAGACAGAGGTTGCCTGTGGAATCATAGGAGAAAGATCCTCATTGTCGTCCCACCTCGAATTTAAGCGTGGATTGATGTCTCATTTACGTGACCGAGGCTTTGATGCTGGTTAGTACATCTTCCCATTTACGAATAGCAATTATTGCAGAATTCTCACAGTAATATAGGGGTTTTGTGATCAGAAATCACACATTGTTCTTATTTGATCTGTTCTTGTGAATCACTCCAGGTCTGTGCAAATCAAAGTGGGATAAGTTCGGGAGGCATCCAGCAGGAAACTATGAGTACGTAGACGTGAATGTTAGTGGAAAACGCTACATTGTTGAAGTTCTTTTAGCAGGGGAGTTCATAATTGCTCGCCCCACCAGTCATTACACTGAGTTGCTTCAAGTTTTTCCACGAGTTTACATTGGGAATCCCGAGGAGGTGAAGAAGATTGTGAGATTAATGTGCAATGCCATGAGAGAATCAATGAAGGGAGCGGGAATGCCTGTAGCACCTTGGAGGCGATATGGGTATATGAACTCAAAGTGGTCTGGTCACTACAAGCGGACAACGAATGAAGTTTCAAGTAGAAGAAAGGGAGCAAAATCTGATCGCGAGGTGAGTTATGCAAAACGAGTTGCTGGTTTCGAGCCCTTGCCTGTGAGAATTTACCATTACAAAGATGATTTGGCAAGGAAGGGTGGTTCGGGAGTCAGCCATTTGACTGCTGCTTTCAGAAGCGATGGCATTGATATATAGCTAGGTTGCTTCAATTTGGTAGCTTGCTAGCACAGGCCTAACTCCAATGGCGAGAGGCAAGGGCCACTAGCTAGTAAATTAAGTCTGGTTTGTGCACCGTACGTACGTGTATAGGGAAGTAATTGCCTCCCATTTGTAATAGTTAAAGAGGGAGGGATTTAGGTTTCAAAGTGATTGAATTGGAGGTGGGATGAATACAAATGGACCCTTAATTTTGCTTTCTACAAAATCATTATTCGAATGTTGTTCGAGGTAGATAGATAACGAGGTGCAATCTCTGCTGTTATGGAGGTATATTACACCAAAAATATTTAAGTAGGTTAAGCAGGCAAACATCCACACACACACACACACACACACACATGTATATATAAATTTTGTTTTGATTTCAATATCACTTGATGATGATCGACTGATAATTTATAACTTTAACGGAAATACAGAGTATTCCCGTCGTCCATTTGAAGAATGATACTCCAAACCAAATTTGTTTGGTTTCGTCCGGATCTGTCATAGAAGGTTTTCTAGACACCGCCTCCCATATCTCTTTAGCTGTGAGAAGACGAATGAATGGTTGTATTAACGATGAGTTCATCGAGTCAATCAACCACCTTTTGACTCGTTGATTTTCAGTTATCCATGCGTCCAACTTTGGATCTGCAGGGTCGGGTTTTTTTTTGTTTCTCCGGTGATGTACTCAGCCTTGTTACGAGCACCAGTTCGCGTCTCCATGAGCTGGGATCATGATGAGTGTAATTCTAGTTGGAAATGCAGAATTGTCTTCATGGACTACGATCTGTGGTGTCGGAGTGGAGGTAGGCAAGGTGGGTGCTGCTGAATTGGTTTCTCTGTAGATGATGAACAACATTAATAATTGAATGATTTTGAGTTAAAACGAATGTTAGCTATTTATTTAGTTTATATAGTTAGTTAATATATTTTCATCTATATTCTATAAAAAAATGATAGAAATAATGAATAATCATTCTTGAATGTTTCGAGTTTCATCGAAGAGTTGCGCATAATAGATTATTGTAATGAGATTAAGGTCTTATTAATTACGTACTATCTAATAAATAAAAAAAAGTAGAGGTGGTATTAGATGTTCATGTAAAAGTTATAAAAAATAAAAGATTTATTAAATCCACATATTGTTACAATGTATCTTCTAAAAAAAAGTTTCATGAAGAAAACTTGTGTTGCTTTGTTCTTGGAAAACCATATCTCTACCATGGGATCATGATGGAAAAGATGGTTGAATCAATTTGTAGCTCTAGCCACGTGTATGAGTTATGGATAATAATAATGATTTTATTATAATATAATTATAGATACAATGAAAATAAATTGAATTATATAAGTGAATGCTCAATCATATATGAAAAATGAAATGCAAACCCGAGCAAGATTTTTATTTTTTAAAAAGATTCTAAAAACCATATGGAATGGTGAACAAATGAAAATAAACTATATCTTATTACACATGTATTTACTATTAAATCACTTCACTGGATAAATCCACCCAAATACTCTTCCTAGTGGTATTGGTGGTGGTGTTTGCATGACATTTCTTTCAACAATTTTATAAGAGCTGAGTTTCATTCTGGTCTGATGGACCAATGAGGAAGAGAATTTTGGTTGGGCAAAGAGGAAAGGTTTGGTAGAGAGCGAGCCCGTTTCTTCTCTCCTTGTAGAGCTACCCTCCCTTGCCCGCCTAGAATCAATCAAGGCTATCATCTTCTGTCCGATGGAAGACAACATAAATTGTTTAGCAGGTCTGTAATTCTTTGCAAAGCAATCATCACGATCCAGAAAAGGCAAAACGCCTCCTTATATTCTATACACTTATTTTTAATGCTGGTTCTCTCGAGTATAGTTTATTAAAACTCGATTGAACGATAGAAATAGTCCAACAGAGTAGTTTGAAAGTCCTGTAGACTAGCTTTGCTGTCTCAAATGAACAAGATTTAGGGGTAAACTTTCATTTTCGAAGGTGAAGTTGTGTAAATTTGATGACTTCTTTTGGTTTCAACATGAACAAGAACAACTCGTTCATCTTTCTGGGATTTATAGATTTTCAGCTTAATTTCAGGTAACGATGATGATTCAAAGAATTTCTAGGGGCCATATTTATTCACCGGTCATCAATAATGTTCAAAATGTTGCTCCACCACTTTGTGGATTCCTTGAATCCTAACGTCCTCATCCTTGGAGCTCAACAGGCATCTACAGCAGCGACCACCCCTCCTCTGGGCTGCTCTTGTCCTTCCACCAAGGAAGGTTTCAGTGTTTCAAGATCCCTAATGGAAAGCTGAACTAGACAAGACATGATCATATCGAATCACAAACAGAGTGGCCTAATATTGTTTTAACATGCTGTTTTTGTTCAAGGTTTCGATCAAATCATGAAAAATAACAAAAACAAGAGCCAAGCTTGAGAAGAATCAAATGTTGTCACGGATAGACGCTAACTGCTGGGAAATTCGAAGCAGAAAGCCTGGAAAGTGACGATTGAATGATATAAGAGAAGGGTCTCTGGAAAAGGCTAAACCCTATGCCATTTCCCTCTTCTCTCCCTCCTCTTTCCATCTGCATCTGGAAAGTTAAAAAAAAACAGACAGAAAATAAACAAAACAAGAACAAAATGAAAAGGAATGTGAGAAGCTCGGTAAGCAGATCTATCGATCGGAGATAGAAAATCAATCTCACACAACAGCCGGCCAGTTAGCTTCTCAGCCAATTAGATTGATATAGCTACAGCCACTTTGGCAATTCAAGGAGAAGGCCATTTTTTTAACACCTCCCCTTGGTACATGTAGCTTAGCTTAGCCCTAAACAGTTCGTATAACACACTACAAAACATGAATGAAAGAAAATGATCAAGGGAAGGAGATCAGGCAGACCCAGCAGAGAAAAGCTGTGAATGTGTAGATGAAACCCTAGTGCTGAAGGCTGCGTTTTATACGAAGAGATCGTGGTAGTAGTGGTGGTGGAAGGAACATCTCAGCCGCCCAAAGATGCTGTTCGTCGATCCTTACCTTTGTTTCCATTAAAAGGCCCATTGGACCATTGCTTCGAATAGGTCGCCGGCCCGCCTCCTATCTTTTACAATCCGTTGACTTTGTCAATTGAGAAATTGCAAGTTATATGTAGATTTCCAAAATAATCTTGTAAATATGTTTTTTTTAACCAAATGCTTTTACTTTTATATTCTAGTTTTTCTTTGGTTTTCTCATGCTCCCATAAAAAAACTAAATAAAATGTCATTTTAGCCATTCTTTTACAAAAATATTATTAATGTATTTATGCTTTTCTGACTTGCTTTTTATGAGCTTATCTTGATCTCGTAATCCATATTATGATTTGATAAGTTCATTTAGGTTAACTCAAATCATTTGTTATTAATTGAATAATTTTATTAATATTATCCTTTTAATATTTAATTAATTGTGAATTATTTATATTTTTTTATCCTTTAAAAATGACTAAAATAGTCGTGTATCAAATATATTAAAATATAATTAGTTCTTCTAAATAATTTGTTTAGCCATTTGAGGGCATATAAAGAAATACGCATGGGCTATTTGAAAAATCACATTACCATTTTGACTCTTCTAAATAGCATCTTTCCACGTAGATTTTCCGAGATCCATTTCATCAAGTTTGTTCCGGTAAACCGCTATAAATGTTTTCATGAGCTAATCAAATTTAACAATTATATATAGTTGAAGAATTCAGGCTGGATTAAAGGGTATTCAATAATGTTTTTTTTTTATTTATTTATTTTCTAATTTGCACCGCGAATTGCGACGCCAATATAATCTTAGCTTTGAAGCAGGAAGAGCTCAAGTGGTACCAATAATTCAGGAAAAAAATCAATTGGATCTTTCTTTGTAACGAAGCTCTAAGATTTTTGAAGTCTTTGTTCTGCTATTAAGATAAAGGTTGTTAATATCATTCTGGTTGTTGTTTTATTTTTTTATTAGTACAGAACATTTTGGTTTTCTGAGCATTTTGGCGTGCCGTTTTCGAGGTTGTAGTGTTCATATATAATTAATTATATATACATGAAAAAAATTAAAATATTAATTTAACAAGCATAATTAAAATTCAAGATAAATTAAATTTAAATTATACACTACAAACACAAAATCAAACAAACATGATCTTAAAATTAGAAACACAACCATAAGTTAATCAAAATAAGAAGGATTTTAAGGCCAAAACAGCACATCCAGAACGGTACCGAGACGTTTCGACCGGTATTTAGAACTGACCAAAATTAAAATATTAGACGAAAATAATACTGTTTTGTCTCAATTTTTTTAACAATACAAAACATTCTGGCCATAACAGAACGATATTAACAACCTTACTTCATCTTACTTCATAGGAACTCATAAATCTATGGAGGAGGTGCAGCTTTCAAACTGTGGAATCAAGGGAATTTATCGCTATTGATGAATTTTATGAAGGTATGAACTCATTTAAAGCCCCAGGTATCGACGATCTTCAGCCGTTATTTCTCTATGATTTTTACGGGGATGCAATCGTGTATGGTGATTATTTGGGAGTGTAATTTTTTTTGAAAATATTTTTTGTTCAGAAAAATATTAAAATAATATTTTTTATTTTAAAAAAAATTATTTTCGATATCAGCACATGAAAATGAACTAAAAACATCATTTTTTTAATTTAAAATAAAAAAATTAATTTTTTTTTCAAAAATATTTTTAAAACACAGTGTAAAACATCATCATAAACTGATCTGGAATGTGATTATGAAGGGTAGCTTCAATAAAGAATTAGGGGAAATTAAATTTGATTGTACCGATTCCAAAAAAAGATAAACTTGTGAATTTCAAACAATCTCGCCCTGTCAATCTGTGCAATATGTTTGCTCGACGTCGAGGCATTTCGGATAATGCTTTGGTACCATGGGAGGTTATACATCATATATATGTTGCTCTCTAAAAGTAAAAAAAAATAAAAATAAAAATTAAAAAAAAACAGCTAGTGGCTAGAAATTAGGAAATTAATTCAAGTCATATGCTAAAAAATGTAAACTCTTGTGCTAATTTTCTTGTTAAGCTTGCGGTGTAAGGAACTATCTCATCTAAAAATTTAATATATTAAATAAGATTCAGAATATAATTTATATTATTTTTTAATATATTTTCTAAATTAAAAATATTTTGATCTTAAAAATTGTTGTTATCGACATTAATGTTTTTCTTTTTTTGTAAAAAAAAAATAACTCGGTAATTAAATATCAGCATCTCTCTTTGGAAAAAGAAAAGAAAAGGTAAAAAAATTACCAATTAAGAAAAAAGTCAAAGTTCAAAGGCCGTGATCCTCAATCCTAGAAAGTGCCCCAAAAGTAAAATACCCATACCCGAGAGCCCGAACCCGAAACTGGTAAAAACCAGCTGTCCGTCATCTCTGCCTATATTCGTTTCGAGAAAAAAATAGAAGAAGAGAGGAGGCAAGAAGACAACTTCAAAGAGAAAAGAATTTTAATTTTCCCCCCTTTTAATCAACTATACAAGAAAAGACAAATAAAAGGAGTAATACTCAGTTTTGGAGTGGTGGGCGCGCGATCCGGCACCGATTTGAAAGCAAATAATGGAAGGAGTCGGGGCGCGGCTGGGGAGATCTTCGACTCGGTACGGGCCAGCCACGGTGTTCAGTGGGCCGGTTAGGAAGTGGAAGAAGAGATGGGTCCACGTAACCCCACCGTCGTCTTCATCAAACCATATCAATACCCACTCGCATCACCATAACGCTACTAGTAATGGCACTGCTGCTGCTAACAATTCAAACTCTTCTAACGGTAATAACGGCTCCCATCTCTTGCTTTATAAGTGGACCCCTTTGTCGCAATCCAACGGTTCTTCTTCTTCTCCTGCCACTAACAACGGTAACAGCGGCATTGATGATAATAAAAACAATGCTAATCTCGCCAATGGCGACGCCCCCGATGAGCCTCCTAGGCGTAAATTCAAATACATTCCGGTACCTTTTCCCCCCTTTTGGTTTGGTTTCGATTGGGTTACTTATTTTATATTTTTGGGATTTTGATTTTAGAAATTATTTGGGGTTGTGTGTGATTGGATTGGCTGATTTAGATCTGGTTATTGATGAATATTGGTTTTGTTTTGGTAGTCACAAGTAGAGGTTTTGGAGTAAATTGTCAATGGGTTTTGTAAGATTGTTAGGATTTTACGAATTTGTGGGTTGGGCTTTTTGCAAGTTTTTTTTCTTCTGCAGTTTTGTATTTTTGCTTGTCTGTTTTGATGTTTATGTGGGAAAATCCAAAGGATCAATGATTATGTTGTAGCTATGCAAGGTTGGTTTGGGCTTGATAGTGAGAAAGATTCCGAGTTTAGTAGGATTTCAGAGCTATAGTTCTCAGTCACCCCAGCGCAATGTGGACTTGGCGGTGAAAGATTGCCTCTTTAGTTAGGATTTTGTAGATTGTAATGTAGAGATACTTTGACTATGTGACATTGTTTATTTTAATTTGCTTTGAGGCTGCTTTCTAGAGTTTTCAGACATTTACTAGGGTATAGACCCCATTTGCATTCCATTGGTGGGTTAACAGCTAGTAATATTCTCCCGGTCTCAAAATGTTTTCCTTAGTCTGTTATCTACGAGGATCATTACATTTTTGGATAGTGACAAGTACCCTCCAGGTAGTCACAGCTATAAAGACTTTCAAGGATGCAATTGATTCAAAAAAACGTGCATGAGTTTTGATATGATTGGTTGTGTGGTAATCAGTATAGTTAGATTTTGATTTAGATTCTAGGTGGGTGCGACTAAGGTTGGCTTGGTCAACTGTGTTGTGTTATGCATGACCAAGACCTTCTGAAGTCCATGCTCTTTAGCCATTAATGTTGTTGGCTTTTGGCTGTTGACTTTTTACTTCTATTTCATGCTTTATAATAACACAGCATGGAAAGTAGAATAATGTTCGGCTGAAATGAATGAGAGAACAAAATCATGTTTATATTGATCTTGTGTGTTTTGTCACTTGGTGCAAATGAAAGGGTAAACTAGGATTCTGGGATAAACACTGGATAAACTAGAGAAAACGCTGGTGGTCCAAGTCAGGCATCAGTGGATGCACTCAATGTTTCAATTGGAGCTTGAATTGGTCTGAATTGCTAGCCTATATGTCAACTAACTTCAGGATAATTTCATTTACTTTTTAAGTGTATGGTATGCCCTTGTTGGTGCTTTGCTGTCACTTCTTAATTTATTTGAATGTTTACAAGGACAAGGAGCTGGAGATTCAGCTGTACAAATACCTTATTTTGGAAAATACAGTTGTTCAGCATCAGAATCTCTATAAATGTAATCACCCTCATGTTCCAAGCTATGTTCAACAAGGCTTTGGAAATTGGAATGCCTTGAAGTAATCAACAAAAGGCCTTCTTTGGAGAGATTTTTAGAGCCAGTTTTCTTGTCCTTGTTGAATAGAATTGCTCCTATCCTTAAGAATAAGAAAAACTGAGAAATCAAGCTTGAAATGATGATCTAGTGTGCCTAGAATTATTATAGGTATTGTTGAATGAATGCTGTAGATTTTTAAATCACAAGGCAGTGGCTAGATTACTGTTCAATTCTGTCTGTTGATTTTTTGGCTAGTTTGTGAATTAATGTCATAGCAAGTCAAGAACCTGCAACTTGACTTCTTAGTTTAAGTTGAAGTGGTGATAGATCATTATCAAGATATATGCATGACATTCCTGTATCTGTCTTACAAAAGTGATTCAATGTATCTGACACTGTGTGCCTTAAAATTTTATACTACGGGTATTTCTATAAGTTTGAAGTAATCCAGTCTTACATCATATGTATAGGGCTACAAAACTATGCATCTTTACAAACAAGCTCTATGCTCACCATTTTTCTAGCTTTCACTCATTTTGAAACAGTTGCATGGACAAAATTCTTGTCAGTTTTTCATTTGTTCTATTTGTTGCACACTGTTAAAACATTGGTGTATTTGATGCACATAAGGAGAGTGGCCTTTAATTGCTTGGTGCTTTGCTTGAACTGTGGGCCAAGCAGTAACTGGGTTGAAGTTGTTGTTGATAGAGATGCAGTGAAATGAAGTTTTGATAGAAGAATGCAAGAATGCAAGGTCTGGAAAATGTACTTTTGTACTCTCTTTTTTTAATTCACCGAAGGAAAATATGAGAGGCTGTCAGGAACCTCTTGAATGGTGGGAAGTTCAGTTTTTGAGGCCTTGTATAATCTTTGAGCACACTGGTGTGATACTTGACTTTCATTGGAAGGCTAAATGGAAGGGCAAAAGCTTCTTCGGTTAGGTTTTTTTTCTTCTGGAAGCTTATGGATCTTCATGCATGGAACCATGGATTTCCATTGTGTTATGGTGGAACCAATTGATTAGGAGATTTGGACACTGGGAACTCTTGGATCTGTACACTCTTACATATCAGGAGGAAAAAGGGTATGGTGAAAGATAGTGGGAACTAAAGGGTAAGAGCCCTTGGCAAGAATACTGTTAAGTGGCAGAAGTAATTCAGCAAAAACTGGTGGAAGGGTTTGGTTCCTTCCCAAAATTAGTGTGATGGGTCCAAATTTTGTTTCAAAAGCCAAGTGATAATTACTCAAATGGTCAAATTTCAAGAGATATATTAGGGTGTTGCCGTAGACAATTGTTTGGTGGTTTTTTTTTTTTGTTGGGGGGGGGGTTGATGAAACCAGGTTAATTTAGATTTGTTTGGAATGAATCTGTTACTGAATTTTGTTTCCCATGATAATCATCGTGAAAGACTACTTTGTAAAAGGGCTCTACTTCTTCTGGCTATTCTTCATGGAAAATTTCATTTTTTTGGAAAAACTGGAAAATGCATTTATGCTTTGATTATGAGGTCCATTCAAGTATTAGTCTGCATTTGTGTTGATAACTTAGTTATTGTCCATTATTTTGGCTGTTTGACAACGCAGGTTGATCTGCTAGAGAAACAAAAAAAAGAGGCCGAAGAACAAGAGGCCTTGGAAAAGGTTGATGATGAATCTAAACTGAATGAAACTGACCCTTTAGCAGAACTAGTTTCCAGGAGTGACAGCGCTGAAGAAAAACCTGACATAAATGATATACCAATGGAAGAAAACGAGGTGAATTGGCTTGTGAATTTCAATTCTTATTTACCATCCATATAGGATTATCTTGTTTGAAAAGTCCATGTCGCCCTCTTGGCGCCCACAATTTACTAGCTTTGAATTTCTAACTGCAAGTTTTCATCTAATTTTGGCTCAAACATTTACTTCATTCTCAGGATGATAATCAAGTGGTACGACAAGATCTGAATGAAAGCACTTTGGATTTGAGTTTAGGATTGGTCTCTTGATGGCGACTCAGATTCAAAAGCCGGTCTGTCCAGAGATGGGAAGTTGAAAAGGGTTAAATTGAGTAGTGATGGTACATTGCGGGATCCTTTCTTCAGATTATTAGACATATAGGATCTATGAAAATGGTCTATCTGTTTACTAGTTACCGAGGTCAAGTGTGTCAGTGGCAAAAAGCTTGTACCTTTGTAGCTCTCTACTGAGCTGATTGCAACTTGTACCGATTGAGACATCTATTTTTTAATTATTGAATAACTGAGTTTCCCCCCTTTGTTTCCGTTTCTTTTATCTTTTTTCCTGGTTTTCAAGATGGTTGAATCTTTCTGCTGTAAACATAATTCATGACTTTTCTGTTTTTTTCTGAACTTGGATGTGCCATGTTAGGACTGATATGTGAACCAGTTGGTGTCTGGTTTCTTGACCAACAGCTCGAATGCAATCTGTGAAGCTGATTACTGGAGTATATTTATTATAGTTTTACTGGAAAAGATATGGATCATGATCGCATATAATGTGTGCCGCTCGAACCTATGAAGTTTCAGGGATAATGAAAGATTCAAAAGCAGTTTACGACGTGAAAGTTTACTGTGGTTCAAACGGTTATTAACTGCAAGTTTAGGAGTATATTTGGAAAATGTTTTTGAAATTTTTTTTTAAATAATTTTACTTTTTATTTTTTTGATATTTTTAAATTATTTTGATGTGCTGATATCAATTTTTTTTTAAAAAAAAATATTATTTTAATATATTTCTGAATGAAAAACACTTTTAAAAACAATTTCAAACCCACTCCTAAACAGACACTATTCCTCAAGGGAAATGAGCAACGGTGAACACTTGTAGCTTGAAAAACACCACAACATTCTTGATCAAATGAACTGCAAATTATTAACTCGAGGAAAATGAGCTACGGCGAGCACTAGAAGAGCTTGAAAAGCACAACAACAATCTTTTGATCGCCGTACAAATTGCCATAACTAAACTATCCAAAGCCTTGCGAGAAGGCAGAATGACTTCATTACAGGAGGATCAAACAGAACAGCAGGTTTCGTCATTATTCGTTTTCAACAGCAGGGGGATCAAAGAGAACAGCAGGTTTTCATTATTCCTCTGCAACAGCAGCTTCTGCCTCAGAAAAGTAATCGTGCCTGGAGATGTAGAATAAGTGGTTAACAGTCTGTACAGCTAACGCCCTGGCCAATAAAAGTAGCAAAAAATGCAGACAAGAGTACAGAAAGAGAACCATGGATGATTCAACATATCAAGATGAACTATCTGTCGCAACAATGGAATTAGAGAGAGATAATCTAACTTTCTGCTAAATTCCATAAGAAGATGCACAGCAATTCAGGAATAACTTACTGTATTTTGCGACTGAGTTGGTAGATGCCCGTCGCAGCCATGGCAACATTTACACTAAATAGATTCCAATTTTTCTGCAATTTGGAGAAGAAAAAAGAAAAGGTTAAAACCAAAATTAACTAAAATTTTAAATCAACATAATAGCATACAAACATGACCGTGGAAGGACCCACACCAGTCTAAGTGCAAGCACATATCCTTTCTTAAATGTTTGTAAGAAGTTCAGGGATAGCACTATTATTCCTATGAGATGAGAACTAAAATTGCATGATCCAGTGCCTTACCCATCTTATCTCTCATTTCTCCAAATGTTGATGAGAATTCATCCATCAAACCAAATCAAGTTCCGGTGACTGCTCACTGAATAATACCACGTTTTTCATTTAATTTATGGAGGAAAGTTCCCCATGTTTTCTAAATGAGAAACTAACTGGATAACTAAAAGTTAGCCTATCCATCATTCCACGGCACCAATTCAATCAAAATGACTAAATTTTTCAACCTTTTCAAATGAAAGCTTCTCTTGCAGGTTATCTTATAGAAGAGCATGATCACATACTCTTATGAAAGAGCAAATACATATGATCAGACTATACAAACAGTAATCATTGGTTACTAGTATAATATTTCTTTTTAGTATTCCACCAAATTCAGATTGCACTCGCCATCATACCTAAAATCAGCAACCAACACACTTATATCATTCAGATCTATATATAAACTGCTATAGCTAGAAACATCCAACATACAAAATCAAAGATGCAAAGACAGGCATAACAAAAAAAGAAGGAAAAAGGACCAAGTGGTTCTCAAAACTTACGGGTGTAATTACAGTACTGTAGCGTGACCATATAACTCCAGTACAAGTGACCGCTGGAAATCAATCACGTGACAAAAATGAGAGTAAAATAGAGGAATACGATATTATCAGGCAGCAAAAGAATAAGCTTCTGCTCTCAACGTTATGAAAGATGATGTGCATGACAGGTAGAGACAGCTACAGGCTTGCCTACACTAAAAATGTTCAACATACATGGAATATGAACGCATAAGATATGCAAGAGACAAAGCCATGGATGGATGGATGGATGGATGGATGGTTAATTTACCTATTTGCTGGGGATAGGAAAGTTTTTCCGGAGGTTTAGCGAAGTCAGCAACATTAGCAATGCTAATACCCCATTTAAAAGTAGGTGCCCAAAAATGAACTGCAAAAACCAACCCAGCAAACAATATTTCTTGAAATCAAAATCAAACAACATCCTCGCCAGCCAATGTATTCACAGCTGAAAAACACATTCTTTTAGCTTATATATATATAAATTGATAACACCAATATAGCGCACCAGGAGTCGATGGCTTATACAGTTTATAAGCTGTAGGTACCACCTATCTACTCAAGACAAAACCCATTACGAGGCTGCAAGCCAAACATGAGATAATCCCTCTTGATGACAAGTCATATAGCTGATTTGGGTCATCATATTATAGCGATTCCCGGATTAAAATATATAATGGGCTGAAAATCATTCCAATATTTATCAAAATAACTCTAAAAAACAGAAAATTGATAAAAAAAAAACACGGGTAAATGAAATTAGAAGAATTAAATTGGATTGTTTAATGTAAGGAACACGCAAATCTGAATCAAATATAATCTCAGGTGATAAATTTTTTAGTCGCGGATCGGATCGGATCGGAAGAAATTCTGAATAGATAAGCCTGGAACGTATAATTCAGCGAAAGAAAAGAAAAGATTTTTAGCAGAGGAAAACTGACTGGTTTTGGGACCGGCTGGGTGGTTCCACAGAGCTTGTAGCTTCGAAGTCGCCATGGATTAAGAAGCCAAAAACCCTACCCTGACACAGCCAACCAAGCTACAGAAGTAGAAAAAAGACGAGAGACGGAGATTCGGTCGGTCGCCTTTGCCTATTCAGTGGCTTGCCCTCCCTATATCTTGCTGGCGTCCCCCCCAATCGTTTCACGCTATGTGGACACACGTTGACTCTCCTAATTTAACCTTTTTTTTTCCCTTTTTGTTTTAATTAATAAAATATCACCACCCAACGATTTCATTGATATTAATAATTAACAAATAATAAATTAACATTGAGAATTAAAAAAAATCATTTAAAAAAACACCACCCATTCAACTATTTCATTGACTACAAATAATAATTAAATAAAACAAAACCTTTATTTCCTAGAAATCACCATGTTAATAGCCTTATAGGGTTTAATTAAATAAAACAAATAACAAGGATTGCTATTGTTCATAATAAGATTATAGCCTTATAAGGTTTATTTTAGAAAAATAAAATAAGGACAAAAGTTAACAGCATATTTTTTTAAGTTTTGTCTTAGTCATAATTTATATATATATATATATATATATATATATATATATATATATATATATATATATATATATATATATTTGTCTTTAATAGTTAGGAGAGGAGAAAAAATTGTGGTAACGATAGAACTCTTAGAGCAACTCCAATGTCAAGAGCTATTTTGGAGAGTCAGATCTTTAAAATAGTTCTTTAAATAATGTATATATAGTTTTTTTTGTTGATGTGTACTCCAATGATAAAAGTTATTTTATGAGAGCTATTTTTTATATTATTTTAAATATGATGCAATTATTTTGTATGTAGTTTAATTATGCAATTAATTATACAATTAATAAGAGTAAAGTTATATAATTAAATAATTACTTTTAAAAAACCCTCTAATAATATAATTATTAATAAGAATAAGTTATATAATTAAATAATTGCTTTCACCATACACACACACTCACATGCAGGATGACTCTCCAACAGGAGCTGCTACAAATAGCAGCTCGTGCACATAAAGCTATTTTTATCTCTGCAAAGTGCAAATAGCACTCCTCTTGAAGTGTAAAAGCTGAAGCATACACGCTAAAAAAATTAATTATTTAATTTATAACTTTTCATATAACTCTAGCATTGGAGTTGCTCTTGAGTTGTCTATATTTTGGTAACATAAGAACTCAATTTTAATATCAATGGGTTATTATTGGGCAATTGAAGATTACTGAAATTTGTTGCATGATAACAACATGTCATCCACTCTTTCTTTTTTTTTAAAAAAAAAAAAAAAAACCAAAAAAACAAGATCTAGGCCCGTGAGTGTCTAATTTTCATCCTCGTAACCCTATTTTTTTTGTATATATATTTTAAAATAAAATCATATGTAGATAAATAATAAAAATGATACTAAAAAATAAATTATGTCATGCTTTTAAAATTATATTAGATCCTTTTGTAATAATTTTTGTAGCTAATTTTGAATAACCATGTATGAAGTTCTATGGACAATTTTTCAAAAAGAGAAAACAACAATTAACATGGATGTTCTATGAGAATAATTTGTTTTATTTTACTTTTATGACTGACTTTCTATTTACCTCGTCAAATTAATTAATTAATCTTTGGTTTTCTTATAAAATCATATAAATAAAAATAACCAAAATATTCATTTTTGTTTCGCCGTTGAAAATTGCATTACAAATCATTTTGGAATTTTTTCTCTAACAAAAAACATGACTTTGGTAAAAAAATAGAAAAAAAAAGAAGTTTTCATCAATATAAAAAAGATATGAATGGGTAAAAAAATGATTTTATGCCTAAGTAAATACATAAAAAAATATATTTTAATATTGTTTATATTTTCATATTGTTTTGATATGCTAATGTTAAAAAAAATATTTTAATATATTTTTAAATTAAAACTAAAGTTTTATCTCACTACCAAATGATTTCTATGAGTAACCTTACTGTCCTCGACAAATGAGAAGTGATGGATTCGTTTGACAATACAAAAAGTCAATTACTGGTATCAGTTTAAAAACTTTTAATTAGATACAATTTTAATTTCACTAATAACTAAACCCGTAAAACAATAAATATGTTGAGAAAAATTTGCCCGGTCTGGTTCTGGCAAAATGAGAAATATATAAAAGGGAGTCACCATGGAAGACCAAAAACAATGCATCAGGTTCTGCTCACACTCACAGCAAGAAGGTTAATTGAAATCTTTTCATTAACCCTTCTCTTGGGCACCGCCATCTTCATAGCATCAGTTTTCTTGCAGCCAAAAAACCCTTCTTCTTCTTCTTCTTCTTCTCAAAAAACAGCAATCCATGGCTGCTGCTCGTAGCTTTGTACTATGGCTTCATGGACTGGGCGACTCCGGCCCTGCCAATGAGCCCATCAAGACCCTCTTCACTTCTCCTGAATTTCGTACCACCAAATGGTCTTTCCCTTCCGCTCCTATTGCCCCTGTCTCCTGCAACTGTAAGCCCCCAGCCATATCCTTACATATATTATAGCAGTGTTTCTGTTTTCTGTTGTTTTCTCTAATGATCTTGTTCATTTTAGTGTTATTTATTATGGGGTTTGTGCCAAATTTAGCTTTAAGGTTCTTTTTTACCTTGTCTTTAAAACAGTGAATCTTTGTTTAGGTTTCTGAATGAAATTTCTAGCTGTGTGGGACTTGTTTTTATGGGTGTGATTTATGGGTTTTACATATTTTTCGATCTTAAGCATTGGTTCGCTCTTTAATTTTTGATTGATCCCTCTTTGTGAATCCACTGAATATAGGCTCTACCCTATTGTTGATAGTGTTTGTATTTTCTACATCTTGATGAGAATGAGTAGATTGAAATAGAGTATGTTAGCATTGTGAATATTGGTTATGAAGATAGAAGTTTTATGAGGATTGACATGGAGCGGAAGTTCAAAGGTTGGAAATTTGATGCCTTTTAGTTCATTTATGAGCTGTTATTTTGGTGGCTAGGAAAGAGAGAGCGTAAAATGAAGCTAACAAGAAGAGTTAGTGGGAAAGGAGATCTTGAGAAGCCTGTTTTGTTGCTCTGTTTTACAATTGTTCAAACCAGATTTGGTGGACTATCACTTTTGAATATTGATTTATTTTTCATTGTTTTCATTCACTTTCAATCTTTATAACCCCTCCTTTGTCTTTTGGGCGGGGCAGGTGCTTTACGTAGTGCCCATGTATGTGGTGTATTAGTTATAGAGTTCCAGACCATGTTTACCCTCCTACTTTCCTTCTTTTGGGTGTGTTATTCTGGTTGCTTTATGGATCCTATCCCCCCTTCTAATCAAGTTTTTTAAGCTCCGGGTCTTATATACCAATAACTTTGGAATGAGCTCATGCGACCTTGTAATTTCTTTTTAGCCATGAGATATTTTGATTTTTCTCTCTCTATGTACTCCGTTGCTTTACTAATTAGTTTGTGATTTGTCCTTGTAGATGGTGCTAAAATGCCATCATGGTTTGACATCCATGAGATTCCTGTCACAGCTGTAAGTAAAGCTTTTGTTACATCTTTTCAGATTGTTCTCCTCAGACTTCTGATCCCAATTCATCTATTCCATTCTAGTGACATTAAACTTTTTCATTTGACGCCTACTTTGTAATTTGAACTTTTGCTTGAAATAAAATAGTGTTTACAAGGGATTCGTTGTTAATTCTTCTGGTTGGATATTTATTTTCCTCGATATCTGCAAATTTCTTAGCATAGGCAAATCCTTTTTCCACCTGTTGTTCTTGTTCTTTGGTTCACCAGCCAGCTCTCTCCATCTTTACCTGAAGAGGCTGACAACTCTTCTTGTCTAGCCATTTCAGCGAGAAGCCTGTGTACTCTTGCTTCATGGTGTTTCTACATCAATTTTTGATTGCTCACTGTCCATTATCATCTTAATCTTCTGATACAGAAAGAATACACTAGTTAATATTTTTAATATTGTAGCTGCAGTTTGATTGAACTGTTAGCCTTGACCGGTACGAACTATATCACAGGTTTCTTTGTTTGTTTCAGTTTTAAAATATCTAATTTTGTGTTGAAATAATACACCCGCAGAGTACCTAGCTATGGAATAAGCTTTGCAAGTCTCATGCGATGTTGAGTGATAATGAAACATATGGGTTATTTATCTTCTTTTTTTGGCTCGAAATCTTGAGATGGTCCCACCAGTATTTTCCTCAAACATCCAGGATGTTGGACGCTTTTGATGCCAGATTTTGCTTGTGTTTTTAGTTTGTTTGTTTTGCTGACTTGCTTCAGGATTCTCCAAAAGATGAGAGTGGTTTGTTGAAAGCTGTTCAGCATGTGCATGCAATGATAGACAAGGAAATAGCTGCAGGGACAAATCCTGAGAACGTATTTGTGTGTGGATTCAGCCAAGGAGGTCTCTTTCTCTGCCTCAAACCTACACACTTTGAAAATTGATCTCGTTTTTTTTCAGGACCTCCCGATATCTAACAACTTCTTACAGGTGCCTTGACCTTGACCAGTGTTCTGCTGTACCCGAAAACTCTAGGAGGTGGCGCAGTCTTCAGTGGATGGGCTCCTTTTAATTCTTCTATCATGGAACAGGTTTCACTAGATGCAAAGAGGGTACGTCTTGCTAAAGACAAATGATTTCTAATCTTAGAGTGGGAACTTGTTGATTCCCCAGAATTTTATTCTAAGATAGTTTCCTCTACTGTCTTCAGTGTTTCCGTGGTAGCCAGCTACCTTGTTCTTTTGTAGTTGTATGCATTTATCATTCTCCGTGTGATTTACTTGTAACAAGTACATCACTTCTTGGATTTCACGAGACTGATTCATAGTTTAACTTTGCACAGACACCTATTCTGTGGTTACATGGAATGTCTGACCCGACAGTATTGTTTGAAGCTGGACAAGCAGGACCACCAATCCTTGAACAAGCTGGTATAAGCTGCGAGTTTAAGGTGATACATCTTGTTCTCTCTAAAATCTTTTCATTTCTTTATCATTCAATGTATGAAACCTGCCGATCATCTGCGCTTGTGCAGGCTTATCCTGGTCTTGGACATTCGATAAGCAACGCAGAGTTGAAATACCTGGAATCATGGATCAAGACTCGCCTGCCGAGTTCTTCGTAGAGTTTTTTCCGTCACTGTTGAACTTGCATAAGCTTCATGTCATAGCTCCGGGCTATTTGGTAGAGTCTATCACATATATGGGGGAAATTAATATTCAGATATTATTACGACTACAAACTCTTCATCCCTCAACATTTGTGTCGCGAGATCATAAAACAAAATGATAACTCTGTAAGGTATGCTTGAATTGAATCATGTTCCACATATTGAGCTTGTATTAGAACAATTCTGCCAGGGATGGACATGCACTGAAGGCAGGTGTTTATGAGTTTGTTTTTTCATATTGTTTTTTTCTTGGAAAAATATCAAAATAATAGTACATTTTATATTTTTAAAATTTATTTTTAATACCACCATGTTAAAATGATTTAAAAAATATAATTTTAACAAGAAAAAAAAGGGATGAATTGCACTCCCATATTGGCGTGCAAAAAGTTGAGGACTCGTGAATTCAAGTACGAACTTGCGTGTCTATCTTCAAGGACTTGGCTGTGAACAATTTCATGGAAGCAACTTGTTATCAGGGAATAAAGCATAATGTTTTTTCAACATTATCCCATGACGAGCAGTGATTTTATTTTATATATTAATGCTGCCAAACACACACACAAAAAAAAAAAATCAAGAGCATGATTTTTTTTCTTTCTATAATGCTATGCATTTGGCCAAAACAATTAGCTTAGATAGAATTTTTACTAAATAATATTAGCAAAATTATTTAAATTATAATCCACAATAATCTAAGGGATATTGCTACAGTATTTCCTGCACGCGTTTTATTAGTTAATGGAAAATCAGTGCTTGTTTAGCACTGCGGTCAAATCAGTGTTTGACTAAAATTCATTTTTTTTCTTTATTTTAAATGAATTTTTTTAGTGTTTTTAGATCATTTTAATGTGCTGATGTCAAAAATAATTTTTGAAAAAAATAAAAAAAATATCATTTTAATATATTTTTAAACAAAAAATACTTTTAAAAATAATCATAACCGCTATCTCAATCCCACCAGCCCTTTAATTGAAAAGTGGCGTATAAAGAGGGGCAGTTTAGTGACTAGAGACAGGAACCACAGACTAAACATAACAATAACATCAGTACTTAGAATTTCTGTCATGTAGCTTCTATTTTAAAACTATATTTTACTTCATGACATATTAAATTATTTTTTATGGTTTAAATGAATTTATATTGAAAATAAATATTCTAGAGAATATTTTAATATATTTTTAAAATAAAAAACAGTTGGAATCACAAATGTAGCCCTACTGACTCATTTTCTCCTCATGTCCCTCCAAAACTATGTCACCAACATCTCTGCCATGAAAGCGCGAGCGTGTTTGCCATTTGCAACGCATGCTCTCTCCTCTCATATATGATATCACCTCTCCTCCTTCATCGAACTTTCAAAGTCTTTAACTTCCAGTCTTCGCCTCTGTTAGATAGCCCTAAACTATCCCCATCTCCATCTCTTCCCAGAATCTATCCGGAGCATCAGGTATGAAGAAGCTGTACCGTAAAGGCACGGTGCACCCATCGCCGCCGGTGATATCAGACCACCTGGCCTTTCTTCCAGCCGCCATCCTAACCCTCACAGCAGCTCTTTCTCCGGAGGACAGAGAGGTGCTGGCCTATCTTATCTCCAGCTCAGGCAATAACAACGTCTTCTGCAGCAAGAGTAGTTCTCGCCAGAAGACAACTTTCTACACCAAGAACAGCAGCAGTAATGACCATCCTCCTATGTTCAACTGTGACTGTTTTAGGTGCTACATGAGTTACTGGATTAGATGGGACTCGTCACCTAATCGAGAGGTCATTCATGAGATTATTGATGCTTTTGAGGATTGGTTGTTGAAGCAAGGAAATGGTAGCTCTACACGTGGCAACAAGAGCAAAAAAGACAAGAAAAGGAAGGGAAATAGTCAAGGGTCTGGTGAGTTGAACAAGAGGGCAGAGTTGAGAACGAAGCAGAGGATGGATGGGTCTAGTTCAGTGGATGAAAAGAGAAGCGGCGGAGGCGGGGGTGAAGCTGCTGCTGCTGCTGCTGGCGGCGTTGGTGGTGGCGTTGGTGGTGAAGAAGTGACAGATAAAGGGTCTGTCAGGAGGTTTGTGAGCTTCATCGGGGAGAGGATTTGGGATGTTTTGGGCTAGTGAATTAGATGGAACCTGCAAGCTACTGCTTAATTTTCTGGCATTTCAATATAAGATCATAAAGGGAAGGTTTCTCTTCCTTGTTTATAGTTTTGAATTATCATCAATTTTGATGTTTTTTTTTTTTTTTCTAGCAAATTTCATATCATCTCTCTAGCTAGGTAAGATATATCTATGAATAGCATTAAAATTAAAATCTATCAAAAAAATGTTTATTTTCGACATTAAAACTAAAATCAATCCGGGAGTTCAACTGCTTTAGCAAACATTCAAGGATTTGATAAAAAAATAAAAATTTAATCCATCGAATCACAAATTCAAAGTGGTAACTTTTGTTTTATAGTAATTATATTCAAACCTTCATATCAAATCAAGACTTTTTATAATATGAAAAACACTTAAATTATCAATTTAAATAAATCCAACAATATTACTGTGTGGGTGGTTAATGTCTCAAAATAGAAATAACTATAATAATAAAGAAGTACATGCTTTTTTACATTTATTTTTAATTTTCAAATCAAATACATTTCTTTATTTTGTTTTTTCGTGACAAAAAATGGTTTCCAATTTTAGAGCTTAGAAGAGATTGCAACCTTGCTCATTTCGTATCGTACCAGTAATTAATATATATATATTTTTAATTTTATTTAAAAATTCCAATTTTAACATTTAAAAGTAAGAAAATAAAAATATAAGAAAACAAAAAACAAGTTGCTAGACGGTGGGGGGTGAGGAGTAGAAAGGTGTCATCACTTATCGAGGTCGGCAAAAGCAGGCACAAATATAAAATGCTTCGATCAAAGCGAAGGTGATTGCATTATGGTAATGTCTTTAATGGATGAATGAATCTCTAAAAAACAAATAAGAAAAAAAAAGAGGCAACCCTAATCCACTGTTCGTGTCGCCACTTCAGTCCAAATATCTTTTGTTCTTACATACATTTTTTTTAGTTGACGATATTGTATCTCTAAAAAAATATATTTTATAAATTTAGGTAACTAAATAAAATTTTAGTTGTTTCAGTTTTTTATCAGGGAATGTATATTTTGATTTAAATTTGAGAACTGCTATGCAGATCATAAATCCCTTTATCATCATATCACATCTCTTGGGGATGTTGTTACATACATGGCCAATGACATCTGCTTTTTATTGTCAGTGAGTTTATTTTTTAAATTATTTGATATTTAGAAATATATTAAATTTATTTTTGATATTAACACATGAAATAATCTAAAAACTAAAAAAATATTAATATACAAAACTAAAAATAAAAAAAATTTCAATTTTTTTAAATATTTTGAAATATAATGCCAAACAAAACCTCAATGTATACCGTTTATTTTTATTTTTATAAAACCAGGATTTTAAATATATTTCGTTTAAAGTAAATATAAAATATCTTACATCACAATATTAAACCCGCATTTTTTTTAATCTTTTCATATTATTTTTATTGGAGTAATTGAATGTTTTGGTCATTATTATCCTAGCTTTTATGATGATTCTGGTTAAAAGCTTAGGCCATGATTGATCGAGTTATCCTATAAATTAGCAAGTCTTTATTGGGTGTTTGACACTTCAATTAAAAAAAAATTTTGAAAAAAAAATTTTTTTAAAATTAATTTATATATATTTTTTAAATTATTTTTATATATTAATGTTAAAAATAATATTTAAAAAATAAAAAAACTATCATTTTAATATATTTCTGAAAAAAAAATCTTAAACAAACTTACAAAGAATCAAATTTAATGGGAGATTCTGTGGTCAAGAAAGTGTTTTTTCTGATGTCAAAGTCGATTGGATACTAATCTTTTCACTCAGATTACTGTAGCAGTAATGGCAGAGGTTTGCATGCAGATTGCTGCTGATAATTGGTATTTAGCAGCAAGTTAGGCTCCTCCCTTGTCACTTCCAGTAATGCTTTATACAAATGAATTGTTTAGACATTGCGTTTTAAAAATATTTTAAAAAAAAATATATTTTTTTATTTTTTATTTTTTAAAATTATTTTTGATATCAACATATAAAAATAATCTTTAAAAACAATAAAAAAATAATCTCTGGAAAAAAAAATTGATATTATTTTAATATATTTCTGAACAAAAATACTTTTTAAAAATAATATCGGCCGCACAAAAAAAGGCCATGAGCATCCATCTCTATCCAAAATGGTGCAATGATGCAAAGGTGCATAAATGTTTTTTTTTAAAAAAGAAAATTCCTTGGAAATGAAAATACATGAAGAAAAGTGAGGTGCTTGCCAAAGTTTGATACCATCTCTCCTTTTTCTTCTTTAGCCCTTTACACGCACACATATGGAGTTGTGGAGAAATCGAAAGTAGCATTGCATTTCATTTTATTGCATAATAAGATAAGTAAATAATTTTGAGTACTTTTAAAAGTCATTTCTCATTTGAAAAAAAAACATCAAATTTAATGTTTTTGTGAGTACTATTCGATGATTTTTATATATTGATATCAAAAAATTAAAAAAAAATTAATGTAATTTCAATTTTATCATGGCATGATGGCCGTGATTGATACCATGACTGATGATAAAAGATTTATGATCTTACAACAGGTCTTTGAATTCAAGCCAAGACATGTATCTTTTATAAGAAATCTGGAATAAATAAATTTTACTCAATCAGCTAGACCCGTAAAATTCGCTTTCTAAAATTGATATCATGGTGATGGGCATGGTCAAAAGTCAACATTAATCTGTCATCGACGGCATCTGTGTAATTGGGTCAAAAAAGGTGGAGGGATAGCATCTTTTTGGGTGGTGTATATCTGTTGCTGGTTAGTGTATCTCTGGAATGCGAATCTGCCTGCCTGCCTGCCTGACCAATCACGAACAGGAACAGGAGACAGCTAAGCCCAGATTCTTGGCAACCTTGCCTCATTGCCCACATATTCCTCTACTGCCCCTGACATTTTTTATTTATAAATATTATTTATTTATTTATTTATTTCTATTTATTCTTTCGTAATTGTTAGTGCTTGTTTAATATCCTAAGTGTAGAATGCATAATTTTCAATTAAAAACATGTTAAAATAACGTTTTATAAGCTTTTTTTTTTTGTCAGTAACATTTAAAAATACCTAAAGAAATTCGATTTAATATTAAAATTAACTTTATATTATATTATACTTATATTATCATATATTCTCTTTAAAACTTGTCATTCATTAAAATATTGTTTTTTTTATTTTTTAAAATTATTTTTGAACATCGTCACATGAAAATAATCTAAAAATACTAAAATTTGAATTTAAAATAAAACATAAAAAAAATTTTTTAAAAAACACTCTTTTAAATATAATATCAAACAGGGATGTAAAACTTTGATGAATTAATAGTCATAATCAGGGGATATAGTGTTTACCTAACATGGAAAAAAAGGGATGAGCATATCGGATCTCACTAAAAATAATATGAGTATTTACACCTATTAAAACCATTATTATTTTAAAAAAAAATTATATTCCTCTATCACTTTTTTTTCTATTAAGTATCGGTAGTTACAACTTGAAAACTACAAAAATTCTCAACTTGCTCTTCAATTTCAGATTTTGAAAATACAAAGTTTGATTAAAAAAATAAAAAAAAATCAAGTAGTGGATTGAACTTGAATAACCTATTATTCATTATTGCATGGTTGATCCTTTTTAAAGTAATTTAAGATGCTTATGGTGGTGGGGGATAAGCATCTCATTGGAATTAATTAAAGATAAAGTCTTGGAATTAATTAAAGATAAAGTCAATACCAAATGTCTCATTCATTCATTCATTCATTTTAAGAGTATTAATTGGAATCAAAAGTTTGAAATGGTAAAGCAAAACCAAATAATGCTCTTGGTGATACCATTTGTGACAATGACATTGACTCTTTTTTGCTTGGAATTAGTCAATAATCATAAAGTTAATTTAATTTTGGTATGAGCAATATCAACCTCATCTATATTTACCTTATCCTTTGAAAAACATTTTTAATATTATGATAATGATTATTTTTCAATATATTTTTTCTTGAAAATCTAACTATTAACCTAAATCTTTCCTTTTCTTCATTTGCTCATCTTTTGTTTGTTAGTTCAATATTTAAATTGAGATGACTAAATTAACCTATTAAATTCAAATATTTGGACCTTGTCGAAATAAGAAATCCTAAAATACTTTTGAAATAGTTTCTACTTTGTCTTTCATTCATTGAAATAAAAAGAGTGATGGAATTCCACTCACAAAGTCATTCATAATTTACACTCTTGTGGTTTATAGATCAAGCAGCTTGCATCTCCATCCATTTGCTTTATTGGATCATGCAATTTATGGTCTCATCACAGTCAAAAGTTGATAAATTTATATAAGATTTAAAATTGAATAGCTATTAAACAGGGTCCGATTTGATTTTTTTCCTTCAAATTGGTTATTTTTATTGATAAAAACTAAACCGAAGTGAAAATATTCAACCCCTAATAATATTGTCTTGCTTTTCTCAATGGCATGTGAGCCAGCTGCCTAAAAAGCTCTTTATTCAACACAACAACACATTTACATGACCACCTATGATTGTTTAAACCCTTTGCACTAAGTTGTTTAGCCTCAATTTAATTTTCTTCTTAGTCTCTAATCTGATATCATGTTAAGGAACCATCTCATCTAAAAATTTAAATTGTTATGTGAGGATTCAGAATATAATTTATATTATTCTTGAACAATATGACTATCAAACAAATGGTTATCAAACATCATCAGTACAATATAGTTAAGAAAAAAATAATAATAATCAGGTGACGGAATATAAAAATATTAAATACACATTGAAAACAGCTAAAAACTGCTTGGATGATGTTAGCATGGACTGTTGAAGAGAAAATCATGGAGGGAGAGAGACAAAAGGGAACAAAAAAGCAATAGCTAGTTAGCACACTCTTTATTTTTAATTGGATCAAGCACAGACATAATAGATATTCTATCATGATTAGGGCTAACCCTAACTTTTATGATTATGATTATCAATAATTAAGTTGAAAAATGGTGGCAGTAGGTGGAGATTCCTCTAACTGGATTGCTAGCTATCATTTTCACCCATGATTGAAATTTGAAAATTTCTTTCTTTTTTGGAGACAGACACCATATATTTACACCTATTGTGGGCCCTCCTCTCCTCTGCTGTATAATTGAAGCTTTCTTCCTTCCTCCCACAACAGCTCCAACCTGCCTAACATTTCACCTGCTACAAGGGAAGCAAGGCTTCAATTCATGGTTGATGTATGAGCTCCATGCATCTTGAAAACAACATTGTTCATTCAAGAATTTTAACACAAGTTTTCTCTTAGCTTCTTTGTGTTTGGTTAGAATCTTCAGGATTGAAAAACATATACAGAATAGACAGAACCATATTTAATTGATTGATGAGATGAAGACAAAAACATAAAATAAATCAGTTATTGAGATGATTTTGAAGAAGATATCCCTTCTCTGTTTCCACCATCTGCATTTTTTTTTTCTGTCAGGGACATTAACCAAACACTAATAAGCAAACCACATTATCAGACTCATGGCATCCATATTCAGTCTCTTCTCTGCAAAATCTAGCATTCTTTGTAGTTCTTAAGAGGTCTATCCAAAGTATGGAAGTACCTTGAATTGGAGTTAGCCATGTACAGGTACAGATGAACTCATGGATATACAGCCTTTCAAGCGTTCAAGAATGGCATTCCCGCTGACAAGCCCCGAGTGTGAAGCAAGAGGAAGGCCTTCTTTGACGCATTCGTCGTACTTCTCCAGTGCAGAAACAATGAAACTGAAATCTGGTCGCTTGGATGGATTGGCTGCCCAGCAGCGCTTGATCAAATGTGCAAGTGCTGGCTGACAACTTGCTGGCAGTGGAGGCCGCTCATTCTGCCAAGGAAACAAAAACTAATTTCAGAGATAAGAATATAGTCAGCAACTAAATGATCATTCTCAATGGAAACAACGATGGGATCGGATATGTTTATCCCACAGAGAGTTTTCCTTTTATTGTGAAATCAGTATATTTGGAACGATGGGATCATTATATAGAATATGCATTCTAAGCTCTATCGCATATCTTCTGCAACAACAGCTTTCCCCCATAATTGCTAATTACAGATGGTAGACCACAGGAAGATTGCTCGCATAAAACTGATTTCCATGTTTATCCCACAGAAAGTTTCTTCAGACTATAGTTAAGAAACCCAGTCTGCAGTTTGACCTAGCTTAAGGCCTAGTCATGAGTTGACTAGGTTAACCCCTTCTTATTAAGGGAAAAAAAATCCAGGATTTTCCACAAACTCTGACTATTCTAGGCCCCATGTCAGCCTTCAACCTCCTGGCTGGGCCGAGTTTAACAGCCATGCTTAATACAAAACTTGCAAAAATAAATATGGCTTGCTTTCAGTTATTCACAGAGCCTCATATTACTCAGTTTCATCTACAATTATGTTCCAGCTAATATGCCTAACAGAGCCCTTTCATATTTCAAATGACCAAAGTGGAAGCTCTCAGGTTTCATCCTTATCTTATTAGTCCTAAAGACAAGAAACTATTTTCTGTTTCTATAAGCACTTCCACATGGTTCAAATGATGTATACAGATATTATTTTTGTGCACACAGATCAAATGTTATTTCAGAGAACTAGATCAGTAGTAAGAGTTTTTGATGAGCAATCTCAGAGTCTTACCCTGAAAATACAGCATGTTCAACCTAACCAAAATTGGTAATTGGCTGCCTTTTAGAATCTCCATTGAAACAAATTTAACAAAACAGTAACACAGTTAAAGTTTACAGCCTCACAACAGATGGAAAACATTAAGTTTTGGAAAGCAGCAGAACCCCAAATCATGTTATTAAGGCTTAAGCGGCCATGGAGCGTTGTAGATTTACAGTATCATGGGGATAACAGAATTAGTCCACTCACTACCTGAGGAAAAACTGAGGCGGATATAGAAAAGAGATGCTCCTTCTGCTCATATTCCCTAAGGATGGAGAGGAATAAAGCTGAATATCAACTTTGTGTGATGCATGCTCATCGAAACTTGTTTTCGACTTGAACTAATTTATGAAAACTTGTTTTTCAGTACTGTGTTGTAGCTAGGTTCTGGAAATAATCTTTCTCATCATTTCCAAGTTCTCACCAAAATTGAATGAATCCATTCAAGATAGTTCATTGTTACTGTTTTTGGTTATCCATTGGCCACCACTGAGAGATTTCACAAACAGTTTCAGATATCACCTCAATTAATAGCAAACATGAGTTCAAAAGGGGTGCATTGCTAAATAAGATACAATCTTGAAATTAGCAGATGATCAATAACATAGCAATACAGATAACAGACACAATCGCCTCCTTTCTCCTACCAAGTTTTTCATGCAAATTTTACTGGTTTAGATGATAGTTCTAAGAGATAATAGATCGCATGATTTTATGAACAGTTGCTTTTGGTTAGTATCGTGATAGAAGGGACAAATACTTAGTAGATGAGACAGAGACGGAGACATAAATCTATGTCTCTAACAGTTT
Organism: Salix koriyanagi; assembly: GCA_029228605.1. Classification (NCBI taxonomy): domain Eukaryota; kingdom Viridiplantae; phylum Streptophyta; class Magnoliopsida; order Malpighiales; family Salicaceae; genus Salix; species Salix koriyanagi. The sequence goes on from CM055337.1 coordinate 13,696,421, forward strand.
TGGAGCGAGTTTCTATTATTTCAAAACAGAAAGGACACGTCTCCTATTCTAACTGTATCCGTCTCTCTAGTTTCGAGACTTCAACCAAACGTTTTTTTCTTATGCGAGGAAACCCTCACCTCGTGAAAAGCATATTTTGTGGGTCCAGGTGAGCAAGTAAAACCCCGACCTATTCCAGGCTCTTTACAAAGAGTGCACGTCCTGACTCGAACTCGAACGTCACGCCCCTTGGGGACAACCAGGGGAAAGTTCCACTGCTTCGAGTTGAGCATTTTATTTTGGAAACATCAAATCGTAAGAAAAAAGAAGCATGCAGGCAAATATTTTTTCTATGGGAGCTTGTAATTAGCAAATGCTTGTTGAATTGAACAAAAATAACCTGCATACCTTCTCGGCTACAGCAAATGCAGCTTGCACAGGGGTCATTCCTTGAAAGGGAAGCAAAGCTGTAGTTAGCTCCCATAACACAATCCCAAAACTATATACATCAACTTTCCGACTGCAATGTTTCTCCTTGATCATCTCAGGTGCCATCCAGCGGTAGGTTCCCTTGTTCCCTTTGGTTTCCTGGCACTGTGTTTCTAGGCACGATGTACCGAAATCGGCAACCTTCACCCTCATTTCATCATTCAGAAGCAAATTATTTGATTTCAGGTCTCTGTGGATGACTCCCTGTGAATGAAGATACTCCATTCCTCGTGATATATCAAGAGCTAATCTCAGTATTGTTTCTGTTGAAAGTGAGTATGGCTCTTTCTTGTTGAGATACATCCTCAGAGTTCCTTGTGACATGTATTCTGTAATGATACAGTACACAGGTGGCTTTTTACAAGCTGCGATGAACTGCAAAGAAAGCACTTTTTACCATATTGCTATAACCAAATTGAAGATGATTTTTTAATTGAACATCCCTTCTCCACCTATGGAAATTGAATATAAAGCAAGAGTAGAGCCTAATTCTTTTCAGAAGCATCACTAGCATGAGGTCAGAAACTCCGTGAAGCTTCAGGTTGAGGTACAAAGCACAGATACAGATACAGTGATTACCTTTTATACCTTCACTAATTACTCGTTAACATATTAATCGTATCACCTAAATCATTGCTAATTAATAAAAGGAAATGGTTTCTGTGCTCTTAACTGAATTGGAAAGCAAAACCACAGACAGACCTGGACTATATTGGGATGAAAGAGACGCGAAAGCAAAGCAACTTCACATTTGAATTGCTGTTCAAGCAAAGTCTTAGTCTCCTCCTGGTTTGGAATCCTCACCATTTTGACAGCTACGGCTCTCTGCTTGTAAATCCCACGATAAATCCTGCTGTGAGCACCAGAGGCAAACTTGTTGCCTATAAATAACTGTGAAAGGTCAGCAGTCCATTCCTCTCGGTCCTCCTTTGAATCCTCCCAAGTCTCTACGTTCTCAGATTCCAATATCATTGACCATGACTCCAAGCTGTCAAATCTCTTCCTCTCCAAGTTCTCCATTTCAGAATTAAAATGGGATTTTGACGAGGAAGGAATTGTTAATGTTTTGCTCTTCGATCTTCGAAGACGAAATGCATGGAAACATGAACTAGCCATTGAAGAACCTCTCTTGCTGTGTTTGATATGACTGCCAAAGATATGATTAAGAAGGGGGGGGAGGTGTCAACACAAACAATCAAAAGGAGCTTTCCTCCTGAAAGTGTGGATTGATTTTAGAAAGTGCATGAACTGATTCAGAAACATGGGTTCTGCAGAAAATTGAAAAGGACAAATGGATTTTCATGAATTGAGCAAAACCAACAAGAAACAGTCATGCACACACAACAAAGAAAACACGCTCAAGTTCTTTAGCGCATGAAAAAACCAGCCTAGCGACAGCTTTCCATTCTGAATTTTTCTCAACAGATGATGATAACTACCACTAAACACAAAGACCAAACAAAGAAAGGTTATGAGTATTCATTCATGGCACGAAGAACTGAAAAGAAAAGAAAAGAATAAAAGACAATTCATGAAAATGCAGGGGTGTTACTGTAGCAAAGAACCAAATAACCAAAAACAAGAAGGAGAAGAGAGATTTTGACGGCAGGATCAAGAGATTAGGTCGTTTGGCAGTGGAAATACAGATGAATTCAGAGCAGAAACTTCACGGGGGGCTCGTGAATGCTCCATTGAAAAGTAAAAGAAAGAGCTTTTAGATTATTGAGATAGAAAGAGAGAGGCATGGAGAGAGAAGGATAGAAGGGGGAGCTCTTTTCTGGACAGAATCCAACTCCATTAAAGTAATCTTTCCTTGCTTGTTTCCTTTTTATCATCATTAATGTTAAGTGGGTACAGTGGCAAAGTGTCGCCGATGATCACCAGATGATCCTCATCGACTAACAATTTCTCATTTTCTCCACTTCTTAAGCTACTATAATGAAATTCTCAAACTTTAGGACATATGCCATCTTTTGATTGTTGTTACACTGCCATTTGTGCACCACATACAAGTGGCTTTTACAGGTGGAAAGTTCTCGACATGACAAGTGGCAAATCATCTGACACCACTTTCTCTTCTCAACTCCTTCCTGTGAGATCTTTGCTATAAATACTTCCATCATCGCTAAACTATCTTCAAATATGGTAAGACTCCTCTGTATTTGGTTAAATAATTGGCCACGCACAGAAACACTCGTCATCTAGCCATTGCGTCATCTGTGGATTGATCAAATGATGATCCAATTATCAAGACACTTTGATTAAAATAAAACCCAATAATTTTGATACAGAGATGTAGAATTGTAGATTATCAACAAAAAAAATCAATTTAGTAAAAAATATATATTTATCAAATGTCTAAATTTCCCATTTGGAAGGAATATATTAAAAAAATGAAATAAAAAAAAATATTATTTTGATATATTTCTAAATAAAAAACACTTTCAAAAACAATTGCAACCGTCCTCTCAAACATGCTCTTATTCCAAACCAATGGAACTTATCCTTGATGTGGGTTTTAATTAATAAAATGAAATAATATGTCTACGATTTACTTTTTAAAATAATTTTTGTTTGCAAAAAACATTACAATAATTTATATTTTTTATTTTTTAAAATTTATTTTTGATAGCAATACATTACATCGAATTTAAAATATCAAAGAAATGATTAAAAAAGTAAATTCCAAAAATATAATTTAACAGCAAAACAAACCCTTCCTAATCCATACCTAATGCTATTCCAGAAGGAAATCACAGGCAGTATGAGGATAGAAACAGGATAAGCAAGGAAATGGGCTTGCTAACCTTACAGCGACGGCATTATTAATGTATGGTGTTATTTGTTTTATACTTTTTAATATTATGACGTTAAAATAAGAAACTATTAAAAAAATTAGATTAAGGTAGTAATCAATTTAATCCTCAAATTATTATTTTTTTAATTATGACCAATTCTAGTGTTACTTAACCTATCAATTTAATCCTCAAATTATTAGAGTGGTGTGAATAGTCATTCAAAAAAATCTCCTGTGTGCAGTGATCTGACTTCTCTCTTATGAAGTACAGAGGAAAGTTTTAAATGACTTATTGTAATGGCACAGAGGAAAGTTTTAAATGACTTATTGTAATGGCAGAGAATTTATGATTTATATAATAAATTTTAAATTTAAGTTATGATATATATACCTTGTAAGAAATCTGAGACAACTAAAATCTTACTCGCCCGCATGAATTTACAAAATATATTTTTTCGAGGGATAGAATTTCCTCATATCTAAAAAATAAATATATAAATAAATTTATTTGACTATTTTGGGCTATAAGCATAGAAAACTTAAAAGTTTCAATAAAATAACATTGACGGCAAGACTTTTTACTGAAATAATATAGTGTGTACTAGTCGTAGTTTGATATATAAAAAATCATAATTAAAAAACACATGATATTAAATAAATATTATGTTCTTCCATCACAACTTTTTTATTTTTTTAAAAAAAATAACATTTAAAAAAAATCTGGAGTTTAATTTCGTAATAATGTAAGGTGTCACCATTTAGAATCGTGACAGGTTGAAACTATGTTGTTTTAGTAAAAAAAAATTCAAACCGTGCTATTCAGGTAATATTTTTAATTTTACTGTTCTATTTTTTTTTATAAGAAAATCAATTACTTCTGTGGGCCGTATCTGGTAAGGTTTGAGCTGTGGCTAGTGCCTCTGGCAGGTCCAGCTTGTCCTTGGATCCGGGTCCTCCAGGCCCACGATCATTATTGTGGCTGTGGGCATGCTCCCGTATCACCTATAATAGTTGTAAAATCAGAGCTTCTTGATGCGTGATCTAGCCAACCCGAGGCATGAATCAATTTCGTTTAAAAAATAGTAGAGAGAAAAAAAAACAAATCAGCTAGTTAAACTAATAAACCAAGGTAGTCAATACTATTCCAGTCGTCATTCTTGTTTTTTTATTGGTACGAAACATTTCGGTTTCGGAACATTTCAGCGTGCCGTTTCAAGATTGTATTGTTCATATATAATTATATATATATGAAAAAAATTAAAATATTAATTTAACAAGCATAATTAAAATTCAAGATAAATTAACTTTAAATTATATAGTATAAACACAAAGTCAAATAAACATAATCTCAAAATTAGAAACACAATCACAAGTTAATCAAAATAAAGAAGGATTTTAAGGGCGGAACGGCACACCCGGAACGGTACCGAGATGTTCCGGCCGGAATTTGGCTGGTATTTCCGGAACAGACTAGAATTAAAACCGAGATGAAACGACGCCGTTTTATCTCGAATTTTTTTAATGGCACAGAACATTCCGACCGTTCTGGAACGGTATTGACAACCCTGTAATAAATCCCCATCAAAAACTGACCTCAATCCATTGATTGCTAGAATATCTAAAACAAACATATCAAATTAATGTTTTTTTAGGTGTTTTTCGATAGTTTTAATACATTGATATCAACAATAAAAATTTTCTAAAATAATATTAATATTTTAATATATTTTTAATTGAAAAATAACTCGACATATAAATACACGTGAAATATATATATATGTCACTTGAAGATCACCCACCTTGCTCATGCAAAAGATATCAGAAAGCGATGGAAAAATATATCCATGCTTAACTAGGATTCCAAAATAGCAATTGAAAAATGGAGTATCTCTCAGTCAACCTCGTTGACCACATCCAAAAAAATAAAAAAATCAAGCCTTACGTTTCCTAAATAGGATCTTGATAACGAGCTTTCTATGCAGCTGTATATTAATTAAATTTTCTCTTCTAAACCCTAATGATCCAAGAGAAAGTGACCTGAATTTTTGCAAATACACCTTTTTTTTTATATTGCTCGTCCAATTGTCTGTTTGAAGGTATAATTTAAATTGTTTTGAAAGTATTTTTTATTTAAAAATATGTTAAAATAATATTTTATTTTTATTTTTTTAAAAAAATTATTTTTAATAGCAGAACATGAAAATAATATAAAAAGTACTAAATAAAATTAATTTAAAGTATAATATAAAAATAATAATTTTTTGATTTTTTTTAAAGTGTTTTTGAAACAAAATGATAAATTATAATCTAACTTGTGGCCCATTCACCGATCGACACGTCCATGCATTTGATAAGTAGTGAGAACATTTCTTCTAATTTAGTAGATGCTAGACTAGGCTTGAGGTCTACAAAATGAGCCTCCAAGCAATCGATGACACAATCCACGCTTTCAAATTTCATAGGCTAATAAACTAAATAATGTCATACATCAAATGTTAACCCCAATTTCGTGCCGTTTATAAGAAAAATAATGATATTTAAAAAAAATATATTATATTTTAATTAAGATATGCTCTTAGATTGCCACACACAAGAACATTTTATATAAAACATGGTTACATCACGTCGACAACATGTGAGTGAAGGGATTTTTATTATATTTATATTAGAGTCAAAGTTTAAGATACTTGTCTGAACATTATATAAAAAGACATAGATATATCGATTTTATAATAAATAAGCGACAAAATTTGAAATCTAAGGTTATAAAAAGTGATTCTCCATTTATTATCTGTTTAGAAATGTGATTAAAATTATTTTTAATTTAATAAAAACTTGAAGGATAAGAAAGAATGATAACCCTAGAAACAACTTTTCTTGAGCATTATGCCCTAATTCCTCGAGTTTGGAGCACAAGTTTACATAGAAAATTATAAAAGCAAAGTGGACAAGAAAAGATGGAAGGTACTAAGGCTAACGTGATCATGAAGAGGTGGGAGCGACAAAACAAAGAATCCTTTTGTGAAAGGAAATGCTTAATGGGCACAACAAAGTGACAGCTATGAAGCTTATCATACCGTTTCCTAGCCGGGAGGAATGGAATTATATTCGCAAATAATAATTTTTATTTGATTTGATTTTAAGAATTATATCATTACCTTTATAGAAAATATATTATATGAGAATAAAAATTTATTATTTTTATATTCTCATTGAATCTTTTTTTTTTTTTGTTTAGAATTTTTTTTATGTTTTTAGTTGGTTTTGAAGCGTTGATGTTAAAAATAATTATTTAAACATTAGCGCATAAGAAAAAACATATGTAAAAAAACTTAATTTAAAAAAAATTAAAAAATTATATTTTCTTAAAGCATTTTTAAAACAAAAAAAAAAACAAGCAACTCTAAAATTGGGCTTGAAATTATTAAGTTAATATAAAGTTAACTTGATTGACGAAATAGATTAACCATGATTGAGTTAAAACTCAAACATTTTTTTTATATTTAAAAAACAAGAATATATTAGTCCTTTTAAAAATATATATAAATAATATTATTATGATAATGTACTGGTGTTTTTGAGATATTTTCATTTTTTTTTGTTTAAAATTACAATTTTTATATTTTTATCCCGAGTTTGCCACGTACTAAAACCTTTAAAAGCCAATAATAGCATAACTATAGGATAGACCCAACGCATTAAATTTTATTTATCAATGCTTGCACATGGCAGAATGTTATTATAAGTTTTTATATAAAAAAATATAGAAAATTCATGAGATAATGAATGTGAAAAATTAAAAAGGAAAACTATTATCTTTACACAATAAAAAACATGATAATGCTAAATAGAAAAAAAAATAAAATCTTCTAGGAAATATATTTATTTTCTTAAAAAGACTTTTGTATTGATCTTCCCGTGTTAGAAAAAAAACCACCCTCAAGCTCATACCATTGTCAAAAATTGTCTCCCGTCGTAATTTTGTTTTTGTCCTATTATGAATCTCATTATTAAAATTTTGAACAATAACAATTAATAAAAATAGAAACATTTGTCCCCATCAAGGTCGCATCCAACCCCAGCTTCTTCTTCTTCTTCGGTCCATGTAACCTAACCCCAATCGTTTCCAATTTACATGATCATTGCTGTCTATATTTTTTTTTTTTATTTGAGAAAATTTCACTCCTTAAAAATATATTTTATAAATCTAGATGAACCACTAAAATTCTAATTATCCTAAAATTTTATAAAAAAATACATGTTCTGACTCAAACTCAAAATATATTATGTAGATCTTAAATTACTTATCATCATGCCACGTCCCTTATGAACTGTCCAACAAACACGATCGCATCAAAGTCTCTTCTTCTTCTTCTATTGCTTTTGTTTTTCCTCCCATGGAGTGGAAGAAGATAAACATTTGATGCTAGGATCTTCAAGATTTACTTATTCAAATTTAAATTTCAGCTTTGTTAAAAAAATCACTACAAAATCAATAATCTAATAATTAAGATAATGTTTCATATTGTGATAATGGTTGTTTTAAAAGTGATTTTCATTTGGAAATCTATTAAAATAATTCAAAAATAAAAAAATAACTTAAAAAATATTTAAATAAAAAAACACTCTAAATTGCACTTATAATTATGAGTTTAATCAAAGAAAACCTTTCTATTCCTTTTCAATGTAAAAAACAAACACACTCTAAATTAATTGATTTTTTTATCTTATTATTTAAAACAAGAATGTAATAGCTTTTTTTTTATATATAAAAATTAAAATAACATCATCTTATTACAATCAAATTAACTCCCTCGATCTTGAACTTTAGAAGTTGTTTGAGAGGGTGGTTGTATCGCCATTTCCTCAATTTTTTTTTATTTTTTTTCATTTTAAATGATTTTTTATGTTTTTAAATTATTTTGATGTGCTGATGTCAAAAATAATTTTTAAAAAATGAAAAAAAATATTATTTTAATATATTTTTAAATAAAAAATACTTTCAAAAAACAACCACAACTACTTTCCCAAAGAGACCATAAGCTGTCATCTTGAACCTCGGATTCTGTCAGCAGAATGAATATTTTAACTGTTTCCAGAACAAGGATATATTCGACCTTTGGCCCAAACTTTGTCAAACAGCTGGAGCTGCCATCTCTATCACCACCGACTAGCTTGAATAGGAACTTTCCAAAAGTGCCCTCAAACTATTGAAGAATTCCCACCACAACTTTAAAATAATTCTGCAATGAATTCTACTGCCAGTAAATCCCCACGTTTTGCTTGTGTGAGTGTGACCATCTTCTTGTTTTTAACTGCCTATCATCTCCAAATATCTTATTGCTCGCCAACAGATTTATGCCCCCCCCTACCCTATTTATTTATATTTATATTTTATATATATAATGTAAATTGACGGATTATAGGCATAAATATTAAGTGAATTATTTAGTTTTAACTTTTTTAGATCGAAACTGATTTTTTTTTAAATCAGTTATTTAATTATTTTTTTGTTGACTTTTAACTCAATTATCCATAAATTAACCCAATAATTCAGTGTTTTTTTTCCTTCTCCAAATATAAGATACCATACTGTGCGTGTCATGACTGTTTAATAGTGTAATTAAAAAAAATTTTAATATATTTTTTATTTAAAAATATATTAAAATAATATATTTTTTTTTATTTTAAAAAATTATTTTTAAAGATACCAAACTGTGCATGTCATGAATATTTAGTAGTGTGTCTTAGATTTTTTTTAATATGTTTTTTTATTCAGAAATAAATAAAATAAATTTTTTTTTATTTTTTAAAAAATATTTTTAATTCTTACGTATAAAAATGATCTAAAAATATTAAAATAATTAAAATAAAAATAAAAAAAATAATTTTTTTTTTTTAAAATGGTTTTTGAAACCAAATAGTAGATGTAGATCTACAGGTGGACCACGATGACTCATTATTTAGGAAGGTTTTACTGGACCCACTCTACCATCCGAATTTAATTTCTTTTGGCTTGTCTAATTATGACTGGATTTATCCTGGCCGTTCAATATGTCTAATCTAATGGCACTAAGCCACGATATAAAATGTACAAGATCTTCTGGCAAGCAGATCTACACCGTAGGACCCATAATCCCCCGATCAAGCAGTTCCTTGTAGAGCCATTTGCAAGCGGCTAGACACTGACAGATGATACGTTACGGAGCAGTCTCGCCCCCCTCCTCTCCGAACCAAGAGGTTTTTTAGGAGTATAGTTAATTATATTAAAATAATATTTTTTATTTTTTTTTAAAAATATTTTTTGATCATTATATAAAAACATTATTTTTTTTATTTAAAATAAAAAATATTATTTTTCTTCAAATTTTATTAAAAATATTTTAAAAATGCAGTAATAAATGCCCTATCGTTATCCAATGCTCTGGACAATTTCCAACCAGTCCGGGAATGCATGCATTTATTTTTAAAAATATTAAGTTATTATTTTTTTAGATTTTTAATAATTTAAGTAACAATATAAAAATAAAAAATCTAGAAATATTATTTTTCCGTAAAAAACTATTCTAAGAAAAATAATATATAACCAAGTCCCATGCACCTCCTAAAAATAAGCCTCCACCACATAGTGCATACCATACCATGCTTATACTGCCCATACCTGATTAAAACCTCAACAACACACACACACAAAAAAAGAAAGAAAGAGGAAGAGAGTTCACAGTTCCATTTTCAAGACACGTCATTATCACATTTCTCTAAACCCTTTCTTGTCATTTCCCCCTTCACTACCCCCTTTCTCACTACCTCTCCACCACCACCAAGTATAACAACTGACCACAGCACTCTGTCTTCCAAAAACGCGGTAAAGTTTCAAGCTTTGAGCAAATGGGTACCCGAATTCAGTCTCACCAGCTCAAAAGCGGGTTGGTGGTGTCGGGTCTACCTGGACAGCAACAAAAAGAGAAACAACCCACCATGGCATCACGGGCAGTTCCTTATATAGGCGGTGACATTAAGAAATCCGGTGAGTTGGGGAAAATGTTTGACATCCCGGCGGCGGTTGACCCTCCAAAGCAACCACCTTCACGTGCTTCTACTTCTTCAAGCGGATCCATGAGGAACTCTTCTTCTGGTCCCATGAGGAACTCTTCTTCAGGTCCCATGAGAAACTCTTCAGGTCCCCTGAACGTCGCCCTGCCAACAGGGCTTTTCACTTCTGGCCCGCTTGGTTCCGGACCACTGGGATCAGGCTTACAAAAGAGATCGGGTCAGCTTGACAACAGTGCTGTCGGCTCGGGTACAGGATCCGCATCAAGCAAGGCACTTTATGGTTCAGCAGTGACGAGCTTAGCTGATGATGTGAAGGTGGGGTTAAGGATTTCAAGGCCAGTGGTGTGGGTGGTGATGGTGGTGGTGGTGATGGGGTTGCTTGTTGGTGCTTTTTTGATGGTTGCAGTTAAAAAAGCTGTGATCTTGGTGGCTGTTGGGGCTGTTTTGGTGCCTTTATTTGTGGGGTTGATTTGGAATTGTGCATGGGGAAGGAGAGGGTTGTTAGGGTTTGTTAGGAGGTACCCTGATACTGAGCTTAGAGGTGCTATTGATGGACAGTATGTCAAGGTTACTGGGGTAATTTCAGTGTTTTTCTCTTCACTAACACTACTATTATTTATTATGTGTCTGTCTTTTTTGTGATTAGATTAGTGCTAATTATGGTAAGGGTATCTATCCATCCATTAATCTAACGCCAAAGAATGTTAAACCAGCGTGCCTGCCATTATTGTCTTATTACCTGCTGGTCAATTCTGACATTTTGTAGGTCTGTTTTAGTGGTTTGTTCGTAACTTAAAAAGATTTATCATGGGTATGGAATTTGTCATTATTGAATTTCACTTTCAATGGTTGCTCGATGAAGAAAGGCCGCAAGGGTGAAGAAAATTGAAAGCTACATAAAGGAGAGATTTATGGAACAGATTTTGGATGAAAAGCCATTTTGACCCACGGACACGGATCTTCATCCATCAAGGGTTGTCTCGGTGGTGTCAAGGTGGTTCCAGTGGCTGATGTGTTACATTTCATCTAACATGGTGATTTTTTTTGGCTGGAGAAATTTAAAGGAGCCTTGTGTATTTAGTCTACCAAAGGACATGCCCTTTTGGATGTAGACGCAAGCTTGCATATTATTTGGGTGGTATAGAATCGTTGTTTGCCTGGATGCTTTATCCAGGATTCTTGTCTGAAAGTTGATTTTTGTGGGTGTTTGCTGAAAAGAGGAAATTTGATCTACTTGATAGGTGGAGTTGAGCCAGCAAAGCTATTATGAGCTATTACTTTCTTGTATGTTGAGGCGATGAGTGGACCATAATCTACTTATTTAGGGGTTAAAGTATATAATTCTGAAAGCTGTCATAAATTTGCTCGATGAATTATTGCGAAGTGATTATATTTTTTTATGCCACTTTAGGAATTTACTTTTTTGGTGGAGGCAAATTTGTTGGTTTAGAATTCACATGACAACAAAAGTTAAGGAACAGCTGTCATGGTTGATTTTTATTGTTGCATGTGCAAAATTGGAATTTGGAGGGAATCATAATTTGCTTCTTTCAGGGTTAAGGGTTAGGAAAATGTGAGATGACGTTCAAATCTTCTGGAAGAATTATTGCGAGGTTCTTATTCTTTCTCTAGAAGAGCAGTTGATTCTTCCCCCTAAATTGTCTTTGGAGTTTATGTTCATATCAATTGGTTATATGGAAAAATATTATGAGGTAGAATGCCAGTGAGCTCTGTGGTGTACAAACAATTCCTGTGGCAAGTCTTATGAATTTTTTTTTGTTACCTGGAAGAGAATTTTTAAAGAGTAATGACATCAATGCTTGCTTTTTTGTTATAAGAACTGATCCATGTGAAGATGACCAAATGGACGCCTTGTCTATCATTGTCTTGAACACTAAAGTTATTCCTGGTGACTTTGTTTCAACATGGAAGTGGAAATAAGTCCATTTCATTACGCACACACCGTAGACATGGACTTTGTATGGTGAGCAGCATCATTGATTTAATAGGTTGAAGGCAGTGCTGAAATCATTTGTTGCTATGAAAGCCAGCCAGCCCGGGCAAAGTTAAAAGATGGAAAGGGGTGTTAAGAAAGTTCAACAGAATGAAGGGCTAGAGGCAACATAGGGCTCATAAGATACGGATCTCCATCATTGTGGTTACGTGAAACTTTGAGTGCTTATTCTCATATGAAACTCATAATTAATGAATTTTTTGGAGCTTGTTTAATGGTCAAAGCTTGCATTTTTAGCACTTGCAACAAATTTGTATTATATCTTGCAGTATAATGTCACAAATAATGTCTGATTTATCTCTTTATGTAGGTTGTCACATGTGGCAGTATACCTTTGGAGTCATCTTACCAGAGTGTATCCAGATGTGTGTATGTTTCATCAGAGCTGTATGAATATAGAGGGTTGGGTGGAAAGTCTGCCCATGCAAAGCATTGTTTTTTCTCATGGGGCTTTGAGACATTCAGAGGTTAGTTTGCTGAGCTCTCATGTTGATCTGCCCAAATATTAATGTGGAAAACAGTTTAGGAAATGATGATTAAGCTTCAGCTCATGGCACTTAGGTTTTCATTAATGAAAGCATGATGAGTTCAATATACTCAAATGCCAATGAATGTTTGAGCAATAAACAAAGCACCTGACACCAATAAGATAATAGAGACCAATAAGATAATAGAGACCAATAAGTTGACCAGCACATCATGTTTACTGAATGCTTTGAAGTTGTTAAACACATGCATGACGATAAGCTGATAGGTGACGGGAGTTCTTTATATGATTCGGTACGTAGATATTTAATACACCAGAAAATGCAGATAGTTCTAGCTCGTGCCATTAATGACAAACATAAATTGACTCCCTATGATTAATGAAAACTGGGAAGACAGTCTTTAGCATCTAAGAAATGTAACTGTGGTGTAATTGCGTGTCTGTCATTTACAGTAGCTAATTCAGCAAATTGCAACATTTCAGTTCTTGTTTTCCAAAGTCCTGCTTTTCTTTTTATAAAAAAGCCTCCAGCATTGTAATGATGCATTGCTTCTGGTGAACAGAAGTTTGTTGCTGATTTTTACATATCAGATTTCCAATCTGGATTAAGAGCACTAGTAAAGGCAGGGCTATGGAGCTAAGGTTGCTCCATTTGTCAAGCCAGCTACAGTAGTGGATATAAAAAAGGAGAACAAAGATATGTCTCCCGGCTTTTTACGCTGGTTAGCTGATCGCAACCTCTCAAGCGATGACCGCGTCATGCGTCTCAAAGAAGGGTATGCCTTATGGAAAGTGTTGAGCAAACTGATTCCTTGATTCCATGGCAGTTGTAGTAAGTTTTTTGAGTTGTTGAATGCTTCTAAGAAATGTTTGCATCTCAGGTATATCAAAGAAGGGAGCACTATTAGCGTAATGGGTGTCGTTCGACGACATGATAATGTGCTGATGATTGTTCCACCACAAGAGCCTGTCTCAACTGGTTGTCAGTGGTTCCGATGCCTCCTTCCATCCTATGTTGAGGGCCTTGTTTTGACATGTGATGACAATCAAAATGCTGATGTGGTTCCTGTGTAGATATTTAGCTGTTCATCATAATCTAAGTTCTCTTTTAAACTGGATTTCACAAGTAAATATTTGAAGGGTGCCAACCATGGCAATCATCAAGCACCCCAAAACCACCTGGTACCTTCTTTCCAGTTTTTAAGGAGCATCTATATGGCACAAAAGTTGCAAAGATGGAAAGAATGAAGGCTGCCATGTAGGCATGAAACATATTCTAGTGATAGAGCTAAAGAATTATGAATTTTGCTGATTTGTGTACATATATCCCCAAGGGGTACGGAAATTGTTGCTTTCTTTTGAACTAAGATCTAGCAAATGTGCTGTAATTGTATTTAGGTTCCATTTATAAAGTTATAGAAGGTTTAGGTGTGTTGTATTTGGATTGCTTGTTTTCCCTTGAGCTCTGAAGGAGCCTTGTATTGTGAACATGATGACATCTCCATTAATATTCTGCTGTGCTCTTCTTGGAGGCATGCGTATATGTTAGCAAACTCAGGGGATAATTACCCTTGTATTTGATCTACCTTTTTTGTTTCTTCTATGGTTCTTTACAATATTATTGGCTGTGGTAAAAACTAGTAAAAAATAAAATAAATCCAAACTTTGTTGATAATCTCTTGATAGGGAAAAAATAAATTGCACGGGGTTGGAATTTGGTTTAATGTGATTTGGTTAACTTGGTAAATTTAAAAATAATTTGACTAGTGGATAAGAATATAGTTTGATTAAAAAATATAATATTTAAGATAATATTGTTTCTAAAAAATATTGATGTACTAATATATTGAATTGATTTATGTTAACTTGTTAGATATTTGGCTTGAAATACGAGATCATCATAACTTCATAGAAATTAAATCAAAATATTTTTAAAGCTTAATTTCTAATCAATTCAATAATGAAATTGAAAAAAAATCCCTTGAAAATGAATAATTTTCCAGTTAACTTGGGTTAATTTGCTAAATTCATGGTCTTAGTTATGAGACCGGGTAACTCTATATAAATAAATCAAAATAGTTTATAAAGTTCAATTCCTAATAAACTCAATGTTGAGGATGAAAATGCGAAAAAAAAATTAATGAAAAAAAAGGATACGATATCAATTTGAGTCAACTCCAGTTAACCCAATAAACCCATAAAAATGGTCATGACCATGATAATCTTGAAAAAAATATAAGTAAAAAATGATCCCGAGACAGTTAAAGTTAACCTTTTAAACTCATGCTCAACTCAAGTTATAAAGACTGAGATAACCCCATAAAAAAAACATCAAAATAAATTACAAAGCTCAATTCACAATATACATGAATGATGAAATTGAGAGAAAAAAAAAACTTAATTTTGTTAAAAAGAAAACAATGAAACAACATAGGTTAACTTATAAAACCCACGACTCGAGTCATATGACTTTAAATAACCTCATAAAAAGCAAATTGAAAACAAATCATGAAGTCTAATTTTGAATTAACCTAATATCAAAGAATGTAATTGACTGAGACAACCGAGCTAAACTCCTAAGCTGGAACCTTGAGTTATAAAATTGATACAACCACATGGAAAACAAATCAAAAAACAAAGTGGTGAAGGATTAAATTATTTAAAAAACATAGATTAAAAACAAAATTAGAACAATATTAATGAGGTGGTGCACGATAAAAACACCATCTCTTTTAGTTTTTTATAAAGTAACCCAAGTTAATTCAATAGACTGAACAAGATAGTCTAGACTGTTTTAAAAAATTTCAAACTAGTTTTAAACAAAGTTGTACTTATCATGTGGACTTGTTCAACTATTACCTAATTTATTTTGAATCCCAGTATAAATCTCGAGTCAACGAAATCACCACTTAACCTGTCGGAAGGGTTTAATAACCCATTCTTCTACCATTTTTATATTATACAAGTACACATAAATGTAATGAATCAGGATTCTGGGGACTGACATTGTTGCAATCAAATGTTTTGAAAGCTTCAAAAAATTCATGGAGCCGTCTCGAATCAAACTCCTTTTCAAGCGTTCAGCATGATTTCACAAAACCACAGGCATATAATCAAACTGGGAAATGATGGATCTAAGGAAAAATAATCTTTAACCAAAGGAAGGCCATCTCCCATCATAACTTGAAGCAGAATACCAAGAGGTTCCAGCCGCAAGTCAGGTGGGGGCATACACGACTCCATAGCATTCTGCCATGGAGATTATCTAATGAAGGGAATACATAATGGCTTCCTCGTACATCTTGTTCCACTTATTATATTTAACAAGCATATCACTAGTCAATCTCATCCGACAAGGAAATCTCACTGAAACAATGTCAATTTGCCAAAAAGAAATGAACAAAGAGCGTAAATTTTCCCTTCATGATTTTATTGATGCAGGTTTTAAGCTGGTACTATGAAAGACCATATCGTGTTTTTTACTTGGGTAAACTTTAAGAGAGTGAAACTACAGTCTAGACGGCATCCCTCCAGCTACCACCAAAGTTTCTCCTGTCATGTAAGATGCATCGTCGGAAGCCAAAAAGGCGACTGCTGAGGCCATGTCGTCTGTGGTGCCAAGCCTTTTGAGCAAGGTCTGATCCTCAATTGTCTTCCTCTACAATAATTTGGAATCCATTTGAGTCCAAGACAGGTCAGCGGCTGCTCTTTTATTGAAATTATAGAAACAACTCGAAGCAAAAAATGTAAACTTACAATGGTCTGATTGCCTGTAATGAAATCAGCGAAGTGTGTTGGTACAAACCCAGGAGCTATACAGTTCACTCGAGTGTGTGGCGCCATCTCAGCTGCAAGCACCTACAAAGTATTGAGAAAGTATTACGGAAAAAAAAATTAGAAACAAAAGCCTGATGCTTTTGCACACAATCCAGAAAGACTAAAAAATAATCATGCATTTGTCCATGTACATTTATTGTCAATAAAATATAAGAGAAGAATTAGATTCTCTTTCTCAAGAGTTTATTGGTAAAGGGAAGAATCATACATGCATATAAGCAGAAGAAAAGAAACATGCATATGATCCAGCTTATCTATAATAAGAGAGGCAAAAGAAAAGAGCCATGGTCTGTTATTTCAAACAAAGGGTTACAACTTCAAGTTCATCATCATATTTCAGTAAGTTGAATTTTTCAAGTTCTTGATGAAATGGAAATGGAAGGAGAGCACAACTGGAAGATACCTTGGTAAGCCCAAAAAGGGCTGTCTTTGTGACACCATACATAGCCATAGAAGAATGTGGATGGTAGCCACCAATAGAGGAAATCAGAATAACTGAAGAACCCTTCTTCATGTGAGGGGCCGCATCCTGCAAAAACAAGGAAGTTAATATCAAATAGGACTTGTAACACAAGGAGACTAATGAGTGAACCTGACCGACCATGGGAACAAGAGCAGGAAATTCTAGGGGTGTAAACAACGAACAGAATATCACAAGAAACACAGAAAAACCAAGATGTAATCATATTTGCTACGACCAATAGAAAAAAGACATTTCGCATATTGAGTTCTATATGTAACCTTTTGTTAATAAAAATTACCTTCAGTAGGAGGATAGCTGCTTTAACATTAATTTCCCACAGCTTATCCAGGATTGATTCTTGGGTTTCCAAAATGGAATCTGTTGATGGATTGACAGCAGCATTGGATACAACAACGTCTATCTTTCCATATTTCTGAAACCAGAACCAGAATCTTTCTATCAATCAAGATGACAAAATAATCAAACAAAAAATCTGCTCATTCATTGCAAACGAACACTTCTAGGAACTTGCAAAAAGAGCCAAATAAATAGGCAGAAGCATATCACACATGCACAGAAAAGAGAAAAAACACAAAGCTAAATGGCTAAACATCTCGAAATTACTCTACTGGATGCAAACAAATAAAGATGAAATGCAGTATCCTCTTTCATCTTACACAGTCATCCTCATGAGCATGGTGGTAGAAGAGGACTAACTACAGCCTTTTGTTGGACTAGTCTAACATTTACAAGCATTGGCCAATAGTCAAGTATGTAGCATCAAATTAATTAGGCACCAGTCCCCTTTCCTGGTTACTCGCATACTACAAGAAAAAAAGCTGACTTTCTCACCTGTACAGTAGTGTCTATGAGATTCTTCCTCTGTTGTGCATTTGATACATGACAGACAACACCCAGCACCTTGATGCCTTTAGCTTTGAGTTTCTCAACCGACTCATCTACATTTTTCTGGATCAATTCAGCAAAAGACCGAAAGAAATGACATCGGCACATTAATCCAAAGAAATCAGTTACAACTATAAAACAACATAAAAAGGTAGCTTTAGCACTTAAATTTTCAAAATATCTTGTGATCAAATAGAAGTAGCAAACTACGTATCAAAACATCATTATTGGGGAGAAGAGTTTCCTGTGGTTTTATCACTTAGCAGGATAACCTATTGTTTTCTTGTAGGAGCTTTCTATTTCTATATAATTGTAACAGAATTTATTTCTCGAGACATGGGAAATCAATCAGTGAAAAAAATGAAAGTCCTCTCTCTCACACATGTTCTTGTTTCTGTCTTTCCCTCTCTTTTATGGGCCAATTCTTTTCTATAATCCCTCCTTGTGTGCTTAGCCAATTTTGGAAAACAGCACTATCACAGTATTGATTCTCTACCAGTATCAATAAATTTTGGCCTTCGTATTTTTTTTCTTGCAACACTCCATTTAGCAGTACTAATTGAACCACTTTCAGCTCATCCCATATGATTTCAAACAAAAAAAATACAGACCATGATGTGTGCATTGGGAAACAGAACTAAATCCAATTCAAAGTGATGAATTAAGGTCATTCAACTGAACAGGATTTGGCATAACCTTGCTGCTCTTAAAAATCAACATTTTTTAAACCATTTTAGGTGAAATCTAGTTCAAAGTTTATATACTTCCTCAAATCCAATGGCAGCAGAAACCAGAGAAAGCCTAAACAATCAAAATTCATGAAACCAAAACAAACCCATAAAAAAAAATCAATCTTGATCCCTGAAAACAAGAAATCATATGATAAAGAAAAGCAAGGAAATGTTAAAAGAAAAGGGAGGGAAAAAAGAGAGAGAAAGGGCACCTGCTTGCGAGAAGAGATAACAACATAAGCACCTTCCAATCCAAACCTCTCAGCTATGGAAAAGCCAATTCCTTGAGTTGAAGCAGTCACAATTACCACTTTCCCTTCAAATCTCTTTCCACTAATAATCTTACTACTCATCCTTCCGTCTCTAATCTCTCTCTCTCGTTTGCAAATTACAAGACAAGACAAGACAAGCTTGAGAAACAACGAATCTTTTATAGGAAATATTGCTATTACTGTAATTAATGAAACAGATTAGTGTTAGTCAATAGAATATAATGGATGGATGAGGATGACACCTTCTGTTCTGTCATTTGATCACACCGTTGATATTCATGCTTATTTAGTTATTTTTCCATTGGAAACATCATCCACGAGTCATGACCCTTAAGAATATCTAATTTTAAGAGGTCCTTGTATTCTTAATATTATCTTAATTTGGTCCTCTATCTACCCTTTGTTTTACTTTCATCCCTCTTCTTTTTGCTTTGTCTTTTGTAATTGGATTCTTCCCCCCCGTTGACATTCAACAACTTGAAGATTGGTGTCAACTCGTATCATATCATTATTTCATAACGATGTCATGAGGTTTATTTTTCCTTACACAGCATTAGGCAGGATATAAATATAAGTTTAAAATTCGTGTAAGGCTCGAAACTTACCCTAATAATAATAAAAAAATATAGAAAAGGATAATGTGAAGATGAAATTATTTTAGGTCTAGAGATGTTCTCATCATCCGATAATGTTCATGAAATATGCTCTAACTTGGACATGAAGTTGTCTCAATGGCCAAACACCACAAAAGTTTTTGTCTTTATTTTAGGGTTGAGTTGTATTGATAACCCAACATGAAATGGTTGTAATTGCCATCATTCATCTTAATAGAAGTGGATGAAATTGTCATCTTATGTGTTTCAAGATGATAGATTTAATAAAAATTTGAAAATAAATTATAATCCATAAAAATTCTTAGAATTTTGAAGAAGTGTATTCTTTCTTGTTTTTAGATCTTATGACTTGAATTATGCACCCATTTTGATTCTATATATTCTTCTTAAATCTCCAAAAGATTCCATCCACTTTAGATTTATATTCATGAAGAAAACCCAACAAATTCTAGGACAATTATTAATAAAAAGAATGTAGTAGTAACTAACTTTTAATACGATTGTTTTCGAGAGGCCACATCAATATGAATTAATTAGAGTTTTTGTGCAAATCTCCATGTCTTTTCATTTTGCAAACAAAACAATGGGGCTTAATAGTTTGATAATGGATCAATAAGTAATGACAAACCTTTCACAACATCATTCTTTTTTGTAATATGCATAAATTGAAGATGACAACATCTCAGTCTTTTGTGTCATACTTATATGTTGGTAGTCTTAATTGAGAAAATTGTATGTTACTACTCATATGATAAGAATGAGAAACTTATATATCTCATCATATTTTTTAATATCTTTTATCCGGGTAGCATAAAAAATTATATCAAAATTGATATTTAAAAGTCACATTCACTCCTTTTTCTATTAGTTGCCCTAACACTCGACAGGTTTTGATCTATATCAGGTATATAAAAAACATTTGAAATTGTTTTTGTAACTAAATTCATTGAGATTATAATGGTTTCTTTTCATTTTGCTACCATATAATCACCATTCCCAATTCAAATCTTTGTAGTTCTTGTAAGTTGCGATTTTCTGAAAGGATTTTTGTCAAAAATCATTTGGTTTATACAACCAATAACAATGAGTCAATGATAGGATGAGTCTCTAGTTGAAAAACAAGTAGCCACAAACATTTGATATTTATCATCTTGATCAACAACTTTAGCATTTGACTCTTGTTTTTAAAATTTGGTTCTGCAAATGACAACTTCATGTCCAAGTTGATTTAAGACAAGGTGCTCTGAAACTACTAATTGGTGATTTCAAAGGAAGAAGATAATAGAAAACATGAGAGAATTTGATGGTAACAATCTGCTGTAATTCTGCAGACTTGAGTGCATACAAAAAAAACAAACATCGGAAATGCTATAATAAAGCATCAAATTATTGGAACTAACTAGTTTGTTCTTCTAGACGAGCTCAACATTCATTTGCTGATAACATTGTTCTGAAAGAGAACAAAATAGAAAAAACAGGATTCATGATGTAATGAACAAGGATCATGAGCATAGATTTTCTTTCATGAATTCATTGACGTAGGCTGTCAGCTGGTACTGTGAAAAATCACAAGGGAGGGGAGCTACAGTCTGGACGGCATCCCTCCGGCTACCACCAAAGTTTCTCCAGTTATGTAAGAAGCATCATCAGAAGCCAGAAAGGCGACAGCAGAGGCCATGTCGTCTGTGGTGCCGAGTCTGTTTAGCAAGGTCCTATCCTCAATGGCCTTCCTCTACAACAATCAGGAACCCAATTGAATCCAAGAAAAGGTCAGCAGCTGTTCTTGTTTTGAAATTATGGAAAAAGCCAAAAAAAAAGAAAGTAAACTTACAAGAGTCTGATTGCCTGTAATGTAACCAGTGAAGTGTGTTGGTACATACCCAGGAGCTACACAGTTCACTCGAGTGTCAGGAGCCATCTCCGCAGCAAGCACCTGCAAAGTATTGAGAAAGTATTACGCACAAAACTATTTACAGACAAAAGCATGGTGTTCTTACACGTAATCCCAGAAAGAACATGGCCAAGGAATCATGTTGATGGAAGCAAATTCAAGTTCATCGTCGTATTTCAGTGGGTTGAATTTGTCATGTGTTCTTGATGAAACAGAAATGAAAGAGGAACACAGCTGGAGGGAGGGAACCTTGGTAAGCCCAAAAAGGGCTGTCTTCGAGACACCATACATGGCCAAGGAATCATGTTGATGGTAGCCACTAATAGAGGAAATCAGAACAACTGAAGAATCCTTCTTCATGTGCGGGGCCGCATCCTGCAAGTGGATATAAAATAGGACTTCAATTACAAAATGACAAAAACATGGCCAGACTAATTCAATTGCTTACAAGGATCAACTGGTTAGCATATTAAAGTATAAGGATCATATTGTTAATGCATATAAATCTCTTAACTAAAGCTTTATCTGTATACCTCCCCAGCCTGAGAAAAGAAAACAAAAACAGAACTAAAACTTTATCTGTATACCTCCCCAGCCTGAGAATCACATATAACACAGAGCAAAACTGAGATGTTAGCCATCTTCACTACAATCAAAATCAAAATCTCCCAATCGGGTATGATATTTCTAATAGAACTTACCTTCAGTAGGAGGATAGATGCTTTAACATTAATCTCCCACAGCTTATCAAGGACAGATTCTTCAGTTTCCAAAGTGGGGTCTGTAGATGGATTGACAGCAGCATTGGATACAACAACGTCTATCTTTCCATATTTCTGCAACCAGAACCAGAAGCTTTCTGTCAATCAAGATGACTGTAAAATCAAACACAAAACACTCAATATTGGAAGCAAACAAATAAAGATTAAATGCAATATCCTCTTTCATATGGCACAGTCATCCTAGAAGAATACAGTGGATGAAGAAGACTAGCCCTGTTGCTGGACTGGTCTAATATTCATGTGCATTAACCAATACATGCAGCCTCATATTAAGAAACGAAGCTGACTTTCTCACCTGTACAGTAGTCTCGACGAGATTCTTCCTCTGTTGAGCATTTGACACGTGACAGACAACACCCGACACTTTGATGTCTTTAGCTTTGAGTTTCTCAACTGCCTCATCTACGTTTTTCTGGATCAATTCAACAAAAGACAAAAAGAAATTACATCCCGGAAGTAATCCAAATAAATCCAAAGAAAAATCCATATCAGTTACTGCTAGAAACAGCATAAAAAAGCTAACATTAGCTTGCGATCAAATAGAAGCAAAAACCACATGATACTTGAATGAATGGTGGGAAAGGATGGTATCTGGAAGTAGCAAATTATGTGTCGATACATCATTATTTTTACTCAAAGTTTGAAATCATTAAACCATCTTCACTTTCAGCTCATCCCATATGAGCTCAAACTTCAAACAACAAAGCAAATACAAACTAAATTCAACTCAAAGTGATGAATTAAGGTCATTCAGCTGAACAGGAATTGGCATTATCCTTGCTGCTCTTAAAAAGAACATGATTTTTTAAACCCTTTTAGGTGGAGTCTAGTTCAAAGTTTATATACTTCGTCAAATCCAATACCAGCAGAAACCAGAGAGCCTAAAACAAGCAGAAACCAAAACAAACCCAGAAAGGAAAAATCAAACTTGATCCCTGAAAAACAAGAAATGATATGATAAAGAAAATGAAGGAAATGTTGAAGCAACAGAAAGAGCACCTGCTTTGCGAGAAGAGATGACAACAGAAGCACCTTCCAATCCAAACCTTTCAGCTATGGAAAAGCCAATGCCTTGTGTTGAAGCAGTCACAAGTACCACTTTCCCTTCAAATCTCTTTCCACTGGTAATCTTACTACTCATCTTCCTTCTTTAATCTCTCTGTCGTTCACAAATTACAAGACAAGCTCGAGAAACAACGTTGATGTTTTTTATATATAGAAAATATTGCTATCACTACTATTAATGAGACAGTAGAGTAAGTTAAAAGTGTAATGGATGGATCTGGATGACATCCCCTGTTCTGTAATTTGGTTCACTCGTTGCTGTTTATGCTTCTTTTTTCAGTGGGGGGGGACAAGCACTCCAAAAATGGCAGGTTTCTGTAAAGAGGTTTTTGTATTCTTTGATCCACTAACTGCCTTTTGTTCTGCTCTCATCCACTATGCTCGTTCTCTCTTCTGTAACGAGATCCTTTCCTCATCGTCATCGAAGAACGTGAAGATTGGTGTTAGCTCATATCATGATTTGTTCCATAATCATGGGTCGGGGGTTTAAATCCCTTAAAAACACTTTTCGTCGATAATTGCAGTGTCAAACTAAAATACCCACCAATTATTCCTTCTCCTTGAAAAGGAGGTGATTCAGCCTCTCAACGAGTTCCAGCATAGCCAGTTCTTGCAGTGTGAGGACAGACGATGTGTACAAGACTCGATAATGAATTTCACTACAGCATGGATGACCATTGATTTCGGCTCCATGCAAGCGAGTTGGGGTTCGAGTTTATTTTTTACTAGTTGAGGGTATTCCTGCCCGTTTATATGAAAATATAGAGAACAGATCACTAAAATATAAAATAAAATTTGTGGGAATTGATTAAAGATGTAGAAATTTGCTTTAATGAAGAGAATTTAATTTCAGTTCATACAATGCTATATAAATATGCTCTTGAGCGTTGAAAAAAAGAAAAAGATGATGAATAATATAAGCATGGACAATAGGAGGACCAAAGTGATAAAATTGAAAGTCTAGAAACTAAATAGGCAAACACACAATCAACATATTTACAAACTATTAGTCGCTATCAATCTCTTATCATGCTTTCACACAGCACCTACCCATATTTTTCCAAACTTTTTGGCTCTATCTATATATAAGGAAATTCAACGATGTACTATTTAGGGATAATATATTTTTTTAATATGAAAAATATTAGGAAAACAAATCTGAGTTTCAAATTATTAATTTAATCAATAATCTAAATAATATAAGAACAATAAATAAATTGAAATAAAACAACCAAGAAAATGATCTAAAAAAAATCAAATAATATATTTTGATTGAATATATTTTAAAATTATAATTTTGCAAAACCTAGTATAACTCTTTAAGGGAATATAACAAGAGAGAGAGAGAGAGAAAGTTGTATTCTTAGTGATTTTTTGACACTTCATTATAAAAGTGTTTTTTTTTGTTTATATTATTTTCTTATACTAATGTCAAAAATATTTTTTTAAATAAAAAATATTATTAAAATATTTTTTTGTTTATATTATTTTTGTATACTAATATCAAAAATATTTTTTAAAAAATAAAAAAAATATTGTTTAAATATATTTATAAACAAAAAACTCAATAAAAATTATCCATGAATACAAAGTTCAAACTCAAGCATCCATCGAACTTATGATCTCATTATTCAAACACAGAACAAATATTTTTTAGTAAACTTCAAATTTACAATAAAATAAAGTGAAATATTAAATAAAAAAAAGCTTTTGTTATGTTAATTGTCTTCGATAGCATCAAAATAATTATAAATGATCACTCTAGCCCCATATAATTTTTTAAAAATAATTGTGTTGAGATAAAATAAACCACATTGCCCCAAATTCCAATATTAAGTTTAATTGTTAATATTATAAGTCTTAGTTAACTGTAATTTCCTTAAAAGAATTAGTTTTTTATATATATTAAACCGAATTTATCAAAGAAAGGTTTGCCTTTTTAATTTTCAAAAAATATATCTTTTTAATTGACTGGGCTGACTAGGCTCAATCAGATTAACTTGTAACCTGCCAGGTCATGTTTAATTACTAAAATTGTAATTAATCCTATTTTAAAACAATATGTTTAGTAATGTTATATAAGGTATTTTGTTAATTATAAATATTGTTTTTTATTTTTAACATAAATATATTAAAACTACACAAAAACAGTTAAAAATATAAATTCATGTAAAAATCAATTTGAGAAAATACAAGTTACCACGCAGCAAAACTTGATACTATTCATCCATAATTAAAGTAAAGTAAAGATAATGAAATTAAAATTTTCTAGGCATTATTTATTCTGAGTTTTAATAGTTTTTCTTTTCCTAATTAAATTTCTTAAACTTACGCACTTCTCTATTCCTTGTTCTATTTCTCAAAATAAATGAAAAACAACATATAATAATAAAAAAAAACGTTACTGATTTATAAACCAATTTTAAAACATATTGATTAAATATAATGTTGCTGAAACCACTTAACGTATATAATTAATTCTATTCCTCTATATGATTAAATTGTATTTTAACTTGCAAACAACTCAATTCACGACAAAAAGAGAGCACAATCGCAATTAATCAAAACAATAAATGAATATTCGTGGAATTATCTTGTACTTGCTCAAAAGCCAGCCAAATTTACGGCAAGGCATCATTACTTTCAAAAACTGACAATCATGCTTAAAATCCATGAAGATCCCGTAGTACAGATAGCTCCAAATGTATATTAACAAGAATGTCATTAAGTATATTTACTAAAGAATCACAAGCATAGAACTTATGCATCAAATAAACTTCATCTCACCGCTCTGTTTCGATTCTGGATTTGTACTTGGAGGATTTTATGCATAAGGATTCCTAAAACTTTTCAAGAGCTCTGGGATTTCATAGCCAAGCATATCATCAACAGCTTGTATCATCTTAGGCTTCAGTTTCTCAAATTTGTCGATGCTATAACCATTCAAGACTTCTTTGAAATGTTCTACATTTGGAAAATCTCCAGCTGGTAAATGAAATTCCCTCTGGACCTGTTTACAGAAAAGTTGTTTATTCGCTATGTAAAGAGGGAAGGGTGAATAGAGAAAAAAGGTCAAAAGAGAAACCTTTGCAAATTCATCTTCAAGATTGTCGATCAGGCGTTGTTGAGTCTTAGCCTTGCCCATTATGGCAGGCATCTCCTTCTTGAGGTGGCTAATTATGTAGGCATGCATCTTAGCAGCTCTAGCACGCTTTACAAATTCATTGATCTACAACATGCAAAATACCATTATCTTACCATAATTACCATAACATTATAACTGCCCTAGAATATGATATACCAATATTCAAAGAACGCATTATACAAACACATGGGTAACCCATTAGCTACATGCCCAAAACATTGAAAATCACATACAGATATGCATGTTAGAATAGCCAAAAAATAACAAAAACCACTTACTCGACGATCACAAGCTTTCTTAGGAATATCAACCAGGTCCATTAGAAGGTCATTTTGTTCTTTTTCAAAAAGTTCACAGAACATTTGGCTGGCAGTTTCTTCATTAATAGGTTTGTCATTGAATGAGCTGCAAGATGAACAAAAAGACCGATGAACTTAGATTATACAGTTATCAAAAAATGCCAGGATAACTTAAATGACAATGCAAATACACTGAAACAAATAGAACATCTTGGGTTGATTTAAGTTCCACCAGTGACAGATTTTGTACATATATAAAAGAAAATCTTGCAATACGATGAAAATAAATGAATCAGATGGGTATAACAACAAGAAAATACAGCAGCAAATGAAATGGGCAAGGTGGTGGCATGGTAGTCTAAAGAGAAGCTAAGATTTAAACAGCAAAAATAAGCGAAAGAGAAAGGGCATACCCAATATAAACACGCATAACTTCAGGGGTGTTCAGAACTTTTCCAAGTGACCACATTAGAGCCCCATAAACTCTCATCAACTATACAGCATCAACAAATATGCAAGTTATATGGAGCTGCTAAACTCGTTTATAAAAGTGAAGGTGAAGAGAAAAACAAGCATCCAACCTGTTGGGTATCAACTTGGTCAGCCTTGTTTAACACAACACGTATCTTGTCATCATTGCCTCGTAAAGATGCAATTACTCGCTTGAACTCATCACTGATATCAAGTTTATGAGGATCAAATAAAAGAAGAATCAAGATCACATTTTGCTGCAAACCATGATATAACACCAGTAAAATCATAACTCCTTTGTGTCCGTTGCTTCTCTCCAGAAAGAACCCCGGGAGTGTCAACAATAGTGATTTCATCTAGCAGCTGCATGTGCATCAACAGTGGTAAAGGTGATAAATAACATAATTGAGTATAAACAACAGCTGAGCCAAAATTAAGTGCAAAACCAAACTTACTGGATGAGGCATCTGTGCACACTCAAACTTTGATAAGAATGCTCCTCCAAAATGTGTTAGACCACTAAATGGCATATCTGCTTGAACAGCAACAGTGTTCCCAGGTATGCTCCTTTCATCAGGTCCAGACTGAGGTATAAAAGGACCATCAGCAATTGGAAACAACTATGATAAAAGACAACTGAATGTCCATCACTAAAATAAAATGAAGTAACCATTCGTAATGATTATAATTGAATTAGAACATTCGTAAGCAACTCGAAATACTGGGTCACTTTGAGGCGTTTGGCATATTGGTTTGAGCTTGATAGAAGTTAACAAAATGCAAAAGCCATGAATGTAAAAACACATGCATAAAAGGTAACAATTCCCTTTTCATTTAAACAGATATCAGCTACTTTACAAACTCAAATGAAGAAATTAGATTTAGAAAGTTCAAATCTGCATTGGGCTTCAGTTTTCTAGCTCTTGAAAAACAAAGCTCAAACAACAAATCACATCCATGTAGAAATAAAAAAAGTTCAAACATGTTTTGTTACTCCATTTGAATCCGATATTTAGGAATAAAATGCATGAAAATGATTATACCATCACAACAACAAATCTGTCAGTTGTTGGCTCTGGTCCAATGTGAGCTCCTGCAAAGGAAAAAAAGGTAAAATAAGCAAGATTTGTTTTTTTCATGGATGACAGGAAATATTTGCTGATAGGAAAAGAAAAGAGAAATGGAAGAACTAAACAAACCTGGATAGTTACATCTAAGCAAGTGTTTTATAAATGTTGTTTTCCCTGTAGAATACTGACCCAAAAGCATAACCATAGGTCTAGCATCAAAATCGCTGCTTGTCTGGAAAATCAATGCAAACAGTTGGTGAAAGCAACATCAAAACCAAGAAAAGAATAGAGTGGGAGAAAACAAAAGGAGACAGAGAAGAAAGCAAAAGATAAGCAACTCGAGAGGAATTAATACATAACCATCAGCTTTTAATCACTGTATTTATATTCATTAATGTTTAATCCAATTATCTTTATTTTGGAAATAGGGCAATAATGAATCAGAGAATGCCTGCCCAACAATAGCCAATCCCTGTGTTGCAAGTAATGAACCACTATATTGTCCTCAAGAGTCTTGCAACTAAATTAACATGATATCCCTAAGTTGTATTTGTATGGAAGTTGAAGAGGTATGATACCAGTTGATTTATCAATGCTGAAATAACATCACAAAATTTTCAAAATGGGTATATCATAATTTTCAAAATCAAACAGAATTATCAACGTTGAAATAACAACAAATTATATAAAGTATCTGCTCAACCACTCACCAACAATGGGGAAACGAAGTCATTAAACCGATAGGTGGCTTCCAATGGCTTTAGCTTTTCTATATACAATCTTTTTAAGCCATCGATAATTGATGTAACTGCATTGAGCGGCATCTGAGCAAAAAATGAAAAAAAGGGAACTCATTAAAAAACAAAATAAACATGCATTGCAGGGGTGGGATGGGAACAAGTAGCATGCTCTACTATATATAGACAAGAAAAACATTACATTTTAAATTCATTGATATAGAAATATGCAGCGTCTTTCAAAATCAGAATCTAGTGCAAGAAAACTGTACCCACAAGGTATAGGACACAATTCCTAAACAGTGTAAATTACAAGGTGACAACAAAAAATGGGCTGATAACCTAAACCAACAAGAAAAACGATGCCAAACAACACACTGAGGTCAGATTTTCTTTTACAAATGATGGAATATTGTTACATGTTGCTCACCTTTCTTGATGATTTTGCACCAAATTGAGGAGTCCCTGTTGGTAGCTGTAGCTGTGAAGATCCTACATTACGACCACAAGCCAAATTAACTAACAATCAATGCCCATTTGTGACACCAAAGTTAAAGAACATCTTACCATTGATATCATTCTCACTAATCCTTGAACCCTTATTTTTCTGGAAAAAAATGGAACATATTTTAGTTCAACCCAGTGACCCGACCATACAAAATAAGGTAGAGCAGACCACTTACAGCTAGTAAGGCATCAATGCCATCCATCACAGGCGGCTTCACACCCTCCATTTTAGCTGAAAGATAAATAAATAAAAAAAACACTAATTAAAGCACAAAACGTAGAGTATATAAAACCACTAAATAAAAATAAATCAGAAACCAATTTATTTGAACGTACATGCGGTTTTAATAGTATCTGGAGTAAGTTCGTGCCCTGCTTGCGCCAGAGAAACAAGCTGCAATCAATCAATCAATCAAGCCAGATTCTTACGATTTAATCAATTAAGGGGCCAGAGAAACAAGCTGCAATAAATCAGTCAATCAATCAATTACAGTATAAGCCAGGTTCAAGTATAGGAGGACCTGCATTGCCGTAACAAACTCTGTAAACCCTAAAAACCCTTGTCGTTTCGAATCCGCCAGTGCCCAAACCTTCATATTTAATTAAATTAATCACTTAATAATAAAAATCCTAAGCAACTCCAAATAATAACAAAAAAATTAGAAGCTTAAGTTTTTAGTACTTGTTTAAGTTGTTGGCGAGAGAGATTGGACATGGAGAAAAACTTGGTAGCATCATTTCCAGTAAAGCGGCCATCTCCGTCTACAAATGAATAATTTAGAGATTGAAATGAAAAGAGAAAGAAAAGAAAGGGATCAAATCAAACCTGAATCGGCTAAATTGAACCAGTCTTTGTAGATCTGCTGCTGTTCTTTTGAGAAGGAACTGCCTGCACTTTTCCCCATCTCCTCCATTTCTTCTTCTTCTCGAATTCTCAAGTGCTGGCAAGAGAACTGCCTCTTCTGCTGCTCTCCTTTCAAGGGAAGTGAGGGTTGCTTGCTACTGCTACTGCTAGTAGCAGTTGTTTATTATTATTACTTTTTAATAATTATTAAATTTAAAAGAAAATTGTTTTGGGATTTTCAAAATTTAAAGAGAGAGAGCGAGAGCCGGGAATTTGAAAGTGATTTTTTTTATCTGGATTGGCGCTGAGGAATTTTCGTGAACGTCGTCGTTTTGAAGGATATTTGCAGTGAAAAGACGCCGTCGGTTTGGCATGTTATCAATAATGTGGGCTCGTGGGACTTTTCGCGAGTTTTTATGCCTGGCCTACTTAGTGGGGCCTATTGTGAATGGTATTTGAAATTTGAAAATACGAGGATCAGAAATAGTTGTCTCGTCCCGGCAGGGGCCTAACTGGAAGAAAAAAAACATTGAGTCTCGGGTTGCTCGCATATCATCGTTGAACCTGAACCAATTTCCTTTTAATTAAAATAAAATTACTTTATTTTTAAAAATATTTAATGTTGATACGATAGGTTTTAAAAATAAAATTACTTTATTTTTAAAATATTTAATTTATTTTTGAGGTTAAATGGGACTCAAATTTTCAAAATATTTTCCTAAAATTTTCAATTAAATTATAATCTTTTTATCGTTACTGTTTTAAAAATTCAGGAGCGGTAGTATAATGCTTGTTAATGGATCAAGATGAAAAGTATATGGAACATATAATTGACACTCTTATATAATAATGATTTTCCAAACATTCCAAGTAATTTAGAAACATGATTTATATATTGGATAATCGGTAAATCTTTTAATTCTAGATATCTAATTTATTAATCTATTAAAACAAAGAGGCAACGACTTCTAAGTACTTTGAATGAAAAATTGAATTACCTAAAATAAATATAACATGGTTAGTCTCAAATTATTTTTCATAATTAATGACAATTGTTAACAAGATTTGAGTTTATAGCAATAAAAAAGAGGATATCATTATAATTGAGAAAAATAGATTTTGTTGTATGTTCAATAGAGCAATGTAAGGATATTGAAGGAGCACAAGTAACAATGATAATAGATTTTCACATAAAATTACTAAATTGAGTATTTAAGAACATTAGTTTAAAGAAAAGATTGTTGAGATATTAGTTAAAATTCTAATTTAAATAAGAATCCTTGATTAAAAAAAAAAGGATTTGTGTTTAAAATACTTGTTTAATTAGTTAATTAGAACCTTTGTTAGAATATAGTAGTTTGGACATATAATAAAGTTCATGTATTCAAAATTTAATATGTGTTGAATATGATTAAATAAGAGAGTATAAAGTTAAATACTTTGATGTCATAGTGGTCCGTAAATTTTGTCTCATTACTTAATTCTTTGAATTAGTATTTAAGAGAGATTTTTCTTGAATAAGATCTTTTTTGAAAGAAAAAAAATAATCTTAATTGATGTGTAATTTACAATGATAAAAAAAAATCTATATACATTAACATTAAATGTCTGTTTGTTAGTGTGACTGAGATTATTTTTGAAAATATTTTTCGTTAAAGAATGCATCAAAATGATTTATTTTTTTATTTTTTAAAAATTATTTTTAATATCAACACATGAAAATGATCTAAAAAATAAAAAAAATAATTTAAAATTAAAAAAATAAAAAATAATTTATTTTTTTTCAAAAATATTTTTGAAATGCAATGTCAAATAAGACTATAATCTCTCTATAAATATAAAGTTCATGTATTCAAAAATATGCGTTGTATATGATTAAATAAGAGACTATAAAGTTAAATACTTGGAAGTTTAGTGATCCCTAAATTTTGTTTCTAAATATGTTTCTTTACTTAATTCTTTGACTTTGTATTCAAAAGAGTTTTTTTTTTCTCGAATAAAATCTTTTTTTTTAAAAATATTCTTAATTGATGTGTAATTTACAATGATAAAAAAAATTTAATAGTGTATTTGAGGTTGTTTTTTAAAAAAATACTTTTCGTTCATGAATATATCAAAATGATATTTATTTATTTATTTTAATTATTTTTAATATCAACACATAAAAATGATATAAAAACACAAAAAAAAATTATTTAAAATAAAAATAAAATTTTCAATTTTTTAAAAAAGACTTTTGAATGAAATGTCAAACATTAACTAAATCCTCCAAAGGGCTTAGCAGTATAAAAAGAAGGCACCAACCAAAAATGTTCATTAATATATTAGCTCATTAATTACCAATGTATAGGCCATAAAAGAGATGGATTTGATTTGAGTCCAGTCTGGTTAATCCTGGTGTTGCCTTTTGGTAGCATACAGCAGTATAAAACACACAGAGGGTATGCCTGAAAAATCAACCACAGTTCATAAAGGCAATCAACACTCTTGTCTGTACAAAGAAAGATGGGGCTGTATTCTCTTTTCTGGGTAGTGATTTTGCTTGTGAGTGCAAGCTCTGTCCATGGCAGCGATGGCTTCCCTGGATTGCTGGACTCAGTCCATGGCAGCGATGGCTTTCCTGGATTGCTCGACTCAGTCCATGGCAGCGATGGCTTGCATGGATTGCTCAGCTCTGTCCATGGCAGCGATGGCTTACCCTGGGATTGCTAGACTCAGTCCATGGCAGCGATGGCTTGCCTGGGTTGCTCGGCTCAGTCCATGGCAGCGATGTATGCGCAGGCTTGCCTGGGTTGCTTAACTGTGCCCCATTCTTGCTGGGTGGCGTCTCGTCACCTGATGCTAGTTGCTGTAAATCTCTAAAATGGTTAAGACAGCATGCTATGAAGAAGGGAGACAAAAGGGAACTCTGTAAATGTTTGAAGGTAGAAGATCTGAAGCACAAGGGAGTCATCCTCGATAGAGCCAAAACACTCCCTCGCCTGTGCAAAGTCAAGCTTCCCTGTGCCGCTCGTGCCTGAGAATATAGACTGTGACAAGTAAACCTTGATATTATTTCTCTTTATCCATTCATTTATCTTGATTCTTTGAATATTGTAGGAATATGTTTGCTAGTTCAGAGAGGTTTTTTTTTCTGATTAATTTTTCTCAATTCAAAAACTTAAAATCGATGCTTAAGAGATTTTATTTTTAAAATGTTTAAAAATATCCTGTGTGTGTGGGAAGGGGAGGGAAGAGTCTCCTTAATTTATTGTCTGTTTTGAGAATGCTATTGAGTTTGTTTGTTTTTTAAAATGAATTTCATTTAGAATTACATCAAAAATATTATTTTTATTTATTTAAAATAAATTTTGATATTAGCACATGAAAATAATCTAAAAAAATTAATTTGTTGTAAAATAAATTTTTTTATTATGAATATAAAAATATTTTTGAAATGCAATTTTAAACATACTCTTAATTCTCAAAATATATGACTAGCTGCTAATGGTCTATTTTCTTTTGTGATGGGCAGGATAAAAGCTGCATGCTGAGGAGTAAATGGAGATGTTTGCTTTAAACCAGAGGAATAAACTGCATGGTGTCTGGATATCTTAAAGCTTTTCCTAGCTCAGGTCTCCAAGCAATTTTATAAACAGAACAATATATAAATAATAATGAATATATAAAATGATTGAAATAATACAGTCTCTTTTTATATAAAATTTCGAAATTAATGGAGATGTTTCGATAATATTATGATCCTTGTTTGCCATCGCTACCCTTTTGGGGATATGTACTTTGGAAAATGTTTATTAATGATCTTTACAGTTTATGATTCTGTCACAAATATAATTATCCATGAGACTTAAGAGAAAATAATTTTTAATATAAAATAAATTAATATACCGATCAACGTCATTAATTGTGTCTTTTTATCATTTTCTTCATCCAAATCAGTTGACATATTTCTTTAATTTCATTTCAAAGGTATTTTTGAAAAAAATAGATCGATATTCATTACTTTGATCCTATTTGTTATTCTATTTCAAAAGTATTTTTAAAAAAATTAAAAAAAATAATAATTTTTATTTTTATTTACATTAAATGTTTTTGGTATTTTTAGATTATTTTCATATGTCGATGTCAAAAATAATTTTTAAAAAATAAAAAATATATTATTTTAATATATTTTTAAACAAAAAACACTTTGAAAAACAATCTCAACCACATTTCTAAACAGTCATTTAATAATTAAAAAGAAATCAAGAGTTCTAAATTGTGCATTAATCCAAAGATTCAGCGAGACAAAAGGTTAATTGTATATTAATAAAAATAGCAAATTCACCCCTACAGCAAAATTTTTTTTTACCAAAAGTTATCGATATTGTATGTTTTCTTCTGAATTTATCTTTATGATTGCTATTAATTATCCTTTTTTTTTTTAATTTAACTATCTATACTTATTTTAAGTGTTTATATTTTTTTCTCGATATACAAAAAACGTTGTGTGATTGGACACTCATTCGATTAGCATGTTAACAATCACCTGCACGTTAGTATCGCTTAACAAATACTTCATGCACCTTGATAGGAGGAGCTAATAATAAAAATAATAATAAAAAAGGATTATCTATAAAAAAAAAATACCTATATGGCAACTTCAGAATTTAAAGGTTTAGCATGGGATAAACATAATTGATAGCAAGAGATTGAAAAAAAAATGAAAACCTGAAAATCAACTTTCTTTTAATTTCTTTATTTGTTAACTACTAACCTCAATTATATTTTCCAAATGTTTAGATTAAATTTATCACAGCTTTCTTTTTATCATCATCATTTTTTTTTTTAAATCCAAGAGCTTATGTAATTCAATGATTTTTGTTAATAGATTTGGATGGAAAGTAACAGATGGAGGATCAGAATTGATGAATGGCAACATTGATGACTTGTATTTTTTATAGTTAACCCAAAAAAAATCCATAATATATGCTAAAAATCTAAGTGTTATTTTCTATTTTTCTAAAAAAAATGTGTTCTGGACAATCATTTCTAAGTTGTCGAGGTACGATCTTGTCTTGCACTACGTTTCAAAAAACTCATCAAAATAAAAAAAAATTAAATTTTTTTTTGATTATTTATTTAAAATTAAATTTTTTGGTGTTTTTAGATATTTTCATATGCTAATGTCAAAATAAATTTTTAAAAAATAATAAAAAAATATTATTTTAATATATTTATGAATGATTTATTTAAAAAACAACATCAACCATACTCACAAACAAGCACAAACAGTCATCAAAAAAAAAGCAAGACTTTGAGAATCTTTGATTTTGATGTAGAAAGCTCAGACGGAATTTAATTGATTCACAACATATGAGTGGAAGGGGAATGAATTAATGTTGAAGCTCTCTTGATCATAACGTGCACCGCTCACGTGCACAATCACGTGCACGTTAGTATTTCCTTGCAAGTGTAAATGTTTGAAAGAAGGATGCCGAAACTCATGTTTAAAACAGCCTGGCAGAGGTTGCTGGACGCCTGGATCTTCGTCAAAAGAAGCTCACGTAAGCTTGTTTTTATTATAAGTGATTTTAAAATATAATTTATATTATATTTTAATAAAAAATCATCGAGTTTGAAACTTACATATATTTACATTAATTTATACTTAATTTTTATCAAATAAAATAAAAATAATAAAAATTCATAATCGTTGGACCGGATTGACTCGGCAACCTGCTAGTTAACCCGACAATACAATAAACTGGGTTCATTTTTCAAGTCATGACCGGCCTGGATGTGGCATCTATGGTTAGAAGATCCCTAAGAGTTAAAGCCAAAATTCCTCCACCGGAAAAAAAA